>JBBBDQ010001169.1:577500-702500 GCA_037127315.1 Ascarosepion bandense | reverse complement strand
TTTTTGACGCAAAATCATCTTTTCTTATAAAAATCGTTTATTTCATTCAGGCGGTCTATCTGAAGGAGACTACCACCACCTTTTAGGGGACCTGAAGGAGACTACCACCACCTTTTAGGGGACCTGAAGGAGACTACCATCACCTTTTAGGGGACCTGAAGGAGACTACCACCACCTTTTAGGGGACCTGAAGGAGACTACCACCACCTTTTAGGGGACCTGAAGGAGACTACTTTAAATTTGTTGTTTTTTTATTTTATTTTATTTTTACTTTTTTTAGCGCAGTCTTATTGGTTATTGGGAAAGGTATTAATCCGTCTCTTCCCTCCAGTTATGGGCTAAATAATAGGACAGATTGGATTCTATAGCCTTGATCGGCAACCAGTCTACCGCAGAAAGCAATGGCAACCTACTGCGGGATAATCTTCTGCCCAGTCAGTCATGTCTCGAAAGAGACATGATCGCCCAAGCGTGTATCACGTATACACTGACTGACTATTGGTTATTACATAAAGTTTCCGATTATCAAAAAACATTTGAAAAAATTTCAGTATTTAAACAATTTTAGGGAGGGCTCACTTTCTCATACAACGTTATAGTAAAACGATCCTCCATTTTGGAAAAACTCGCGTTGGGGTCGCTTTGCTTCTTTTTTTTTTTTGTTTTTGTTTTTTTTTTTTTGTTATTTTGGTGGGGGACGAGTTGTTGCTCTTGTTTTTGTCTTTTTCAAGTTTTCTTTAATTCTTACGATGGCATCTTCCTCGGAAACTCCAAGAATGGCTTTATTTAAAATTTTCGCAAAGGATTCAGTAGTTGAATATGTGCAAGCAAAAAAGTTAATTGCACAGGATCGATTTACCATAAGGTTTTATGAAAAACTGAGCCACCCGCTAAAATATGTTGAAATTTAAAAAAATTTTTTTTTGTCAATCGGAAAGTTTAGGGTTTAATGGATAAGATTGCACTGAAAAAATTAAAAAAAAATTTGATAATCAATCAATTTACAGGTGGTGGTAATGTCGTACCGGCGAGTGGATCCAAAATGGAGGATCGATTTACTATAATGTTGCATAAAAAACTGAGCCCCCCCCCCCCTCTAAAATTGTTGAAATATTCAAATTTTTCCAAATTTTTTGTCAGTCGGAAAGTTTAGGGTGTAATCGATAAGATTGCACTAAAAAAAAAAAAAAAAGTAAAAAAGAAAAGAAAAACAAAAGAAAAACAAAAAAAAACAAGAAAAGTGAAAAAGAAAAGAAAAACAACAAATTTAAAGGTGGCGGTAGTCTCCTTCAAGTCTGCCGTAAAGGCTATTTAACAAAAGAAAACCATTCCTCCACTTTACACTCAGTAGAAACATATATTAATATGGTAATTGGTGTAGCTTTTAAACTTTGGGAGATTGTAGCTACCAGGGAAGCCAGTATATAGAAGGGAATTCCACAGGAAGGAAATGCAAGAAAAGAAACTGATGGTGTAGAGGTGGCGGCTAAATTCGACTATTTTGACGATAAAACAATGGGACCTAAATGCCAATCTAGTAGCGCGAATACATTCATTTGGCCAGGGAACCAGGAAAAGAAGCTCGTCAGAGCAGAAGCCATGAAAATATTTGTAGAAAAGACAGAGGGAAGCTACATTCCGTTGGTGAGAAAGTGATTGAAGTCGAGCAGCTAAATCGGGGTCGATTACGTTGTGAATCTTCTTTTGGATTTTGTCTAAAAGCCCCGAGATGAATAGCAGGAGCACCCAACCAGATAGGGCAACAGTATCCAATCCACGGACAAGTAGTAGATTTATAAATGTGCAAGATGGATTTTGACGAGAAAAACTTTCTGGTCAGACATAGTGCCCCAAGCTTCTTACAAGTACACGACCGGTCATAATTATTAGGCCATCCCAGTTTTTAAAAGAAATGAATTTCATACTATTTTTTAGTATTTATTGCTAAATAAATAATTCTAAATGAAAATAGAATGGTTCTTTTGTTATTATTACTTTGCAAAATTTTACAAGGCATACAAGCAAAGATGAACTTGTACGATTCACCCTAAAATTTTCTTCATTGATGAAGCTGCAATATAGGCCAGTCAGTTAAGTGCCATATGTGATACACACTTTGGGCGATCATATCTAGAAAGAGACATGATTGACTGGGCAGAAGATTATCCCGCAGTAGGTTGCCATTGCTTTCTGCGGTAGACTGGTTGACAGCCAAATCTATAGAATCCAATCTGTCCTATTATTTAACCCATAACTGGCGGGAAGAGACGGATCAATACCTTTCCCAAGGGTATTTGTGCGCAAGTGAATACAAGGAATACAACTGGAATTCGAACTCGGCTTCCCGATTTGTCGTTCCGAGTCGATATCCACTGCACCACAATGCACATCCTATATAGGTAATTATTACAAATTCATAAATTCATTTGATGCACATGTTATTGTGCAGTATTAACAAAGAACCATTCTATTTTCATTTACAATTATTTACTTGGCAATAAATACTAAAAAATAGTATGAAATACATAATTTTTTAAAACACTTCTTCTTCTTCTATGTGCCCTGTCCCTTCAGGACGGAGGCGATCATGGCTCTCCACGTCTCCCTATCCCTCGTGGCTCTTAGTATGTTTGCTCCTGTTGTTCCTGGCAACACCTGTTCCGTCATCCACCTGATCAGGCCCTGCAAATATGTTATCCGCTGCCTTCCTCTGTCTCCTTCCTTCTATCTGTCCAGTCAGTATCAGGTTCTCCAGACTCTCCTTCCTCATTGCATGTCCCAGGAACTTCAGTTGTCTCTTCCTGATGCTCAGCATCAATTTCCTTTTTGTTGCCATTTTTTCTAACACCTCGTCGTTGCTTGTATGCTCAGTCCACGATATCCGTAGCATCCTTCTGTAGAACCACATTTCGGCCGCTTCCAGTTTTGTCCTCATTTTCGATGATATTGTCCAGCATTCACAGCCGTATTGAAGAACTGACATCACGTAGCAGTCTAGCACTCTTTTCTTCGTTTCTATTGAGATTTTCCTGTGTGTTAGTATTTTGCTCATCTTCTGGAACGCGTCCTTTGCCATGCCAATTCGCCTTCGGATCTCCGTGTCGCACTTTCCATCTCCTGTTAGAACACTTCCTAGGTACTTAAATTCTTGTACTTGTTTGATTCTGTTGTCCCCCACCTGTATTTGGCATTTTGGGTTGTATCTTTTGCTGATGACCATGCACTCAGTTTTCTTAAAGTTTCTTTGTAGTCTCTTCTTGTCACTCTCCACTGCTACTTTCTGTATGAGGTCTTGCAGTTTCCTTTCCGTGTCCGCAATCAGCACTGTATCGTCCGCATATCTTATGTTGTTCAGGTTATGGCCTCCAATAACAAATCCTGGCGTGTCATCTAGGGTCCTCAAAATATTCTCGCTGTATAGGTTGAACAAATCCGGTGAAAAGACACATCCTTGTCTTACGCCTTTTTCTATCTTTGTGTATCTACTGAGGTCGTTACCTGTCCGTATGCAGGCCGTTTGCTGCCAGTAGAGATTCTTGATTATTCTTATGTCTTTGCCGAAAATGTTGAGGTTGCCTAGCGTCTCCATACTGGAGTGACTTAATAATTATGGCCGGTAGTGTAGATGTAGCTATTGATTTGAGGTCGTTGTGCTCATCTTTGCTGCCATATTGACGACGTTTCTGTCGGTGTATGCCCCGACATTCTTCTGATTTGTCCACTTTGGTAGTTTCACGAATGTGGTCGGCTAAGCCCGATGTTTCTACTTGCACTTTTGCTACGGCTTTTCGGTATTCTTGGATCCTTATCTTAAGTGGGTGGCCGGTTTCTCTTTTATATTTCTTACCATAGTTACGGGCGGATGTGCGTTGTGGTACAGTGGATATCGGCTCGGAACAAGAAATCGGGGAGCCGAGTTCGAATTCCAGTTGAATTCATTGCATTCACTTACGCGCAAATACCTTTGGGAAAGGTATTAATCCGTCTCTCCCCTCCAGTTATAGGTTAAATAAAAGGATAGATTGGGTTCTATAGCCTTGCCTGGCAACCAATCTACCGCAGAAAGCAATGGCAACCTTCTACGGGATAATCTTCTGCCCAGTCAGTCATGTCTGTTTCGAGACATGATTGCCCAAGCGTGTATCACGTATAGCACTTAACTGACTGACCCTAGTTACATGGTATCATGTTCTCCTCTAGAAGTCAGTCAGTTAAGTGCCATACGTGAAACACGCTTGGGCGATCATGTCTCGAAACAGGCATGAGTGACAGAAGTGACAGAAGATTATCCCGCAGTAGGTTGCCATTGCTTTCTGTGGTAGACTGGTTGCCAGCCAAGTCTATAGAACCCAATCTATCCTGTTATTTGACTCATAGCTGGAGGAAGAAGAGATGTAATTACGGAGTAATTAGTGGGGGATCAGTTGATTACTTTATAACAATAAAAAACTGATTCCCCACTTTATGACCGGTAGAAATTTTAATCATAATTTAAACAATTATATTCAGTTAGTTAGCTGCCATACGTGATACACGCTTTGGACGATCATGCCTCGAATCAGACATGACTGACTGTCCTATTATTTAACCCATAACTGGAGGGAAGAGACGGATTAATACCTTTCCCAAGGGTATTTGCGCGTAAGTGAATGCAAGGAATTTAACTGGAATTCGAACTCGGCTTCCCGATTTCGCGTTCCTAGCCGATATCCACTGCGCCACAACTCACATCCTCTAGGAGTGGTCTTATTTAATATCTGCGAGGCGTTGGACAACTTTTGAATGTCTTACTGATGTAATATAGACAACAGATCGTTCGTATTTTCCCCATAATTGTTTCACATGGCAGACCAAGGCTGTTCTCCGGGTGCATGAAGCGAAATAAGAGATCACCAAGTTGAAATAATACACAGAGAACACCACTGGAAAATACGAAACTTAAGGCATCAGCGCATATGCTAGGCTACAAAAATCTCTTAAGTTGGAAAAAGAAAAGAAATGAATCCAATATGGGAACCAGTAATACAGAGTGATAGAGAAAACAATAACAAACGACAAAATTGTAATATGAGCTCTGGTAAAAATGATTACTGAGATATTAGGATTATAAGTCAAAACATTAATAGACTGATGTCTTCAAGGATCACACATCCGGTCGATAAAAGCGTTGGCTGAATACAGTAATTGACCCACTGAGTTCAATTTCTGGCTACAGTAGAGTTGAGCAAGAACTTCGAGAGTTGAGGTAAAGAGATATACCCGAGACATTTGGAGGAGGCATGATTTGTGGAACTACGAACTAGGACAATCTACAGGTTAACAGTTCGAAATTCTACTAACCTGAAGGAGGTCTGAGGGTACAATGGCTGAAACGTCGTGAATATGGCAACAAACATAAAGACAACACTTCGAACAGTGTAAATAATTACACAATGTGTAAATAATTACACAATAGTGCAAATAATTATACAATAGTGTAAATAATTACACGACTTCATCTCAGAAACATAAACAAATATGTCAATTCTTTATTATTAGGCGAGAGATCATTAATTTAGGATATGATTTGCGTATAGGTTGACTCTTGATTAATGTCAAGAAATCGTTTTTTTTTTAGTCTGACTTACGTATAGGTCGATCCTTGATTAATTCTAATAAATAATTTATTTAGAATATGAATTAAGCATATGTCGTTTTTTTATTATTAGCCAAGAATTGGTTTATTTTGGATATGACTTCATATAGAATATGACTTGTGTATAGGTCGACTATTGCCTAATGTCAAGAAATAATTAATTTAGGTTGTCTACTTGAGTATATGTTGATTCTTTATTTTTGGCAATAAGTTGTTTATTTAGGATATAACTTGCTTTTTGATATGACTTAGCATTAATCAAAGTTCGATCTATGCATAAGAAATCATTAATTTAGGATATAAATGGAGCATATGTAATTTTGTTATTATTAATTAATAAACCATTTAATTATTATATGACTTCATTTAGAATAAGACATGCTAGAAAAAAAGAAGAGAGTACTGGATTGCTATGTGATGTCAGTTCTTTAATATGGCAGTGAATGCTGGACAATATCAGCAAAGATGAAGGAAAAACTTTAAGCAATTGAAATGTGGTTGTACAGAGGCATACTGGATATAAAGTGGGGGATCAATTCCATATTACAATCAATATATAAAATGACCCCTCACTTTGTGGTCACATCAGTTTTTAAACATTTAGTATTTCTGAGATTCAAAAGCACAAGGATGCATTGCATCAGCTGAGTAGAGTATTAAGAAACAGGACAATTTCTCTAGAAACAAAGGAGAGAGTACTGGATTGCTATGTGATGTCAGTTGTTTAATATGACAGTGAATGCTGGACAACTACATCAAAGATGAAGAAGAAACTTGAAGCAACTGAAATGTGGTTCTACAGAAGGATGCTGCAGATATCATGGATCAAGCATGTGAGCAATGATGAGGTTTTAGACAGGATGGAAACGAAAAGGAAATTAATACTGATCATCAGGAAGAGATAGCTAAAGTTCCTGGGACATGCAATGAGGAAGGAGGGTTTGGAGAACGTGATACTAACAGGCCAGATAGAGGGAAAAAGAGACAGGGGAAAACAGCGTGTAACGTACTTGACTGGCCTAAGCGAGTGGATGGCAGAACGGGGGTTGCGCAGTGTAACAGGAGAAAGCGTGCTAAGAGCCACTAGGGATAGGGAGACGTGGAAAGCCATGATCGCCTACGTCCTGAAAGGACAAAGCACATAGAAGAAGAATATATATGCCAACTGTTTTATATGAAATTATAATGTGGGTATAAAATGGGGGATCAAATCTATATTATAATCAATATATAAACTGATCCCTCATTTTGTGGTCATGTTAGTTTCTATACATTTATATTCTAGATATATGGGCTTCAGCAGGTGGATGACAGCACGGGGGTTGCGTGGAGTAACAGGAGAAAGCGTGATAAGAGACACCAGGGATAGGGAGACGTGGAAGGTCATGATTTCTTACGTCCTGAAGTTACAAGTACATAAAAGAAGAATATATATGCCAACTGTTTATATGAAATTATAATGTGGGTATAAAATGGGGGATCAAATATATATTATAATCAATATATAAACTGATCCCTCATTTTGTGGCCATGCTAGTTTCTATACATTTATATTCTAGATATATGGGCTTCAGCAGGTGGATGACAGCACGGGGGTTGCGTGGAGTAACAGGAGAAAGCGTGCTAAGAGCGACCAGGGATAGGGAGACGTGGAAGGCCATGATTGCCTACGTCCTGGAATGACAAGTCACATAGAAGAAGATAGGTCTACCCATGATTCCTGGATCCATCGCTTCCAGTGGCGCTTAAAGCCATCGACGACACCTCACCGTCACACCGGTCAGGTTAATGTCTTGGTTTCTTGTCGTCGATGCTTTTTCACAGGTACGGCTGTTAACTTTACGTAAACCCCTTTATCGTCCAGGCGAGGTGGAAAGAGATGAATACCTTTCCAAAGCGTATTTGCGAATGAGCGAATACAGCAAATTCAACTGGGATTCGAACTCAGTTCTCCGATTTCTCATTCTGAGTTGATTCGCAATGCATGTTCAATCGTCAAGGAATAATTCACTTAGGATATGACTTCATTTATAATATGCTTTGTGTATAGATCGAATCTTGATTATTGGTGTTGTATCCTGGAATGAAGAGATACACAGAGAAATGTAGATAAACTACTTTATAAACAGAGTAGTACAACCAAAATGTATATACAATATTTACAGTCTCTCGCAGTGGTAGGTGTTACTTCTCGAAGTCCGTGATAATGAAAACACCCGTGCTAAGCGCACATTATCTTTTATACATTCGGGCGACCGGATGTCACATGATACGAGCCACGACACAACAATTGGCAAATAAATCGTCCATAACTCGTGTATAAGTCGATCATCGATTATTAGTCGAATACGAAAAAGTTAGCAAAGGCTATTTCGAAAAATACTTGATAAAATCCTAGCAAGCAAAATAAAACTGTAATGGATATTTTTTTTATTACGAATAGCCGCGTGAACAAACCTTCTTCATCATTATTATGATTATTATTATTAAGTTTGCAAAGTAGCTACCATAAATTTGTGACGCTGGCGGCTATCCATATACAATAAAACTACGCCGTAACTTTTGTATGCTTCATAGCAGCATTACGATTCAGTTTTTCGGCGACACGTTGAACGCAATGGCCACTGTTTGTTCGACCATGACTGTGTTATTGTAGCGGATGATAGGCCGTCCACTTACTAATTTATATTTTAACGGTCGACTCGACGTAACATTCGTTAAGGTTTGAAGCAAGATTTATGAATGAACAAGAAGGCGAAAGTAAACGGAAAAACAATATATTGAAAAAGGTTACATAGGGTTGAGAAAGCATGCATAAGAAGTTGTAGAGTCCGGTTTCAATGAAAGTTAATGTCAGAGAAGAAAATTAAGAGAATAAAAAATATTTGCGCCACTAATTGCTACCCGCAATTAGTGCGCGAGTGTTTGTGTGAATTAGGAAGGCATGTCTGTCTTGTCTGTCCTCGCCCCGGGACGAAATCCTTTCTGCTGTATCACGTGCTGTTTCCGGTTTTTAAAAGACTTCGTTTTTTGGCGGGAAAGTCATCACGTGGAACGCAGAGTGAGCATGCGTATATGTGTGTGTGTGTGTGCGTGTGCGGGTGTCAATGTATGACATCCGACATTATACAGTAGATGCGTGGTGTTATGATTGGCAGCGAACTAATTTAACATATTTTGTCAGCCTCGAATTTGAGGACCTTGTGAGAGATTGCAACGCGTTCGACCACTAAATATGACCATTGAATGTCAATTAGTTCCTGTTCGTTCGACCCTTCCCCTCGCCTGCCCGTCCTCGGTACCAAATAATATCCAGTGCAATCATTCGACGAAAAACTTTTTGTGTACATTCTCCGGCAAGACGAAGAAGGTTTAGAAATTAAAGTGGAAGACGAGCGGTCATAAAAAAAGGAAGATTTGAGGGAAATAAAAGGGTGGGGCATATTTATAAAAAAAAAATCATTGGGGATATATGAACAAGCTTTACTGGGCAATAGTTATTTGAAAAAAAAAAAAGAAGAAAAATGGTAGCCAAAACAAGAAAAATAAACTTACGACCTTATCACGCTGAAAAAACGGTTCCAGTACGATTACCGGCGTTAAGCAGTGTCAAGCCTGATCTGTACGAGGGTTTTGTGCCTCCGCAGAATCTATAATACAGGTACCCCACTCTACTCAGTCAGGTAAATACCGTACGTGATACACGCTTTCAAAAGAAACATGACTGACTGGACAGAAGATTTTCCCGCAGTAGTTTGCCATTACTTTCTGCGGTAGACTAGTTGCCAACAAAGGCTGTAGAATACAATCTGTCTTGCTATTTAACACATAGCTGAAGGGAGGAGAGACGGATTAATCTCATTCCCAAGGGTATTTGCGAGTAAGTGAATGCAATAATTTCAACTGGAGTTCGAAATCGGCTCTTCGATTTCTCGTTCCGAGTCGATATCCACTGCACCACAACGCACATCTTTTCTACTACATCTCAATATTTATAAGGTTAGTCAGTCAGTCAAGTACCATACGAATTACACGCTTGGGCGATCACTTCTCGAAAGAAACATGACTGACTGGGCAGAAGATTATCCCGCAGTAGGTTGCCATTGCTTTCTGCGGTAGATTGGTTGCCGACCAAGGCTATAGAATCCAATCTATCCTATTATTTAACCCATAATTGGGAGGAAGAGACGGATTAATACCTTTCCCAAGGGTATTTGTGAGTAAGTGAATGCAAGGAATCCAACTGTAATTCGAACTCGAAACCCCGATTTCTCGTTCCGAGTCGATATCCACTGCACCACAACGCACAACCCATTTATAAGGTAATATTTATATAAACGAAAAAAATTATTATAACCTAATTATGTACAGTATATACGATAAGGTGAACTTCTTCTTCTATGTACCCTGTCCTTTCAGGACGTAGGCGATCATGGTTCTCCACGTCTCCCTATACCTGGTAGCTCTTAGTATGTTTTCTCCTGTTACATCTCGCAACCCCCGTTCCGTCATCCACCTGATCAGGCCCTTCAAATATGTTATCCGCTGTCTCCCTCTGTCTCTTTTTCCTTCTATCTGGCTAGACAGTATCAGGTTCTCCAAGCTCTCCTTCCTTATTGCATGTCCCAGGAATTTCAGTTGTCTCTTCCTGGTGCTTACTATTAATTTTCTTTTCGTTAACATTCTTTCCAACACCTCATCGTTGCTTCCATGCTCGGTCCACGATATTCGCAGCATCCTTCTGTACAACCACATTTCCGCTGCTTCAAGTGTTTTCCTCATTTTCGATGATATTGTCCAGCATTCACTGTCGTACTGGAGAAGTGACATCACATAGCAATCTAGCACTCTCTTCTTTGTTTCTAGTGAAATTTTCCTCTGTCTTAGTACTTTACTCAGCTTCTGGAACAGGTCCTTTGCCATGCCAATTCGCTTTCTGATCTCTGTGTCGCACTTTCCATCACCTGTCAGAACACTTCCTAGGTATTTCAATTTTTGTACTTGCTTGATTCCGGTATCCTCCACCTGTATTTGGCATTTTGGGTTGCTCTTTTTGCTGATGACCATGCATTCTGTTTTCTTAAAGTTTATTTGTAGTCCTTTTTTCTCTCCCCAGCTACCTTCTGTAGGAGGTCTTGTAGTTTTCTTTCCGTGTCTGCAATCAGCACTGTATCATCTGCGTACCTTATGCTATTCAAGTTGTGGCCTCCAATAACAAATCCTGGCGTACCATCTAGGGTCCTCAAAATATTCTCGCTGTACAAGTTAAACAGATCTGGTGAAATGCTTTGTCTTACGACATTTTCTATCTTTGTAAATCTGCTTAAATCGTTACCTGTTCGTATGCAGGCTCTTTGCTGCCAGTAGAGATTCTGGATTCATCTGGTGTTTTTCCCAAAAATGTCGAGGCTGCTGAGCATCTCCATCAATTCTTTGTGTCGTATTTTGTCGAATTCCTTCGCATAATCAATAAAACATAGGTACAAGTCCTTCTTCATTTGTATTGTCCTTTCAGAGGGCATCTTATAAATATAAAAAATAAATACAATGTATCTAAATACAAATTATAGACATGTCATAATAGTTAATTACCTCTTAAATAAATCAACGATGTTTTGTGGCATTATTTAACATAAACTTGAGATTTTTCTTCCTAAAATGTTGAAGAATTTAACACGTTCAACATTATAGATAAAAAAAATATTAGATTTTATATAGCTTTTTTTTTCCGAGACTTAACCTGAGCAAAACAAACTAACGGATTTAGATGAAAACAAAAAAGACCCCAGAATGACTCTCAAAATCTGCGAATTTTTTGTCATCCTTTAATAATCAGTTTTGCCTAATTTAATTTGTAACGTATATAATTTAATTTATAACGTAATTTAATTTGTAACGTATATAAATGTAGGTATGTTTACCCTACTCCCCCACTTGAGTGAGATGTTACACAAGGTCTTTTTTTAACGTGAGGAGCCCGACCGCGTACTGGCGGGCGAAGGAAGAAAAATTCCCAGTCCCCTCAACAGCTGGTTGAACTGGTCCCGGTGACGAGCACCTGGTTCACCCATCTGGTACAATGTGGTGGAGCGGCCACGGAACACTGTTCCCCGGGACCTAATATCTACTCAGTGTAATTTTTCTCAGATGTAACCCTGCCCTCGCGGACGGAGCTACAACTGAGCCGCACTCTGTCTTCGAGGACAGAAACGCAACTGAGTGATGATTTTTTTGGTCCCCAACCGACATTAAATGTGCCAGATAAGTATATAAATGTAGGTAGAAAAAAGTAAATGTTGATAAGATAGAGAGGGTCACAAAGCACTGCCCGGATCCCCACAATCAGGCTTCCCCAAGTCGGGGTTTCACGGGTAGTACGTAGCGGTCCTGCCTAGATGGATGACCGCTTGGAAATACTAGATTTTTTTTAATCGTTTCACCCCGAGCAAGGCGGTACCACCACTGATGCGGATGCGCAGGGGGCTACATATGAGTAGAAGTTTAGTCAGGAGGAGAGTGACGAGAAAGACGAACCAGTTACAGGGGACGTCAGAGAAAGGGCAAGAGAAGAATGGGAACGCAGGTGTGAAGACAGTTGCGAAAGTAGAGAAAAAGGAAAAGAACAAGATATACGGGGTGATGTAGAAAGAACTGAAGTCAAGTGGATAAGAGGTGGGAATTGACATTGCATTTAAATTCCTGGAGGTTGTAGCCGTCAGGAAAGCAAGTATATGGAAGGGAGTTCCACAGGCGGGAAGTGCTGCAATAAGCGTGGATGTGCGGGTGATATTATAGATATTAGCTTGTTATAAAAGTAATAGATGCTCGATGTATTGTATTTTAAGCTATTTTAACATAGTATTCACAGAATATATTAGGTGAATTTTGGCGCGCATAATAATTAACGACGATTAACGAAACTGCTATAAACAACCGACAATTTGAAAATGATTTGTTTGAACATTATTTTTGATCGATACTGTATTTAAGTAGATATTCTGTTTATAATCAAACAGTATTATATATTTATTTTTACTGGCATCATTATTTACGATAATCATCATGTTACGGAAATTAACGAAGATTAACGAAACTGGTTATAAACAACCGACAAATTGAAATGATTTGTTTGAACATTATTTTTGATCGATACTGTATTTAAGTAGATATTCTGTTTATAATCAAACAGTATTATATATTTATTTCTACTGGCATCATTATTTACGATAATCATCATGTTACGGAAATTAACAAGATTAACGAAACTGGTTATAAACAACCGACAAATTGAAATGATTTGTTTGAACATTATTTTTGATCGATACTCGTATTCTAAGTAGATATTCTGTTTATAATCAAACAGTATTATATATTTATTTCTACTGGCATCATTATTTACGATAATCATCATGTTACGGAAATAAACGAAGATTAACGAAACTGGTTATAAACAACCGACAAATTGAAATGATTTGTTTGAACATTATTTTTGATCGATACTCGTATTTAAGTAGATATTCCTGTTTATAATCAAACAGTATTATATATTATTTCTACTGGCATCATTATTTACGATAATCATCATGTTACGGAAATAAAACGAAGATTAACGAAACTGGTTATAAAAACAACCGACAATTTGAAATGATTTGTTTAAATATTATTTTTGATCAATACTCGTATTCTATAGATATTCTGTTTATAATCAAACAGTATTATATATTTATTTCTACCGGCTCGATTATTTACGATAATCATCAAGGTTACGGAAATAAACGAAGATTAACGAAACTGGTTATAAACAACCGACAAATTGAAATGATTTGTTTGAACATTATTTTTGATCGATACTCGTATTTAAGTAGATATTCTGTTTATAATCAAACAGTATTATATATTTATTTCTACTGGCATCATTATTTACGATAATCATCATGTTACGGAAATAAACGAAGATTAACGAAACTGGTTATAAACAACTCTGACAAATTGAAATGATTTGTTTGAACATTATTTTGGATCGATACTCGTATTTAAGTAGATATTCTGTTTATAATCAAACAGTATTATATATTTATTTCTACTGGCATCATTATTTACGATAATCATCATGTTACGGAAATTAACGAAGATTAACGAAACTGGTTATAAACAACCGACAAATTGAAATGATTTGTTTGAACATTATTTTTGATCGATACTCGTATTTAAGTAGATATTCTGTTTATAATCAAACAGTATTATATATTTATTTCTACTGGCATCATTATTTACGATAATCATCATGTTACGGAAATAAACGAAGATTAACGAAACTGGTTATAAACAACCGACAAATTGAAATGATTTGTTTGAACATTATTTTTGATCGATACTCGTATTTAAGTAGATATTCTGTTTATAATCAAACAGTATTATATATTTATTTCTACTGGCATCATTATTACGATAATCATCATGTTACGGAAATAAACGAAGATTAACGAAACTGGTTATAAACAACCGACAATTTGAAATGATTTGTTTGAACATTATTTTTGATCAATACTGTATTTAAGTAGATATTCTGTTTATAATCAAACAGTATTATATATTTACTTTGCCTTTTGCCTGATTATTTACGATAATCATCATGTTACGGAAATAAACGAAGATTAACGAAACTGGTTATAAACAACCGACAAATTGAAATGATTTGTTTGAACATTATTTTTGATCGATACTGTATTTAAGTAGATATTCTGTTTATAATCAAACAGTATTATATATTTATTTCTACTGGCATCATTATTTACGATAATCATCATGTTACGGAAATAAACGAAGATTAACGAAACTGGTTATAAACAACCGACAAATTGAAATGATTTGTTTGAACATTATTTTTGATCGATACTCGTATTTAAGTAGATATTCTGTTTATAATCAAACAGTATTATATATTTATTTCTACTCGCCTGATTATTTACGATAATCATCATGTTACGGAAATAAACGAAGATTAACGAAACTGGTTATAAACAACCGACAAATTGAAATGATTTGTTTGAACATTATTTTGATCGATACTCGTATTTAAGTAGATATTCTGTTTATAATCAAACAGTATTATATATTTATTTCTACTGGCATCATTATTTACGATAATCATCATGTTACGGAAATAAACGAAGATTAACGAAACTGGTTATAAACAACCGACAAATTGAAATGATTTGTTTGAACATTATTTGATCGATACTCGTATTTAAGTAGATATTCTGTTTATAATCAAACAGTATTATATATTTATTTCTACTGGCATCATTATTTACGATAATCATCATGTTACGGAAATAAACGAAGATTAACGAAACTGGTTATAAACAACCGACAAATTGAAATGATTTGTTTGAACATTATTTTTGATCAATACTCGTATTTAAGTAGATATTCTGTTTATAATCAAACAGTATTATATATTTATTTCTACTTATATCATTATTTACGCATAATCATCATGTTACGGAAATAAACGAAGATTAACGAAACTGGTTATAAACAACCGACAAATTGAAATGATTTGTTTGAACATTATTTTTGATCAATACTCGTATTTAAGTAGATATTCTGTTTATAATCAAACAGTATTATATATTTATTTCTACTGGTATTCTCATTTACGATAATCATCATGTTACGGAAATAAACGAAGATTAACGAAACTGGTTATAAACAACCGACAATTTGAAATGATTTGTTTGAACATTATTTTTGATCGATACTCGTATTTAAGTAGATATTCTGTTTATAATCAAACAGTATTATATATTTATTTCTACTGGCATCATTATTTACGATAATCATCATGTTACGGAAATAAACGAAGATTAACGAAACTGGTTATAAACAACCGACAATTTGAAATGATTTGTTTGAACATTATTTTTGATCGATACTCGTATTTAAGTAGATATTTCCGTTTATAATCAAACAGTATTATATATTTATTTCTACTGGCATCATTATTTACGATAATCATCATGTTACGGAAATAAACGAAGATTAACGAAACTGGTTATAAACAACCGACAAATTGAAATGATTTGTTTGAACATTATTTTGATCGATACTGTATTTAAGTAGATATTCTGTTTATAATCAAACAGTATTATATATTTATTTCTACTGGCATCATTATTTACGATAATCATCATGTTACGGAAATAAACGAAGATTAACGAAACTGGTTATAAACAACCGACAATTTGAAATGATTTGTTTGAACATTATTTTTGATCAATACTGTATTTAAGTAGATATTCTGTTTATAATCAAACAGTATTATATATTTATTTCTACTGGCATCATTATTTACGATAATCATCATGTTACGGAAATAAACGAAGATTAACGAAACTGGTTATAAACAACCGACAATTTGAAATGATTTGTTTGAACATTATTTTTGATCAATACTCGTATTTAAGTAGATATTCTGTTTATAATCAAACAGTATTATATATTTATTTCTACTGGTATCATTATTTACGATAATCATCATGTTACGGAAATAAACGAAGATTAACGAAACTGGTTATAAACAACCGACAATTTGAAATGATTTGTTTGAACATTATTTTTGATCAATACTGTATTTAAGTAGATATTCTGTTTATAATCAAACAGTATTATATATTTATTTCTACTGGCATCATTATTTACGATAATCATCATGTTACGGAAATAAACGAAGATTAACGAAACTGGTTATAAACAACCGACAATTTGAAATGATTTGTTTGAACATTATTTTTGATCGATACTCGTATTTAAGTAGATATTCTGTTTATAATCAAACAGTATTATATATTTATTTCTACTGGCATCATTATTTACGATAATCATCATGTTACGGAAATAAACGAAGATTAACGAAAACTGGTTATAAACAACCGACAATTTGAAATGATTTGTTTGAACATTATTTTGATCGATACTTGTATTTAAGTAGATATTCTGTTTATAATCAAACAGTATTATATATTTATTTCACTACATCATTATTTACGATAATCATCATGTTACGGAAATAAACGAAGATTAACGAAACTGGTTATAAACAACCGACAATTTGAAATGATTTGTTTGAACATTATTTTGATCGATACTCGTATTTAAGTAGATATTCTGTTTATAATCAAACAGTATTATATATTTATTTCTTACTGGCATCATTATTTACGATAATCATCATGTTACGGAAATAAACGAAGATTAACGAAACTGGTTATAAACAACCGACAAATTGAAATGATTTGTTTGAACATTATTTTTGATCGATACTCGTATTTAAGTAGATATTCTGTTTATAATCAAACAGTATTATATATTTATTTCTACTGGCATCATTATTTACGATAATCATCATGTTACGGAAATAAACGAAGATTAACGAAACTGGTTATAAACAACCGACAATTTGAAATGATTTATTTGAACATTATTTTTGATCGATACTGTATTTAAGTAGATATTCTGTTTATAATCAAACAGTATTATATATTTATTTCTACTGGCATCATTATTTACGATAATCATCATGTTACGGAAATAAACGAAGATTAACGAAACTGGTTATAAACAACCGACAATTTGAAATGATTTGTTTGAACATTATTTTTGATCGATACTCGTATTTAAGTAGATATTCTGTTTATAATCAAACAGTATTATATATTTATTTCTACTGGCATCATTATTTACGATAATCATCATGTTACGGAAATAAAAACGAAGATTAACGAAACTGGTTATAAACAACCGACAAATTGAAATGATTTGTTTGAACATTATTTTTGATCGATACTGTATTTAAGTAGATATTCTGTTTATAATCAAACAGTATTATATATTTATTTCTACTGGCATCATTATTTACGATAATCATCATGTTACGGAAATAAACGAAGATTAACGAAACTGGTTATAAACAACCGACAATTTGAAATGATTTGTTTGAACATTATTTTTGATCGATACTCGTATTTAAGTAGATATTCTGTTTATAATCAAACAGTATTATATATTTATTTCTACTGGCATCATTATTTACGATAATCATCATGTTACGGAAATAAACGAAGATTAACGAAACTGGTTATAAACAACCGACAATTTGAAAATGATTTGTTTGAACATTATTTTTGATCGATACTGTATTTAAGATATTCTGTTTATAATCAAACAGTATTATATATTTATTTCTACTGGCATCATTATTTACGATAATCATCATGTTACGGAAATAAACGAAGATTAACGAAACTGGTTATAAACAACCGACAATTTGAAATGATTTGTTTGAACATTATTTTTGATCGATACTGTATTTAAGTAGATATTCTGTTTATAATCAAACAGTATTATATATTTATTTCTACTGGCATCATTATTTACGATAATCATCATGTTACGGAAATAAACGAAGATTAACGAAACTGGTTATAAACAACCGACAATTTGAAATGATTTGTTTGAACATTATTTTGATCGATACTCGTATTTAAGTAGATATTCTGTTTATAATCAAACAGTATTATATATTTATTTCTACTGGTATCATTATTTACGATAATCATCATGTTACGGAAATAAACGAAGATTAACGAAACTGGTTATAAACAACCGACAATTTGAAATGATTTGTTTGAACATTATTTTTGATCGATACTCTCGTATTTAAGTAGATATTCTGTTTATAATTCAGAACAGTATTATATATTTATTTCTACTGGCATCATTATTTACGATAATCATCATGTTACGGAAATAAACGAAGATTAACGAAACTGGTTATAAACAACCGACAATTTGAAATGATTTGTTTGAACATTATTTTGATCGATACTCGTATTTAAGTAGATATTCTGTTTATAATCAAACAGTATTATATATTTATTTCTACTGGCATCATTATTTACGATAATCATCATACTACGGAAATAAAACGAAGATTAACGAAACTGGTTATAAACAACCGACAATTTGAAATGATTTGTTTGAACATTATTTTTGATCGATACTCGTATTTAAGTAGATATTCTGTTTATAATCAAACAGTATTATATATTTATTTCTACTGGCATCATTATTTACGATAATCATCATGTTACGGAAATAAACGAAGATTAACGAAACTGGTTATAAACAACCGACAATTTGAAATGATTTGTTTGAACATTATTTTTGATCGATACTCGTATTTAAGTAGATATTCTGTTTATAATCAAACAGTATTATATATTTATTTCTACTGGCATCATTTACGATAATCATCATGTTACGGAAATAAACGAAGATTAACGAAACTGGTTATAAACAACCGACAATTTGAAAATGATTTGTTTGAACATTATTTTTGATCGATACTGTATTTAAGTAGATATTCTGTTTATAATCAAACAGTATTATATATTTATTTCTACTGGCATCATTATTTACGATAATCATCATGTTACGGAAATAAACGAAGATTAACGAAACTGGTTATAAACAACCGACAATTTGAAATGATTTGTTTGAACATTATTTTTGATCGATACTGTATTTAAGTAGATATTCTGTTTATAATCAAACAGTATTATATATTTATTTCTACTGGCATCATTATTTACGATAATCATCATGTTACGGAAATAAACGAAGATTAACGAAACTGGTTATAAAACAACCGACAAATTGAAATGATTTGTTTGAACATTATTTTTGATCGATACTCGTATTTAAGTAGATATTCTGTTTATAATCAAACAGTATTATATATTTATTTCTACTCGGCATCATTATTACGATAATCATCATGTTACGGAAATAAACGAAGATTAACGAAACTGGTTATAAACAACAGAGAATTTGAAATGATTTGTTTGAACATTATTTTTGATCAATACTGTATTTAAGTAGATATTCTGTTTAATCAAACAGTATTATATATTTATTTCTACTGCATCATTATTTACGATAATCATCATGTTACGGGAAATAAACGAAGATTAACGAAACTGGTTATAAACAACCGACAAATTGAAATGATTTGTTTGAACATTATTTTTGATCAATACTCGTATTTAAGTAGATATTCTGTTTATAATCAACAGATTATATATTTATTTCTACTGGCATCATTATTTACGATAATCAATTATGTTACGGAAATAAACGAAGATTAACGAAACTGGTTATAAACAACAGAGAATTTGAAATGATTTGTTTGAACATTATTTTTGATCAATACTCGTATTTAAGTAGATATTCTGTTTATAATCAAACAGTATTATATATTTATTTCTACTGGCATCATTATTTACGATAATCATCATGTTACGGAAATAAACGAAGATTAACGAAACTGGTTATAAACAACCGACAAATTGAAATGATTTGTTTGAACATTATTTTTGATCGATACTCGTATTTAAGTAGATATTCTGTTTATAATCAAACAGTATTATATATTTATTTCTACTGGCATCATTATTTACGATAATCATCATGTTACGGAAATAAACGAAGATTAACGAAACTGGTTATAAACAACAGAGAATTTGAAATGATTTGTTTGAACATTATTTTTGATCAATACTCGTATTTAAGTAGATATTCTGTTTATAATCAAACAGTATTATATATTTATTTCTACCGGCCTGATTATTTACGATAATCATCATGTTACGGAAATAAACGAAGATTAACGAAACTGGTTATAAACAACCGACAAATTGAAATGATTTGTTTGAACATTATTTTTGATCGATACTCGTATTTAAGTAGATATTCTGTTTATAATCAAACAGTATTATATATTTATTTCACCGGCTCGATTATTTACGATAATCAATATGTTACGGAAATAAACGAAGATTAACGAAACTGGTTATAAACAACCGACAAATTGAAATGATTTGTTTGAACATTATTTTTGATCGATACTCGTATTTAAGTAGATATTCTGTTTATAATCAAACAGTATTATATATTTATTTCTACTGGCATCATTATTTACGATAATCATCATGTTACGGAAATAAACGAAGATTAACGAAACTGGTTATAAACAACCGACAAATTGAAATGATTTGTTTGAACATTATTTTTGATCGATACTGTATTTATAGATATTCTGTTTATAATCAAACAGTATTATATATTTATTTCTACCGGCCTGATTATTTACGATAATCATCATGTTACGGAAATAAACGAAGATTAACGAAACTGGTTATAAACAACCGACAAATTGAAATGATTTGTTTGAACATTATTTTTGATCGATACTGTATTTAAGCAGATATTCTGTTTATAATCAAACAGTATTATATATTTATTTCTACCGCCTGATTATTTACGATAATCATCATGTTACGGAAATAAACGAAGATTAACGAAACTGGTTATAAACAACCGACAAATTGAAATGATTTGTTTGAACATTATTTTTGATCGGATACTGTATTTAAGTAGATATTCTGTTGTTTATAATCAAACAGTATTATATATTTATTTCTACCGGCCTGATTATTTACGATAATCATCATGTTACGGAAATAAACGAAGATTAACGAAACTGGTTATAAACAACCGACAAATTGAAATGATTTGTTTGAACATTATTTTTGATCGATACTCGTATTTAAGTAGATATTCTGTTTATAATCAAACAGTATTATATATTTATTTCTACTGGCATCATTATTTACGATAATCATCATGTTACGGAAATAAAACGAAGATTAACGAAACTGGTTATAAACAACCGACAAATTGAAATGATTTGTTTGAACATTATTTTTGATCGATACTCGTATTTAAGTAGATATTCTGCTTATAATCAAACAGTATTATATATTTATTTCTACCGGCCTGATTATTTACGATAATCATCATGTTACGGAAGCAAACGAAGATTAACGAAACTGGTTATAAACAACCGACAAATTGAAATGATTTGTTTGAACATTATTTTTGATCGATACTCGTATTTAAGTAGATATTCTGTTTATAATCAAACAGTATTATATATTTATTTCTACCGGCCTGATTATTTACGATAATCATCATGTTACGGAAATAAACGAAGATTAACGAAACTGGTTATAAACAACCGACAAATTGAAATGATTTGTTTGAACATTATTTTTTGATCGATACTGTATATAGATATTCTGTTTATAATCAAACAGTATTATATATTTATTTTACCGGCCTGATTATTTACGATAATCATCATGTTACGGAAATAAACGAAGATTAACGAAACTGGTTATAAACAACCGACAAATGCTGAAATGATTTGTTTGAACATTATTTTGATCGATACTCGTATTTAAGTAGATATTCTGTTTATAATCAAACAGTATTATATATTTATTTCTACCGGCCTGATTATTTACGATAATCATCATGTTACGGAAATAAACGAAGATTAACGAAACTGGTTATAAACAACCGACAAATTGAAATGATTTGTTTGAACATTATTTTTGATCGATACTCGTATTTAAGTAGATATTCTGTTTATAATCAAACAGTATTATATATTTATTTCTACTGGCATCATTATTTACGATAATCATCATGTTACGGAAATAAACGAAGATTAACGAAACTGGTTATAAACAACCGACAAATTGAAATGATTTGTTTGAACATTATTTTTGATCGATACTCGTATTTAAGTAGATATTCTGTTTATAATCAAACAGTATTATATATTTATTTCTACCGGCCTGATTATTTACGATAATCATCATGTTACGGAAATAAACGAAGATTAACGAAACTGGTTATAAACAACCGACAAATTGAAATGATTTGTTTGAACATTATTTTTGATCGATACTCGTATTTATGCAGATATTCTGTTTATAATCAAACAGTATTATATATTTATTTTTACCGGCCTGATTATTTACGATAATCATCATGTTACGGAAATAAACGAAGATTAACGAAACTGTTATAAACAACCGACAAATTGAAATGATTTGTTTGAACATTATTTTTTGATCGATACTGTATTTAAGTAGATATTCTGTTTATAATCAAACAGTATTATATTTATTTCTACCGGCCTGATTATTTACGATAATCATCATGTTACGGAAATAAACGAAGATTAACGAAACTGGTTATAAACAACCGACAAATTGAAATGATTTGTTTGAACATTATTTTTGATCGATACTCGTATTTAAGTAGATATTCTGTTTATAATCAAACAGTATTATATATTTATTTCTACCGGCTCGATTATTTACGATAATCATCATGTTACGGAAATAAACGAAGATTAACGAAACTGGTTATAAACAACCGACAAATTGAAATGATTTGTTTGAACATTATTTTTGATCGATACTGTATTTATTGCGATATTCTGTTTATAATCAAACAGTATTATATATTTATTTCTACCGGCCTGATTATTTACGATAATCATCATGTTACGGAAAATAAACGAAGATTAACGAAACTGGTTATAAACAACAGAATTTGAAATGATTTGTTTGAACATTATTTTTGATCAATACTCGTATTTAAGTAGATATTCTGTTTATAATCAAACAGTATTATATATTTATTTCTACTGGCATCATTATTTACGATAATCATCATGTTACGGAAATAAACGAAGATTAACGAAACTGGTTATAAACAACCGACAAATTGAAATGATTTGTTTGAACATTATTTTTGATCGATACTCGTATTTAAGTAGATATTCTGTTTATAATCAAACAGTATTATATATTTATTTCTACTGGCATCATTATTTACGATAATCATCATGTTACGGAAATAAACGAAGATTAACGAAACTGGTTATAAACAACCGACAAATTGAAATGATTTGTTTGAACATTATTTTTGATCGATACTGTATTTAAGTAGATATTCTGTTTATAATCAAACAGTATTATATATTTATTTTTACTGGCATCATTATTTACGATAATCATCATGTTACGGAAATAAACGTTGATTAACGAAACTGGAAGTATAAACAACCGACAAATTGAAATGATTTGTTTGAACATTATTTTTGATCGATACTGTATTTAAGTAGATATTCTGTTTATAATCAAACAGTATTATATATTTATTTCTACTGGCATCATTATTTACGATAATCAATATGTTACGGAAATAAACGAAGATTAACGAAACTGGTTATAAATAACCGACAAATTGAAATGATTTGTTTGAACATTATTTTTGATCGATACTGCATTTTTAAGTAGATATTCTGTTTATAATCAAAACAGTATTATATATTTATTTCTACTGGCATCATTATTTACGATAATCATCATGTTACGGAAATAAACGAAGATTAACGAAACTGGTTATAAACAACCGACAAATTGAAATGATTTGTTTGAACATTATTTTTGATCGATACTGTATTTAAGTAGATATTCTGTTTATAATCAAACAGTATTATATATTTATTTCTACTGGCATCATTATTTACGATAATCATCATGTTACGGAAATAAACGAAGATTAACGAAACTGGTTATAAACAACCGACAAATTGAAATGATTTGTTTGAACATTATTTTTGATCAATACTGTATTTAAGTAGATATTCTGTTTATAATCAAACAGTATTATATATTTATTTCTACCGGCCTGATTATTTACGATAATCATCATGTTACGGAAATTAACGAAGATTAACGAAACTTGGTTATAAACAACCGACAATTTGAAATGATTTGTTTGAACATTATTTTTGATCGATACTGTATTTAAGTAGATATTCTGTTTATAATCAAACAGTATTATATATTTATTTCTACCGGCCTGATTATTTACGATAATCATCATGTTACGGAAATTAACGAAGATTAACGAAACTTCTGGTTATAAACAACCGACAATTTGAAATGATTTGTTTGAACATTATTTTTGATCGATACTCGTATTTAAGTAGATATTCTTGTTTATAATCAAACAGTATTATATATTTATTTCTACCGGCCTGATTATTTACGATAATCATCATGTTACGGAAATTAACGAAGATTAACGAAACTTGGTTATAAACAACCGACAATTTGAAATGATTTGTTTGAACATTATTTTTGATCGATACTGTATTTAAGTAGATATTCTGTTTATAATCAAACAGTATTATATATTTATTTCTACCGGCCTGATTATTTACGATAATCATCATGTTACGGAAATAAACGAAGATTAACGAAACTGGTTATAAACAACCGACAAATTGAAATGATTTGTTTGAACATTATTTTTGATCGATACTGTATTTAAGTAGATATTCTGTTTATAATCAAACAGTATTATATATTTATTTCTACCGGCCTGATTATTTACGATAATCATCATGTTACGGAAATAAACGAAGATTAACGAAACTGGTTATAAACAACAGAGAATTTGAAATGATTTGTTTGAACATTATTTTTGATCAATACTGTATTTAAGTAGATATTCTGTTTATAATCAAACAGTATTATATATTTATTTCTACTGGCATCATTATTTACGATAATCATCATGTTACGGAAATAAACGAAGATTAACGAAACTGGTTATAAACAACCGACAAATTGAAATGATTTGTTTGAACATTATTTTTGATCGATACTCGTATTTAAGTAGATATTCTGTTTATAATCAAACAGTATTATATATTTATTTCTACTGGCATCATTATTTACGATAATCATCACAGCAAGGGAAATAAACGAAGATTAACGAAACTGGTTATAAACAACCGACAAATTGAAATGATTTGTTTGAACATTATTTTTGATCGATACTCGTATTTAAGTAGATATTCTGTTTATAATCAAACAGTATTATATATTTATTTCTACTGGCATCATTATTTACGATAATCATCATGTTACGGAAATAAACGAAGATTAACGAAACTGGTTATAAACAACCGACAAATTGAAATGATTTGTTTGAACATTATTTTTGATCGATACTCGTATTTAAGTAGATATTCTGTTTATAATCAAACAGTATTATATATTTATTTCTACTGGCATCATTATTTACGATAATCATCATGTTACGGAAATAAACGAAGATTAACGAAACTGGTTATAAACAACCGACAAATTGAAATGATTTGTTTGAACATTATTTTTGATCGATACTGTATTTATGATATTCTGTTTATAATCAAACAGTATTATATGTTTATTTCTACTGGCATCATTATTTACATAATCATCATATTACGGAAATAAACGAAGATTAACGAAACTGGTTATAAAAACAACCGACAAATTGAAAATGATTTGTTTGAACATTATTTTTGATCGATACTGTATTTAAGTAGATATTCTGTTTATAATCAAACAGTATTATATATTTATTTCACTGGCATCATTATTTACGATAATCATCATGTTACGGAAATAAACGAAGATTAACGAAACTGGTTATAAACAACCGACAAATTGAAATGATTTGTTTGAACATTATTTTTGATCAATACTGTATTTAAGTAGATATTCTGTTTATAATCAAACAGTATTATATATTTATTTCTACCGGCCTGATTATTTACGATAATCATCATGTTACGGAAATAAACGAAGATTAACGAAACTGGTTATAAACAACCGACAAATTGAAATGATTTGTTTGAACATTATTTTTGATCGATACTCGTATTTAAGTAGATATTCTGTTTATAATCAAACAGTATTATATATTTATTTCTACTGGCCTGATTATTTACGATAATCATCATGTTACGGAAATAAACGAAGATTAACGAAACTGGTTATAAACAACAGAGAATTTGAAATGATTTGTTTGAACATTATTTTTGATCAATACTCGTATTTAAGTAGATATTCTGTTTATAATCAAACAGTATTATATATTTATTTCTACTGGCATCATTATTTACGATAATCATCATGTTACGGAAATAAACGAAGATTAACGAAACTGGTTATAAACAACCGACAAATTGAAATGATTTGTTTGAACATTATTTTTGATCGATACTCGTATTTAAGTAGATATTCTGTTTATAATCAAACAGTATTATATATTTATTTCTACTGGCATCATTATTTACGATAATCATCATGTTACGGAAATAAACGAAGATTAACGAAACTGGTTATAAACAACCGACAAATTGAAATGATTTGTTTGAACATTATTTTTGATCGATACTCGTATTTAAGTAGATATTCTGTTTATAATCAAACAGTATTATATATTTATTTCTACTGGCATCATTATTTACGATAATCATCATGTTACGGAAATAAACGAAGATTAACGAAACTGGTTATAAACAACCGACAAATTGAAATGATTTGTTTGAACATTATTTTTGATCGATACTCGTATTTAAGTAGATATTCTGTTTATAATCAAACAGTATTATATATTTATTTCTACTGGCATCATTATTTACGATAATCATCATGTTACGGAAATAAACGAAGATTAACGAAACTGGTTATAAACAACCGACAAATTGAAATGATTTGTTTGAACATTATTTTTGATCGATACTCGTATTTAAGTAGATATTCTGTTTATAATCAAACAGTATTATATATTTATTTCTACTGGCATCATTATTTACGATAATCATCATGTTACGGAAATAAACGAAGATTAACGAAACTGGTTATAAACAACCGGACAAATTGAAATGATTTGTTTGAACATTATTTTTGATCGATACTCGTATTTAAGTAGATATTCTGTTTATAATCAAACAGTATTATATATTTATTTCTACTGGCATCATTATTTACGATAATCATCATGTTACGGAAATAAACGAAGATTAACGAAACTGGTTATAAACAACCGACAAATTGAAATGATTTGTTTGAACATTATTTTTGATCAATACTGATGATATTCTGTTTATAATCAAACAGTATTATATATTTATTTCTACCGGTCTGATTATTTACGAGATAATCATCATGTTACGGAAATTAACGAAGATTAACGAAACTTGGTTATAAACAACCGACAATTTGAAATGATTTGTTTGAACATTATTTTTGATCGATACTCGTATTTAAGTAGATATTCTGTTTATAATCAAACAGTATTATATATTTATTTTAATGGCCTGATTATTTACGATAATCATCATGTTACGGAAATTAACGAAGATTAACGAAACTTGGTTATAAACAACCGACAATTTGAAATGATTTGTTTGAACATTATTTTTGATCGATACTGTATTTAAGTAGATATTCTGTTTATAATCAAACAGTATTATATATTTATTTCTACCGGCTCCGGATTATTTACGATAATCATCATGTTACGGAAATTAACGAAGATTAACGAAACTTGGTTATAAACAACCGACAATTTGAAATGATTTGTTTGAACATTATTTTTGATCGATACTCGTATTTATAGATATTCTGTTTATAATCAAACAGTATTATATATTTATTTCTACCGGCCTGATTATTTACGATAATCATCATGTTACGGAAATTAATGAAGATTAACGAAACTTGGTTATAAACAACCGACAATTTGAAATGATTTGTTTGAACATTATTTTTGATCGATACTCGTATTTAAGTAGATATTCTGTTTATAATCAAACAGTATTATATATTTATTTCTACCGGCCTGATTATTTACGATAATCATCATGTTACGGAAATAAACGAAGATTAACGAAACTGGTTATAAACAACCGACAAATTGAAATGATTTGTTTGAACATTATTTTTGATCGATACTCGTATTTATAGATATTCTGTTTATAATCAAACAGTATTATATATTTATTTCTACCGGCCTGATTATTTACGATAATCATCATGTTACGGAAATAAACGAAGATTAACGAAACTGGTTATAAACAACAGAGAATTTGGAAATGATTTGTTTGAACATTATCTTTTGATCAATACTCGTATTTAAGTAGATATTCTGTTTATAATCAAACAGTATTATATATTTATTTCTACTGGCATCATTATTTACGATAATCATCATGTTACGGAAATAAACGAAGATAACGAAACTGGTTATAAACAACCGACAAATTGAAATGATTTGTTTGAACATTATTTTTGATCAATACTCGTATTTAAGTAGATATTCTGTTTATAATCAAACAGTATTATATATTTATTTCTACTGGCATCATTATTTTTTACGATAATCATCATGTTACGGAAATAAATGAAGATTAACGAAACTGGTTATAAACAACCGACAAATTGAAATGATTTGTTTGAACATTATTTTTGATCGATACTCGTATTTAAGTAGATATTCTGTTTATAATCAAACAGTATTATATATTTATTTCTACTGGCATCATTATTTACGATAATCATCATGTTACGGGAAATAAACGAAGATTAACGAAACTGGTTATAAACAACCGACAAATTGAAATGATTTGTTTGAACATTATTTTGATCGATACTCGTATTTATAGATATTCTGTTTATAATCAAACAGTATTATATATTTATTTCTACTGGCATTATTTACGATAATCATCATGTTACGGAAATAAACGAAGATTAACGAAACTGGTTATAAACAACCGACAAATTGAAATGATTTGTTTGAACATTATTTTGATCGATACTCGTATTTAAGTAGATATTCTGTTTATAATCAAACAGTATTATATATTTATTTCTACTGGCATCATTATTTACGATAATCATCATGTTACGGAAATAAACGAAGATTAACGAAACTGGTTATAAACAACCGACAAATTGAAATGATTTGTTTGAACATTATTTTTGATCGATACTCGTATTTAAGTAGATATTCTGTTTATAATCAAACAGTATTATATATTTATTTCTACTGGCATCATTATTTACGATAATCATCATGTTACGGAAATAAACGAAGATTAACGAAACTGGTTATAAACAACCGACAAATTGAAATGATTTGTTTGAACATTATTTTTGATCGATACTCGTATTTAAGTAGATATTCTGTTTATAATCAAACAGTATTATATATTTATTTTTACCGGCCTGATTATTTACGATAATCATCATGTTACGGAAATAAACGAAGATTAACGAAACTGGTTATAAACAACCGACAAATTGAAATGATTTGTTTGAACATTATTTTTGATCAATACTCGTATTTAAGTAGATATTCTGTTTATAATCAAACAGTATTATATATTTATTTCTACTGGCATCATTATTTACGATAATCATCATGTTACGGAAATAAACGAAGATTAACGAAACTGGTTATAAACAACCGACAAATTGAAATGATTTGTTTGAACATTATTTTTGATCGATACTGTATTTAAGTAGATATTCTGTTTATAATCAAACAGTATTATATATTTATTTCTACTGGCATCATTATTTACGATAATCATCATGTTACGGAAATAAACGAAGATTAACGAAACTGGTTATAAACAACCGACAAATTGAAATGATTTGTTTGAACATTATTTTTGATCAATACTCGTATTTAGCAGATATTCTGTTTATAATCAAACAGTATTATATATTTATTTCTACTGGCATCATTATTTACGATAATCATCATGTTACGGAAATAAACGAAGATTAACGAAACTGGTTATAAACAACCGACAAATTGAAATGATTTGTTTGAACATTATTTTTGATCAATACTGTATTTAAGTAGATATTCTGTTTATAATCAAACAGTATTATATATTTATTTCTACTGGCATCATTATTTACGATAATCATCATGTTACGGAAATAAACGAAGATTAACGAAACTGGTTATAAAAACAACCGACAACGAAATGATTTGTTTGAACATTATTTTTGATCAATACTGTATTTAAGTAGATATTCTGTTTATAATCAAACAGTATTATATATTTATTTCTACTGGCATCATTATTTACGATAATCATCATGTTACGGAAATAAACGAAGATTAACGAAACTGGTTATAAACAACCGACAAATTGAAATGATTTGTTTGAACATTATTTTTGATCAATACTCGTATTTAAGTAGATATTCTGTTTATAATCAAACAGTATTATATATTTATTTCTACTGGCATCATTATTTACGATAATCATCATGTTACGGAAATAAACGAAGATTAACGAAACTGGTTATAAACAACCGACAAATTGAAATGATTTGTTTGAACATTATTTTTGATCAATACTCGTATTTAAGTAGATATTCTGTTTATAATCAAACAGTATTATATATTTATTTCTACTGGCATCATTATTTACGATAATCATCATGTTACGGAAATAAACGAAGATTAACGAAACTGGTTATAAACAACCGACAAATTGAAATGATTTGTTTGAACATTATTTTTGATCAATACTCGTATTTAAGTAGATACTTTGCTTATAATCAAACAGTATTATATATTTATTTCTACTGGCATCATTATTTACGATAATCATCATGTTACGGAAATAAACGAAGATTAACGAAACTGGTTATAAACAACCGACAAATTGAAATGATTTGTTTGAACATTATTTTTGATCAATACTGTATTTAAGTAGATATTCTGTTTATAATCAAACAGTATTATATATTTATTTCTACTGGCATCATTATTTACGATAATCATCATGTTACGGAAATAAACGAAGATTAACGAAACTGTTATAAACAAACTGACAAATTGAAATGATTTGTTTGAACATTATTTTTGATCGATACTGTATTTAAGTAGATATTCTGTTTATAATCAAACAGTATTATATATTTATTTCTACTGGCATCATTATTTACGATAATCATCATGTTACGGAAATAAACGAAGATTAACGAAACTGGTTATAAACAACCGACAAATTGAAATGATTTTGTTTGAACATTATTTTTTGATCGATACTGTATTTAAGTAGATATTCTGTTTATAATCAAACAGTATTATATATTTATTTCTACTGGCATCATTATTTACGATAATCATCATGTTACGGAAATAAACGAAGATTAACGAAACTGGTTATAAACAACCGACAAATTGAAATGATTTGTTTGAACATTATTTTTGATCGATACTCGTATTTAAGTAGATATTCTGTTTATAATCAAACAGTATTATATATTTATTTCTACTGGCATCATTATTTACGATAATCATCATGTTACGGAAATAAACGAAGATTAACGAAACTGGTTATAAACAACCGACAAATTGAAATGATTTGTTTGAACATTATTTTTGATCGATACTCGTATTTAAGTAGATATTCTGTTTATAATCAAACAGTATTATATATTTATTTCTACTGGCATCATTATTTACGATAATCATCATGTTACGGAAATAAACGAAGATTAACGAAACTGGTTATAAACAACCGACAAATTGAAATGATTTGTTTGAACATTATTTTTGATCGATACTCGTATTTAAGTAGATATTCTGTTTATAATCAAACAGTATTATATATTTATTTCTACTGGCATCATTATTTACGCCGTGATAATCATCATGTTACGGAAATAAACGAAGATTAACGAAACTGGTTATAAACAACCGACAAATTGAAATGATTTGTTTGAACATTATTTTTGATCGATACTCGTATTTATGTAGATATTCTGTTTATAATCAAACAGTATTATATATTTATTTCTACTGGCATCATTATTTACGATAATCATCATGTTACGGAAATAAACGAAGATTAACGAAACTGGTTATAAAAACAACAGAGAATTTGAAATGATTTGTTTGAACATTATTTTTGATCAATACTCGTATTTAAGTAGATATTCTGTTTATAATCAAACAGTATTATATATTTATTTCTACTGGCATCATTATTTACGATAATCATCATGTTACGGAAATAAACGAAGATTAACGAAACTGGTTATAAACAACCGACAAATTGAAATGATTTGTTTGAACATTATTTTTGATCGATACTGTATTTAAGTAGATATTCTGCTTATAATCAAACAGTATTATATATTTATTTACTGGCATCATTATTTACGATAATCATCATGTTACGGAAATAAACGAAGATTAACGAAACTGGTTATAAACAACCGACAAATTGAAATGATTTGTTTGAACATTATTTTTGATCGATACTGTATTTAAGTAGATATTCTGTTTATAATCAAACAGTATTATATATTTATTTCTACTGGCATCATTATTTACGATAATCATCATGTTACGGAAATAAACGAAGATTAACGAAACTGGTTATAAACAACCGACAAATTGAAATGATTTGTTTGAACATTATTTTTGATCGATACTGTATTTAAGTAGATATTCTGTTTATAATCAAACAGTATTATATATTTATTTCTACTGGCATCATTATTTACGATAATCATCATGTTACGGAAATAAACGAAGATTAACGAAACTGGTTATAAACAACAGAGAATTTGAAATGATTTGTTTGAACATTATTTTTGATCGATACTCGTATTTAAGTAGATATTCTGTTTATAATCAAACAGTATTATATATTTATTTCTACTGGCATCATTATTTACGATAATCATCATGTTACGGGAAATAAACGAAGATTAACGAAACTGGTTATAAACAACCGACAAATTGAAATGATTTGTTTGAACATTATTTTTTGATCAGATACTCGTATTTAAGTAGATATTCTGTTTATAATCAAACAGTATTATATATTTATTTCTACTGGCATCATTATTTACGATAATCATCATGTTACGGAAATAAACGAAGATTAACGAAACTGGTTATAAACAACCGACAAATTGAAATGATTTGTTTGAACATTATTTTTGATCGATACTCGTATTTAAGTAGATACTTTCTGTTTATAATCAAACAGTATTATATATTTATTTCTACTGGCATCATTATTTACGATAATTCATCATGTTACGGAAATAAACGAAGATTAACGAAACTGGTTATAAACAACAGAGAATTTGAAATGATTTGTTTGAACATTATTTTTGATCAATACTCGTATTTAAGTAGATATTCTGTTTATAATCAAACAGTATTATATATTTATTTCTACTGGCATCATTATTTACGATAATCATCATGTTACGGAAATAAACGAAGATTAACGAAACTGGTTATAAACAACCGACAAATTGAAATGATTTGTTTGAACATTATTTTTGATCGATACTCGTATTTAAGTAGATATTCTGTTTATAATCAAACAGTATTATATATTTATTTCTACTGGCATCATTATTTACGATAATCATCATGTTACGGAAATAAACGAAGATTAACGAAACTGGTTATAAACAACCGACAAATTGAAATGATTTGTTTGAACATTATTTTTGATCGATACTCGTATTTAAGTAGATATTCTGTTTATAATCAAACAGTATTATATATTTATTTCTACTGGCATCATTATTTACGATAATCATCATGTTACGGAAATTAACGAAGATTAAAACTGGTTATAAACAACCGACAAATTGAAATGATTTGTTTGAACATTATTTTTGATCGATACTCGTATTTAAGTAGATATTCTGTTTATAATCAAACAGTATTATATATTTATTTCTACTGGCATCATTATTTACGATAATCATGTTACGGAAATAAACGAAGATTAACGAAACTGGCTATAAACAACCGACAAATTGAAATGATTTGCTTGAACATTATTTTTGATCGATACTCGTATTTAAGTAGATATTCTGTTTATAATCAAACAGTATTATATATTTATTTCTACTGGCATCATTATTTACGATAATCATCATGTTACGGAAATAAACGAAGATTAACGAAACTGGTTATAAACAACCGACAAATTGAAATGATTTGTTTGAACATTATTTTTGATCGATACTCGTATTTAAGTAGATATTCTGTTTATAATCAAACAGTATTATATATTTATTTCTACTGGCATCATTATTTACGATAATCATCATGTTACGGAAATAAACGAAGATTAACGAAACTGGTTATAAACAACCGACAAATTGAAATGATTTGTTTGAACATTATTTTTGATCAATACTGTATTTAAGTAGATATTCTGTTTATAATCAAACAGTATATATATTTATTTCTACTGGCATCATTATTTACGATAATCATCATGTTACGGAAACGAAGATTAACGAAACTGGTTAGAAACAACAGAGAATTTGAAATGATTTGTTTGAACATTATTTTTGATCAATACTCGTATTTAAGTAGATATTCTGTTTATAATCAAACAGTATTATATATTTATTTCTACTGGCATCATTATTTACGATAATCATCATGTTACGGAAATAAACGAAGATTAACGAAACTGGTTATAAACAACAGAGAATTTGAAATGATTTGTTTGAACATTATTTTTGATCAATACTCGTATTTAAGTAGATATTCTGTTTATAATCAAACAGTATTATATATTTATTTCTACCGGCCTGATTATTTACGATAATCATCATGTTACGGAAATTAACGAAGATTAACGAAACTGGTTATAAACAACAGAGAATTTGAAATGATTTGTTTGAACTTTATTTTTGATCAATACTCGTATTTAAGTAGATATTCTGTTTATAATCAAACAGTATTATATATTTATTTCTACTGGCCTGGTTATTTACGATAAATTTTTGTTTCGAAAATGTGTGTCATTCGGTAGGATTCGAGCCACATATGTGGATAGGGGGCGCAGGTTCGAATCCTGCCGAATGACACACATTTTCGTAACAAAGATTTATCGTAAATAACCAGGCCAGTAGAAATAAATATATAATACTGTTTGATTATAAACAGAATATCTACTTAAATACGATTATCAATAAAAAATATGGTTAAAACAAACCATTTCATAATAATTAATGTGTGATCTTTAATAATTTTTAACTTATTTTCAAACAGAAATATTCTTGAAACATAGAAGCCTTTAATTATAAACATCACAAAACATGATTTTCGTTTACTTTTCTTGCATGAATTCAAACTTGGACATAGTATCTCCCAAACTTCTGCTAATATTAACAGAGTATAGGGAGATAAGTCCACAGGTGATCGGGTAGTACCAAGGCGGTTCCAGAAATTCCGTACTAGTGATGAGAGCCTTGAAGATGAATACGGTAGAGGACACTCATGCAATCTTGAGAACGAATAATTTTGAACAGCTGTTGGTAAATTTTTGTTTTGTTCCCCGAAGGCCTTTACCCCTTGAAAACTTTCCAAAACATCCCTATTTCCGTGCAAATGTATATGCTGATCTGAAATCCATAATTGTTTATTGAAAAATCCTACCTTTTTTTCATTTTATCGAGAAGAAAAATATGGAACTTCTTGTCGCTGTTTATCTCACCCCGTAACCATGGTTCAAAAATATGGTTAAAACAAACCATTTCATAATAATTAATGTGTGATCTTTAATAATTTTTAACTTATTTTCAAACAGAAATATTCTTGCAAATGTATATGCTGATCTGAAATCGATAATTGTTTATTGAAAAAACCTACCTTTTTTTCATTTTATCGAGAAGAAAAATATGGAACTTCTTGTCGCTGTTTATCTCACCCCGTAACCATGGTTCAAAAATGTTATTCACTGCAGACTGAATTCACGCGTAGTTTTACGATTTTTCGGTCTTTTTACTTCCTTTTTGCGATTAATGCGCGGAAAATGAGTTCCGAAATACAACAACTCGCGGAGCAATTGTTGAAACGGGAGTAAATAGAACGAATTCAGAATCCTACGCCTCAAGTCATTCAGCAGTTAATCAGATATGAGAATGGTGGAAAGGGGTGAGATATAGTCCGATTTATTTCTGGTCGATAGCATGAAAGAAAGGCACGTTTCTTCTATAAACAATTATCGATTTGAGTTCAGTATATACATTTGCACGGAATTAAGGATGATTTGGAAAGATTTGACGGAGTAAAGGCCTTCGGGAAACAAAACAAAAATTTACCCAGTTTAGCAAAACCCACGTCAAAGTGTCAGAGAAATATCTCAAACGCTTGGTGTCGGTACTGTAACAGTCTCACGCCATTTGCAGAGTACTGGCAAGGTGAAAAAGCTCGATAAATGAGTTCCTCATGATCGCAATGAAAATCCAAAACTTAAGCATTTTGAAGTGTGCTCGATGTTCTTTCTGCGTAATAAAAATGATCCCTTTTTTGACTGAATAGTCACTTGTGATGAAAAGTGGATCCTTTATGTAAACGATCATGTCATCACTCTCCCAAACATTTCCCAAAGCCAAAGTTGCATCAGCAAAAGATTATGGTGACTGTCTGGTAGTGTGCAGTTGGTGTTATCCACTGCAGATTTCTGGAAGCCAATCAGAGAATTAATGCAGAGCTTTACTGAAATCAACTTGCTGAAATGCATGCACGCCTGCAAAAAAAAAAAAAAAAAAAAAAAATTAAATTAAATAAAAATAAGACCTGCATTGTTGAATCGTCCTATTTTGCTCCACGATAATGTACGGACACATTGATGACGTTGTAAAAACTCACAGACTTGAGATAGGAAAGTTACCACACCCTCCATATTCTCTTGATCTTTCACCCACTGATTATCATTTTTAAGCACTTAAGCACATTTTAAATGGTAAAACTTTTAAGTCCGAACCAGAGGTGGAATCAGCCTTCAAAGATTCCGTTTAATTACAGCTAATAAGTTTTTATCAACAAAAAATAAATAATGTCGTTGATCAATAGCAGAGGTGCATCGGTGCTTTTGACTAATTTTAACATTTTTACTGTTAATTTTTCAAGAATGAAATTATGTTTCTGAAATCGGCCATTGTTTTTGAAAAACCTTAATAATAGCTCAGCTTTGTTAATCAGAGAACCGATTTTCAATTTCAGCTTGGTTCGTTATATTCACTTACTCTTGAATACCATTGGGAAATGTATGAATCCAATTCTTCTCCTCCAGCTATGGGTTAATTAGTAAAAATTACTTGACTAGAATCTTTATTATCCCCCAAATGAAATAAATAATTTTGCGTACAAAATATTTATATTTCCGTATGAAAAATCCATAAAGATTGACATGCCGCTAAAGAAAAATAACCAATCAACTAAAACAAGAAATTGTTGTAAATTTCGGCCATTAAGTCATTTGCTTCAGTCAGTTCATATAAAATTATTTTTTTTTTCTGTTAATCATTTCTTGCAATCACAGGCTATCCAGTGAAATCAGAAGACAAACCAACATATTACGAAAGGTACCTTCAGTCAGTTAAGTGCCATACATGATACACGCTTGGGAGATCATGTCTCGAAAGAGACATGACTGACAGGGCAGAAGATTTTCCCGCAGTAGGTTGCCATTACTTTCTGCGGTAGACTAAGGCTAGCTGTAATCATTGCCTTAATGGTAGTGTATAGTGATTTTACAGTTTGCTAGCTCCCCGAAAGTTGCACGGACGTTTGTTGTCAAAGTTAGCAAATAACTCGAACCAACCTACGGCAGTATGGCTGGTCACGCGTATCCAAAGATACCATTCTACTAGGGCGGTTAGCTAATCCCCGTTGCAGAAACCTACTCAGGCACATTCATCCTTGTTCAAACACCTGTGGTTTATACTACAACTATGCTGAACGGACTATAGTTACAGTTTGGAAGAGAGTACGTTATCTAGCGTGAATAACAGTCTGAACAACGCCAGGACGCTCAAACCCTAGGCCACGATGACATGTGATTTCGTGCTAGCACAATCATCGACGACTCCAAAGGCTTCCATCTACCCAATTTCATTCACAAGACTACGGTCGACGCGGGGTATGATTTTTCGGGCATTTTCCAAGTGTACCTTACGCTGGGATCGCCTCCTCCAGAGAGATAGCATCGAAGCCCCACACTGTTTTAGAGCTTCAACTAGTTTCCTCACCGTCCTGTTGGTAAGCTGGATTCATATTCTCATGTGCACACCTCCATACGGGAACTCGGCCATCAACACAAAACAAAACTGAATACGTGACTAGTCTTCGTTGTGGTACAGTGGATACCGGCTCGGAACGAGAAACCGGGGAGCCGAGTTCAAATTCCAGCTGAATCCATTGTATTCACTTACGCGAAAGTATTGAATCCATTGTATTCACTTGGGAAAGGTATTAATCCGTCTCTTCCTTCCAGTTATGGGTTAAATAGCAGGACAGATTGGGTTCTATAGCCCTGGTCGGCAACCAGTCTACCGCAGAAAGCAATGGCAACCTACTGCGGGATAATCTTCTGCCCAGTCAGTCATGTCTCTTTCTAGACATGATCGCCCAAGCGAGTATCACGTATGGCACTTAACTGACTGACTGACTGACTGACTTACCAAGCAATTGTATGTGAGGGTGGTGTAATAGTTACCGGCTCGGAAGGAGAAACCAATGAGCCGAATTCGATTCCAATCAAGTTCATTGCCTTTATTTTTGCACAAATATCCTTGAAAAAGGTATGAATTCATATTCTCTTTCATGCTATGGGTTAAACAGTAGGATCTAGAAAAATCATTTTCTCTAAAAAATTGTTAATGCAGTATTTACTCGCCAAAACTGAGTTATTTTTACAATCTAAAATGTTTTGGCTTTAAATAACCGCAAGTGGGTTATATAAGCCGTAAAAAACAAATCAATCGCTCTAGCTATCGGTTAAACAATAGAGCAACTTTAGCCTTGGTTGGCGACCAATCTTAGCTGTGAATTCAAAAAATTAGTTGGTAGTGGAACTAACAACTTTATCACGGGAAAAAAATAGTTGCTATAGAAACCGTTGCAGCAACACACACCCTCACACACGCACATACGTGCGCGAACACGCGCGTGCGCACACACAGTCAGATGGAGATTCAACGATCCAAAAGTGATGCACTGGCTCAAATTAAAATATTAAGCAGTTGCCGACGTTGGTTAATAATACACTTGTCCGACAACGACACTACACGAAGATTATTTATACTTTAAATCAGCTAATATTTCTGAAACAAAGATTCAGAAAAGTATATTTTATTTTTGGAAGACTTTTTTAATAAAGAGAATTACATTGCAATGAAAAAAAAAACAACCTCCTTTTAGTCAATTTAATTTATATACCACATTAGCAGAAAATAAGAATAGCAAATTTAAAACCAAAATATCTAAAATTCAATAAGACATTACAAAGTTTATTTGTAGTGATCACAAAGAATGTTTTCCTAAATATTTAAGGTTACTAAGTATTTAAATATTGTATATAAAAGACGCTCACGTTATATTCCTCTGTTTTTTACGGATTAAACATTGCAAAAACATTAATCTGTCATCAAGCTGTCAGCCCATCGACAGATTAAATAAACAGCTTCAGACATGTTGAAATGCATATATGTGATATATTTTAAATATAAAGGTAAAAATATATTTTAAATATAAAGGTAAAAATATATCTTTCAGGTCAGATTATTCATACTTTAAATCAGGTAATATTTCTCAAATAGAGATTCAGAAAAATATATTCTATTTTTGGAAGATGTTTTAATAAAGATAATTACATTGCAATAAAAAAAAATGGTTTCAGTCCATTTAAATTAGTTTTTGAAATAGAGCAAAGTATTTTGCTTATTGGAAATAATAAAAATTAATTAAAAAAAACAAAACAAAATAAAAGCTTCAATAATTTTTTCATTTTTTTAAAATTTCATTTTAAACTTTAGTTATCACGAATCTGAAGAGATACTTATAAAGTTAAAACATGGCAGAAGGAGTCAGGTATTTTCTAGAACAGTGTGTGGAACCATGAATCGTATATATGAATTCCACTTATTATTAAGTATTGAAAGTTACAAACCAGTTTTCCCCCTACTGAGCTGTTAGTGCTGTGTCAGATGAGATATCAACTGCCAGGCTCCCAGCATCTTGAATTTAATCTATGTATCATAGTTGTCACAGCCACATTGTTGTAGCTACACTATCTCCTTACCACTCTTACGTCAGCCGATTGAATTTATTTTTACAAAGTAAGAGAGAGAAAACATACACCATGCTTCTATCTCTAATGAATTCTTCTTCTTCTTCTTCTTCTTCTTCTTTTGCTCTCAAACCCGGAAGAAGTCGTTGGGTCCCCGACGTGCAGAGCTCTCTACCATTCTCCACCATCTGTCGCGGTCGTATACCAGAGCCTGTGTCTGCACGAATGGTTTCTTACTACATGCGTCATGTAGCGTGTCTTGGGTGTTTTAACCTGGCGAAGCCTATCCATCTCCAGTTTAAACCACATACGATATCCTTCAACAAGATGACTTGACTTGGTCGCGAACGCTGGGAAGTTGTAGTTCATCTGAGGAACCCTTCCACCCTGGCCGGTGATCTGCGTCAAGAAGGTCCTTCGCCTAGTGGTGCCGTGTTGATACCAATGTTTTACTAATTGTTACATTCATACTCTACTACAATTAATTATTAATATGTCAAGGAAAACAAGCAATTTAGTATACTTCTATAAATATTATGGGGAAATATTTAATGACTCCTAAAATTCGAAAAAATGTTTTATACTCAGACCTAACAGATATTATTTTTAACACACATGTATAAAATGGGTGGAGGCACGGTGGAGTAATGACTATGGAAACTGATTTCGAATTCCAGTCGAGTTCAGTACATTCACTTACGTGCAAATAACCTTGAGAAAATTATTAATCCATCTCTTATTCCTCCAGCTGTAGGTAAATAACAGAACAAACTGGCCCTATAGCATTGGTTGTCAACCAGTCTAAGAGAAGGAAAACACTGAATTCAAATGGCCCTATCTCTTTAACATATGTGAGGAGGGACGGGTTAATCTCATCATCCCTGTACAAAAGGAACCAGCAAGCCATTGCCCTTTGACTCCTGTTCTATGGCCAGGGAGTGAAGAAAAGTGTAATTCCATCAACCGTGGCCGCTCGGTCAGTGAATAACAAATGTTTGCACATAAGGAAATGAGAGGTGAGGGGGACAGATACTACACTTTGATCCCAGCTCTATGGCCAGGAGTGAAGAAAAAAAAAGAAGAAGCGTAACTCGAATAGCATTGGATTCCAAATGGTTCTTTATAAAAAAAAACGGCTAATATTACCATTAGAGATGAAAAAAAAAATAAAGAAAAAACAGATACTACACTTTCATCCCAGCCCTATGACCAGGGATTGGAAAAAAGCATAACTCGTGTAGCAATGAATACCGAATAATTAGTCGATTAAAATTACCATTTCATTAGAGATGAGGAGAACCGATACTACTCCTTGATTCAAGCCTGATCGCCAGAGAGTGAAGAAAAGGCATAGAGAGTAAAAATTGCACTGACTGTTCTTTCAAGAGTAACACTGATTGTTTGGTTAATGAATTTTGAATGTTTCCTTATAGGGAAACGGTTAATATCACTATCACCACTAGCATACTAGTAGCCTTGTGCCAAACTAAGCAAAGCTTACGAAACAGCAATAAAGACGCGGGCTTAGAAAATTACAGAGATTTTTTTTTCTTCCAACGTTGCGTAGACAAAATCATAAAGAAACTGGGAAACGTCCGCATATTAAAAAGACACTCACCCAGCCTCCTAACCGAAAGTGTTCTTTATGTCCATTATGTGTGGTCAGTTGTCATAAAAAGTCAGTCTGGACATATACACCCGATCGGAGGTGAGGGAGATTCGCTTATTTTATGGTTTCCAAAGTATTCAATATATTTTCGTGTTCCCTTCACTGAAAAAAAAAAAAAAGAAATCTTGTTACCGACGTCATTGGAATAATTTCTTAGAAGGTCTTCGTTGCTGTTGGATGAGCTTAAAGGAATTAAACCAAAGTACCATATAAAAAAAAATGAACATTTGCGGGTCAGCAAACACCAACTCTGATGAAACTTTCCAAAACCATTGGTCTGATTTCTGTTTTATTTTATGCCATAAATTTAATATTCATCCAGTATAGTTTGATGATCCCTGTTGCAGACACCTGCTTGGGCACATTTGTGTCTCTTTAACACACAGAGAGTAAACCACCAGTGTATACTTCGACTACGATGAACCAATGTAAGTGTCACAGTTTCTGGAAAGAGCGTATACTCTGGCGTGATCAGTAACTGAGCAAGGTCAGTATATACAATCCCTCGATGACAATGACTTGTGACTACATGCTAGATCGACCATTGATGGATTCCTAACAGTTTCATCCTGGGTCAAAACATGGTATGGTTTCAAAATACTCACTGTCGCCACAGGCTCACTAATAAACTAACTGGTACTCAATGTCGGAAACTTAAGGCTCTAGGCACTCAGCTAGAATCTCGTATATATATATATATATATATACTTTTTTTTTTCTATCAGTATAGCCCTGCGTTGCTCGGATGTAATGAAAGCTTTAAAACTAATCCATGGTCCTGGAGTTCAGACTCTTTGGACATTGGCACGAAAGACTCAAGAGCAATAGTTGTTTCCTGTTAAAGCGAAACCGTAGACTGAAAATTATTAGATGTAAGTCAAATTTTGATTTCCTGATATCGATATCAAATAAGTTTTTTTCGTCGTAAACTGAATTTTGAAGGCTAAATAAGTCCTCTGAGTAAATGGTATCATGGCTGAGACTAAGAACTACAATTATATCTACTTAGAGCCAAACCCGAAGCAAAAACTAAAATAAAAGAGCTGAAAAGAAAAAAAATACAGACATACAGGCAGATAAACAAACACACACACACAAATATCTTGCCTTTTATGTACATATGTTATCGATTTTCTGCACTATTGTAAGAACTGCAACCTTGAAACTTCTGAATATCGTTTCTTATGTCTTTGTCTATGAGTGTATTAAATTTGATTAAAATCGGACCACTCCTTCTATAACCCGATTTTTTCGATTATCAATTTTCGATATTTATGGGGGTACCTCGACACAAAACCTAGCTAAGAACACACGCAGACGCTTATAGTACAACTGTGTAAATTTTCAAGAAAATCGGTTCAGCCGTTTCGGAGTCTATAAGTAACGGATACACACACACACACACACACACACACACACACACAGAGACAAAATTCCATTAATAAATAAGTTTAGATATATAATGTAGGCACAGTGGAGTAACGGACAGCAACCGACTCTGTTTGAGGAACCGGGGCGCCGAATTACATTCACAGACGTGAGAAAGGCATGAATCCATCTTTCTCTTGCCCAGTTATCGGTAAATAGCAGGAGATGGCTATAAGACCCAATGCAATTAAAGCACCTTCTATAGATTTTCGTCATTGTCTTTTAATCAATTCGCTCTAATCAAGGCACCACTCTCACTAAGACACAAGGGGGCTATTGAAAAGGAAAGAAAATGAAAGGATTCTAGAATGATCCTAAATGTATTTATTATAAAATACATCAAAAATGGTTTTATATATATTTTATATATATCCGTTACTACAAAAATGCATTAGAAGAGATATTTACTAAAGAAAAATGCATTGGAAATGATTTTTACTATGAAAATGCATTGGCCAATGATTTTTACTATGAAAATGCAGTAGAAATGAATTTTTACTATGAAAATCCATTAGAAAATATTTTACTATAAAAATATATTGGAAATGATTTCACTATGAAAATGTAAGGGAAGAGATTTTAATTTGAAAGTGCATTAGAAATACCTTTTCTATGAAAATACATTGAAATGGATTTTTCTTTGAAAATGCATTGCAAATGATTTTTACTATGAAAATACATTGGAAATAATTTTACTATGAAAATGCATTGGAAATGATTTTTATTATGAAAATGCATTGGAAATGATTTTTATTATGAAAATGCATTGAAAATGATTTTTTCTATGAAAATGCATTGGAAATGATTTTTATTATGAAAATGCATTGGAAATGATTTTTATTATGAAAATGCATTGGAAATGATTTTTACTATGAAAATGCATTGGAAATGATTTTTACTATGAAAATGCATTGGAAATGATTTTTACTATGAAAATGCATTGCCAATGATTTTTACTATGAAAATGCATTCGGTCCTTTCAAATATGAAAATACACTTGAAATGATTTTTCTATGAAAATGCATTGAAAATGACTTTTACTATGAAAATACCTAGGAAATTATGTTTATTATGAAAATGTATTGCAAGTGATCTTACTGTGAAAATGCCTGGTTAATGGTTTTATGTATAAAATTAAATTGAAGAAAAACCATCAAATTAGATCCCTTTAATAAGCATCAATAAAAAATAATATTAAATTTTTAAATAAAAGATCCGAAACTATTCCACGGATATTGATATTGAAACCCCCTCGACAAATTTACAAGTGTTTGAAGACAAAAGTTTAAGAATGACTGATAAAAAAGCAAAATGATCAAAATCCAGGAAAACTTTGAAAAAGAGAACGCATGCAAGCAATTACTGACCAGTTACATCTTTTCATCCCAAGGAAGGTGACAAAGCCGCTAAGACACAATGAATTAGTGAGAACGAGAGAAATTGAGAAAACTTTATTGAAGAGAAAGGTCAATGAAAGAATAGGTTAACAAAAAAGACAGAAGACGACGATTGACGTTGCATTTAACCTTTTTTTAAAATCATAGTTGACAGGAAGGCCAAAAACTGGAAAAGAGTTCCACAGGTGAGAAGTGAGGGAGAAGAAACTATTAGAATAGAACTTACAGTTACATATAGCAATTTCAACTTTACAATTATGAGAATTAACTACCAATCTAGTACTACATTTAAATTCACGAAGTCGAGGTTCCAAAGAGAAAAGCTCATCAGAATAATTTCTATGAAAATGTTTATATAAAATAAATAAATGTAGTAATGGCGACGGATTTATGCACATGAAAGGTCGGTGTTAGGACTGTTAGGTGTTAAATTTAAATAAGGAAATATTAGTCATGAAATTTAAAAATAGGAAGATAATAAAGAAGTCTCCTGAAATAAGAATTTATTCTTAAGACATTACATTGTATATTAAGCTTGTAGAATTACTAAAACTCTAGGACTGACTTTAAATTTAAATAAAGAAAAATTACTTATGAAATTTGAAAATAGGAAAATAATAAAGACGTCTCCTGAAATAAGCATTTATTTTTAAGACATTCTTCCTCTTTCATGTACCTTGTCTCTTCAGGACGTAGGCGATCATGGCCTTCCACGTTTCCCTATCCCTCGTGGTTCTGAGCACGCCTTCTCTTTTACATCATGCAATCCTCGTTCTGTCATCCACCTGATTAGTTCCTTCAAATATGTTATCCGTTGCTTTCCCCTGTTTTTTCCTCTATCTGGCCTGTTAGTATCAGATTCTCCAAGCCCTCCTTCCTCATTGCGTGTCCCAGGAATTTCAGCTGTCTCTTCCTGATGCTCAGTGTTAATTTCCTTTTTGTTTCCATCATTTCCAAGACCTCATCATTGCTCACATGCTCGATCCATGATATTCGCAGCATCCTTCTGTATAACAACATTTCAGTTGCTTCAAGTTTTTCCTTCATCTTTGATGGTATTGTCCAGCATTCACTGCCATATTGAAGGAAGGACAGCACGTAGCAATCCAGTACTCTCTTCCTAGTTTCTAGCAAAATTGTCCTGTTTCTTAATACTTTACTCAACTTCTGGAACGCTTCTTTCGCCATGCCAATTCACCTTCGGATCTCTGTGTCGCACTTTTCTTCTGTTATAACGCTTCCCAGGTATTTAAATTTTTGTATCTGCTTGATTCTGGTATCCCCGATCTGTTTTGGCATTTTGGGCTGCCTTTTTTAATGATGACCATGCACTCGGCTGCCTTAAAGATTAAAGAATTTAGCATCCAGTTTAATACTCCAGTTTATCCAGTTTAATATAAAATGGCAAAACTTTAATTTAGACGTGAAAGCCATGTGCTACTACCTCCGTCTTTTTAAAAACAAAGTTATTTTTTTAGTATAAAGATTGAGAATAAATTACTCTTCTGTTAAACTGGGGCGAACCTGGCTGCCTTTCCGGGTGCCTAGGTTCATCGGTTGAGAAATGATGATAAAGGTATTTATATAAGAATAACCCTGAACAAAAAAAAAAAAAAAAGAAAAAAGAAAATCAATATTCTGTATACACAATTTTAAGAAATATGGCTCTATAAACCTTATCAAAACATCTATCTAATTAGATCTATCTATCGCCCGGTTCACACTCCACCCACGTCTATTGAACAGGTTAAGAGGCTCATCCCTTGTTCTCTGTTTAGGATGTGGTTTCCGGCTTTATCTTTTGCAATCTTTTCACTGTTACCCCCTGCACATCAGTGGCGTTACGACCTTGCTCGGGGTGATACGATTAAAAAAAATAAAATAAAATAAACATAAGCTGTTTTAAAGTTAGTTTCGCCCAACACAAAAAAAAAAAAAAAATCAACATCTTCTATCAATTGTTCTAAGAAATAGGACTCAATATAAGTCAGTCAGTCAGTTAAGTACTATACGTGACCCACACTTGTTACGTGTTAATTGTAACAAAAGAAAAAAAAGATGATTGACTAACACTCAGAGACAAATCACAGACAAATATTTAATTTGCAAAACACACCAAATAAAATATTTACAAATATACAATTTTGGTTGCAAAAACAAGAAACATAGAGTTTACAAGTGGCTAGTGTTACGAGGAGAGAAGGGAAGGTAAGATATCAAATATCTTTACCCAGTTAAGTTGGCGAGGAAGTTAAGTGCTACACTTTTTGGAAATTTTCAAATGAGTACATAAAGAATAATTTTAAGTATGGTCAATGAAAGAGTCAAAAATATGTATTTACCCATATCGTTCCATGAGGTTCTCTTTCAGGTTTTAGTTGGTCGGCAACTTTTTATAGATTCTTTCGGCTGGATATAAATCCTTGAATCAAATCGGAGTTGATAACATCAGCAAACCCTGGTAACAACTGACTACTCACTGCCCAAAACCTATTTTTATAGGGGCTAACACCTAATTTGCATATTTCTAGAACTTTTAGAACTCTCTCGATTTTACTGGAACATTCTGGCATCTTCCAAACGTTCTATTTCTCATTTCCTTATTTTTACGACTACTTCATGAATTAAAACGTTTTTTGGAATAACACTTAGGACTCAATAGAATCCATTACTATAACTTTTTATACATTATTAATATTATTTTTATATATAAATACATCCTCGTAACAGTAATACAAGTAGGACTCAATAGAATCCATTACTATAACTTTTTATACATTATTAATATTATTTTTATATATAAATGCATCCTCGTAACAGTAATACAAGTAGGACTCAATAGAATCCATTACTATAACTTTTTATACATTATTAATATTATTTTTATATATAAATGCATCCTCATAACAGTAATACAAGTAGGACTCAAGAGAATCCATAACTATAACATTTTATACAATTTTAATATTATTTTTATATATAAATGCATCCTCATAACAGTAATACAAGTAGGACTCAATAGAATCCATAACTATAACATTTTATACAATTTTAATATTATTTTTATATATAAATGCATCCTCGTAACATTGGGCAGAAGGTCATTCCGCAGTAGGTTGCCATTACTTTCTGCGGTAGACTGGTTGCCAGCCAAGGCTGTAGAATCCAATCTGTCCTGTTATTTAACCCATAGCTGGAGGAAAGAGACGGATTTATACCTTTGTTGTGGAATTAGCAAATAATAAACACTTCAAGTAAATCGGTTTATGGTTTAGTTATAACAAAATTAATAGAAGGGACAAGGGAATTGAAGACATAATAAACTGTTTTAGAGATAGTTTCGCCCAACACAATAAAAAATCAACATCTTCTATCAATTGTTCGAAGAAATAGAATTCAATATAAACCTTTCCAAAACAGAAACTATGATCTGCAATTAGGATTAAAGCAGTAATAGCACATACCGTGAATCCATCATACAAATTAAGGTTGTGGAGTCAGCAAATAATAAACAATTCAAGTAAATCAGTGTATGGTTCAGTCACAGCAAATTTAGTGTGAGAGATAAGGAAATTGAGCATAACAAAATTCCCCTAACTTTTTTTTTTTAATCGTTTCACCCTGAGCAAGACATTCCACTGCCACTATTGCGCAGGGGGTTACATAGGGTCGGGGAAGTGATGGGAAAAGGATGGTTAATGCTTTGCTCGTAGATTCTCTACCAATTCGACACTGGATTCGTCAGGAGTACCTACTCCCGACTTCTCACCTAGAACTAAGGCTCAACTGAATAACGTCAACATTACACCCTCGCTGGTCTCTAAGATAATCTCAAAACTTGACCCTCACAAAGCGAGCGGTGGTGATGGAATCCCAATCATAGTCCTGAAGAAATGTGCCCCAGAACTCCCATCTGTCCTCTCTAAACTCTATAACTTCTGCCTATCTGCTTCCTGCTTTCCTGCCTGTTGGAAGTCTTCCTCTGTAGTTCCTATATTTAAGAATACTGGTGAACCCTCGGACCTCGCTAATTACCGCCCTATCAGCCTCCTTCCGATCTTTGGCAAAATTTTCGAAGCCATTATCAACGCCGAGGTGATTCAGCATCTCACGGCCCACAGGTTTCTCTCGGACAAAGAGTACGGTTTCCGCTTCACCAGGTCTACTGCTGATGCACTTGCCAATTGCTACAAACCCAAAACACTAATCTAAAAACTCGAGTCGTTTTAAAATAGTTTCGTTGGATGGGGAATTTCATATGGATGTCATGCATGAAGCCAATCTCGATCAGAATATCTAAACTGTCAGCTGCATGAAAGCGCTTTCTCTGAATGATGGTTAAAAAAGGCTTGGAACAAATTTATGAGTGTATGTCTTATACTCAGAGGTGGTATCCTACTAGTTCGTGCGAACTGACACTTAAAATTATAAAAGCTTAGAGAACCCGTTGTTGGATTATCAGAAAATACTCTCATATATTAATAGTCAATATATCTAAACTTATTTATAAATGGAACTTTGTCTGTGTGTGTGTGTGTGGGTGTCCGTTACCTATAGACTCCGAAACGGCTGAACCGATTTTCTTGAAAATTTATACAGTTGTACTATAAGCGTCCGATTTTATATGGTCCGATTTTAATCAAATTTGATACACTCATAGACAAAGACATAAGAAACGATATTTAGAAGTTTCAAGGTTGCAGTTCTTACAATAGTGCAAAAAATCGATAATATATATATATATATATATATATCTCTAAAGAGTGAAGACGTCATTTTAATTAACCCGAGGAACCTTTCGGCCAACACTTTTCAAGGGTCACGCTGGCACAATTACATGAATAGGTAAATAAGAGGACAAAACAGAATGGAATATTTGCGACACTGGGAGCAGATGGAATCCGCTTAAAAATAAATTTATTAAAAAAAATATTAAAAAGTGAGGGGGGTGTAAACATTAATTCCACAAGAGTGAAAATAAAAAAAGAAAAAGGTTACACTCATAAACTCACCAGTAGTCGCAAAGAGCGTAAAAACTGCTCTTTCTGCCTGCACAGGCTCGGCTGTTGGATTTTAAGGCAAATGGCCTCCAAGATGCGTAAATGATGTGACGAACGAGCACTGTGCAGGACAGAAAACCAACTGTCCTCATAAGAGGAGGCACAAACCGGATTGTCCAACAGGTGTTGGCCAATCGCTGAATCAAGCACAGATTGAGTAGTCCTTATATTACTATTGGAATCACCCATGCGTAAATTCGCGGGGACATGTTGCGCAACCCGTGTCTCCAATCTCAGATCGGTTCGTCCTATGTATGCTGCATCGCAACAGCATTTAAATTTGTATACAACTGAATTTTTACGAAAATAGGACAACCGATCCTTAACAAAGGATGGAAACACAGGTCTTGTTTTGTAAACGACACGCAACTTTACTGCAAAATAGCCCGACGAAATATTAGTCGAAACTCTATCAGTGATGGAAAGACATTGTCTACCAAGCCAAGGTAGTTTTAGGTATAAAGGACAGCGACTTGGCCCTTCAACTTTTGGTTCTTTAAACCGTTTAATTTTACGGGCGATAACCCGTCTCACAAAATTAATAGGATACCCGTTCTCCTCAAAAATGTGATGCAGGCGTGTTAACTCACTAGCCAAGCAATCAGGAGAACATATATGCAGGGCACGGTGGACCAAAGTTTCAATTAGGCCAATTTTTCGGGACTTAGGGACGAAAGAGTTCCAATTTGTATACAGGCCTGTAAAGGTCGGTTTACGAAACACAGATGTTAGAAAGACATCCAAAAACGGAAGACCTCCGTCATTCTCCAACTCCATAGTGAATTGTAGAGAAGGATGCAAAGAATTCAACTGAACCAAAACTGTTCAGCTTCAGTTGTGCTATTAAATATTGAGAAGGTATCATCAACATAACGACAATAAACTAAAGGTTCATTGACCTTCTCAAACAGCACACGTTCATAAAATCCCACGAAGATGTTAGATAGGAAAGGACCCAAAGGACTCCCCATAGCGACGCCGTCCGTCTGTGCATACATAATCCCATTGAAACTGAACTCGACTCCTTCAGTAGCCAGCCGCATACATTCCAAGAAAATTTCCTCGGGAATAGTCACAGGGCCAAAACCGCCTCGGTATAATAAGTCAGCACAGATATTTATACACTCCAATAAAGGAACATTAGTATATAAGCTGACAATATCAAACGAAACCATACACTTTTCGTTTGAAGAAAAATTCAAATTTCTAACCAATTTGGAAAAACTAAAGGAGTCAGGGACATTATAAGTGGACAAAGCAACAGACAGCGGTTGAACGATCTCGGCCAACCACTTGGCCAACTCATGTTGAATAGACCCCACCATAGAAAGTATGGGTCTAAGAGGAACCCCTTCCTTATGGATTTTAGGAAGGCCATACATTCGGGGTCGCTGAGAGCCTGCAGGCCTAATCCTATTGTAGATGTCTTTGGAAAAAATACCTTGTTTATATAAAGAAAGAAGCCAACGTTGAATTCTAGCCTCTGTCTTAGCAGTGTTATCAAATTTATCAACTGACCGATAACGGTGAACTTTGAACGGTCATTCAAAATTATATTCATTTTAGAATGGTAATCATCCAAATTAAGTATGACAACACCAGCACCTTTATCAGGCTTGGTAATATAAATATCACCACGAGCACGCAGGGCACCAATTGTGCGATAATGTACACCGCGCCAGTCAAGAGAGTCCTTCTCACAACTGAGCGAAGTGTACTCGATAGCAGATTCAAGTAAACTGGCCTTAACCTCGGAGCACTTCTCTGAAGAAATTGGAACATGGTGACAAATTTGTGAGTACAGCAACTCAAACTCAGAATATATTTCTTCCTTATTGATCTTAGTAGGAGGAATGCAAAAATCCAATCCACGGGAAAGAACGGAGAGTTCAATCCCAGTGAGAGTTGCGCTCGACAAATTGAAAATGTGGCGGTGTAGATCACCAGAGACTGAACCATATCTCTTTGTTATTAGGTATTCCAAGTGCTTGTTGTTTCTCTCACCACATGATCTATCCTGGCGAAGCCTAAGATTAACCAGGTAACGCGAGAAACGAAAGAAATCAAAGAAATTTAATTTAGTTTTAATTTCATTAAAACTAGAACGAAAAACACATAAAGACCTGGTTGAGCTATCAAATAGCTTGTCTAACTCATACCTAATTAGAGAACGCTCAATAGAGGCGCCATTGGATTTGATTTTAATTAATCTGTGCTGGATAAATGGGGGAACAACACCACAGGACAAACAGGATTTGAGAAAAGATCGTCTGATTCTCAAACTATTTACCCTATGCCAAAGTTTTAAGACCTGATTTAATTGACCAATTAACTGACTGGGGTACCTTAGACGGAAGTATATGAAAAGAGAATTGTACCCACAGAAATAACTAATGGCTCTAAAGAGTGAAGACGTCATTTTAATTAACCCGAGGAACCTTTCGGCCAACACTTTTCAAGGGTCACGCTGGCACAATTACATGAATAGGTAAATAAGAGGACAAAACAGAATGGAATATTTGCGACACTGGGAGCAGATGGAATCCGCTTAAAAATAAATTTATTAAAAAAATATTAAAAAGTGAGGGGGGGTGTAAACATTAATTCCACAAGAGTGAAAATAAAAAAGAAAAAGGTTACACTCATAAACTCACCAGTAGTCGCAAAGAGCGTAAAAACTGCTCTTTCTGCCTGCACAGGCTCGGCTGTTGGATTTTAAGGCAAATGGCCTCCAAGATGCGTAAATGATGTGACGAACGAGCACTGTGCAGGACAGAAAACCAACTGTCCTCATAAGAGGAGGCACAAACCGGATTGTCCAACAGGTGTTGGCCAATCGCTGAATCAAGCACAGATTGAGTAGTCCTTATATTACTATTGGAATCACCCATGCGTAAATTCGCGGGGACATGTTGCGCAACCCGTGTCTCCAATCTCAGATCGGTTCGTCCTATGTATGCTGCATCGCAACAGCATTTAAATTTGTATACAACTGAATTTTTACGAAAATAGGACAACCGATCCTTAACAAAGGATGGAAACACAGGTCTTGTTTTGTAAACGACACGCAACTTTACTGCAAAATAGCCCGTCTTTGTTCAGCGTAGGGACAATGTCTTTCTAACATCTGTGTTTCGTAAACCGACCTTTACAGGCCTGTATACAAATTGGAACTCTTTCGTCCCTAAGTCCCGAAAAATTGGCCTAATTGAAACTTTGGTCCACCGTGCCCTGCATATATGTTCTCCTGATTGCTTGGCTAGTGAGTTAACACGCCTGCATCACATTTTTGAGGAGAACGGGTATCCTATTAATTTTGTGAGACGGGTTATCGCCCGTAAAATTAAACGGTTTAAAGAACCAAAAGTTGAAGGGCCAAGTCGCTGTCCTTTATACCTAAAACTACCTTGGCTTGGTAGACAATGTCTTTCCATCACTGATAGAGTTTCGACTAATATTTCGTCGGGCTATTTTGCAGTAAAGTTGCGTGTCGTTTACAAAACAAGACCTGTGTTTCCATCCTTTGTTAAGGATCGGTTGTCCTATTTTCGTAAAAATTCAGTTGTATACAAATTTAAATGCTGTTGCGATGCAGCATACATAGGACGAACCGATCTGAGATTGGAGACACGGGTTGCGCAACATGTCCCCGCGAATTTACGCATGGGTGATTCCAATAGTAATATAAGGACTACTCAATCTGTGCTTGATTCAGCGATTGGCCAACACCTGTTGGACAATCCGGTTTGTGCCTCCTCTTATGAGGACAGTTGGTTTTCTGTCCTGCACAGTGCTCGTTCGTCACATCATTTACGCATCTTGGAGGCCATTTGCCTTAAAATCCAACAGCCGAGCCTGTGCAGGCAGAAAGAGCAGTTTTTACGCTCTTTGCGACTACTGGTGAGTTTATGAGTGTAACCTTTTTCTTTTTTATTTTCACTCTTGTGGAATTAATGTTTACACCCCCCTCACTTTTTAATATTTTTTTAATAAATTTATTTTTAAGCGGATTCCATCTGCTCCCAGTGTCGCAAATATTCCATTCTGTTTTGTCCTCTTATTTACCTATTCATGTAATTGTGCCAGCGTGACCCTTGAAAAGTGTTGGCCGAAAGGTTCCTCGGGTTAATTAAAATGACGTCTTCACTCTTTAGAGCCATTAGTTATTTCTGTGGGTACAATTCTCTTTTCATATACTTCCGTCTAAGGTACCCCAGTCAGTTAATTGGTCAATTAAATCAGGTCTTAAAACTTTGGCATAGGGTAAATAGTTTGAGAATCAGACGATCTTTTCTCAAATCCTGTTTGTCCTGTGGTGTTGTTCCCCCATTTATCCAGCACAGATTAATTAAAATCAAATCCAATGGCGCCTCTATTGAGCGTTCTCTAATTAGGTATGAGTTAGACAAGCTATTTGATAGCTCAACCAGGTCTTTATGTGTTTTTCGTTCTAGTTTTAATGAAATTAAAACTAAATTAAATTTCTTTGATTTCTTTCGTTTCTCGCGTTACCTGGTTAATCTTAGGCTTCGCCAGGATAGATCATGTGGTGAGAGAAACAACAAGCACTTGGAATACCTAATAACAAAGAGATATGGTTCAGTCTCTGGTGATCTACACCGCCACATTTTCAATTTGTCGAGCGCAACTCTCACTGGGATTGAACTCTCCGTTCTTTCCCGTGGATTGGATTTTTGCATTCCTCCTACTAAGATCAATAAGGAAGAAATATATTCTGAGTTTGAGTTGCTGTACTCACAAATTTGTCACCATGTTCCAATTTCTTCAGAGAAGTGCTCCGAGGTTAAGGCCAGTTTACTTGAATCTGCTATCGAGTACACTTCGCTCAGTTGTGAGAAGGACTCTCTTGACTGGCGCGGTGTACATTATCGCACAATTGGTGCCCTGCGTGCTCGTGGTGATATTTATATTACCAAGCCTGATAAAGGTGCTGGTGTTGTCATACTTAATTTGGATGATTACCATTCTAAAATGAATGTAATTTTGAATGACCGTTCAAAGTTCACCGTTATCGGTCCAGTTGATAAATTTGATAACACTGCTAAGACAGAGGCTAGAATTCAACGTTGGCTTCTTTCTTTATATAAACAAGGTATTTTTTCCAAAGACATCTACAATAGGATTAGGCCTGCAGGCTCTCAGCGACCCCGAATGTATGGCCTTCCTAAAATCCATAAGGAAGGGGTTCCTCTTAGACCCATACTTTCTATGGTGGGGTCTATTCAACATGAGTTGGCCAAGTGGTTGGCCGAGATCGTTCAACCGCTGTCTGTTGCTTTGTCCACTTATAATGTCCCTGACTCCTTTAGTTTTTCCAAATTGGTTAGAAATTTGAATTTTTCTTCAAACGAAAAGTGTATGGTTTCGTTTGATATTGTCAGCTTATATACTAATGTTCCTTTATTGGAGTGTATAAATATCTGTGCTGACTTATTATACCGAGGCGGTTTTGGCCCTGTGACTATTCCCGAGGAAATTTTCTTGGAATGTATGCGGCTGGCTACTGAAGGAGTCGAGTTCAGTTTCAATGGGATTATGTATGCACAGACGGACGGCGTCGCTATGGGGAGTCCTTTGGGTCCTTTCCTATCTAACATCTTCGTGGGATTTTATGAACGTGTGCTGTTTGAGAAGGTCAATGAACCTTTAGTTTATTGTCGTTATGTTGATGATACCTTCTCAATATTTAATAGCACAACTGAAGCTGAACAGTTTTTGGTTCAGTTGAATTCTTTGCATCCTTCTCTACAATTCACTATGGAGTTGGAGAATGACGGAGGTCTTCCGTTTTTGGATGTCTTTGTTCAGCGTAGGGACAATGTCTTTCTAACATCTGTGTTTCGTAAACCGACCTTTACAGGCCTGTATACAAATTGGAACTCTTTCGTCCCTAAGTCCCGAAAAATTGGCCTAATTGAAACTTTGGTCCACCGTGCCCTGCATATATGTTCTCCTGATTGCTTGGCTAGTGAGTTAACACGCCTGCATCACATTTTTGAGGAGAACGGGTATCCTATTAATTTTGTGAGACGGGTTATCGCCCGTAAAATTAAACGGTTTAAAGAACCAAAAGTTGAAGGGCCAAGTCGCTGTCCTTTATACCTAAAACTACCTTGGCTTGGTAGACAATGTCTTTCCATCACTGATAGAGTTTCGACTAATATTTCGTCGGGCTATTTTGCAGTAAAGTTGCGTGTCGTTTACAAAACAAGACCTGTGTTTCCATCCTTTGTTAAGGATCGGTTGTCCTATTTTCGTAAAAATTCAGTTGTATACAAATTTAAATGCTGTTGCGATGCAGCATACATAGGACGAACCGATCTGAGATTGGAGACACGGGTTGCGCAACATGTCCCCGCGAATTTACGCATGGGTGATTCCAATAGTAATATAAGGACTACTCAATCTGTGCTTGATTCAGCGATTGGCCAACACCTGTTGGACAATCCGGTTTGTGCCTCCTCTTATGAGGACAGTTGGTTTTCTGTCCTGCACAGTGCTCGTTCGTCACATCATTTACGCATCTTGGAGGCCATTTGCCTTAAAATCCAACAGCCGAGCCTGTGCAGGCAGAAAGAGCAGTTTTTACGCTCTTTGCGACTACTGGTGAGTTTATGAGTGTAACCTTTTTTCTTTTTTATTTTCACTCTTGTGGAATTAATGTTTACACCCCCCTCACTTTTTAATATTTTTTTAATAAATTTATTTTTAAGCGGATTCCATCTGCTCCCAGTGTCGCAAATATTCCATTCTGTTTTGTCCTCTTATTTACCTATTCATGTAATTGTGCCAGCGTGACCCTTGAAAAGTGTTGGCCGAAAGGTTCCTCGGGTTAATTAAAATGACGTCTTCACTCTTTAGAGCCATTAGTTATTTCTGTGGGTACAATTCTCTTTTCATATATATATATATATATATATATATATATATATATATATATATAAGGCAAGATGTTTGTGTGTGTGTCTGTTTATCTGTCTGTATGTCCTTTATATAAATCCACAATTTTTATCCGATTCTCACCAAACTTCATACAAATATTCTTTAGGTTGAGTCTGAGCTCCAGGACCATGGATTAGTTTTAAAGCTTTCATTACACCCGAGCAACGCCGGGCTATACTGCTAGTAATAGCTAAAAATATAATTAATACCGTTACTATAAGTTCTGTAGAAGCTGAAAAAGGGTCTTTTGTGATGAACAAAAGAAACTGTTCTAAAGTTAAAAATATGGCAAATCTTCTAGTCATAAATTTGATAGATCTTCCACTGGATCTTTGATATTGCAGCGATTCAGTTCAAATGTGTTCAAATAACACAGCTAATAACACGACAGTCCAAAAAGCATCATACACCTTTTTTTTTTTTTAATCATATCACCCCAAGCAAGGAAGTAGCGCCAGTGATATGCAGGGGGCTACGTAAGAGTGAAACGATTGGAAAAGAGAAAGACGGAAACCACATCCTAAACAGGGAACAAGGGATGAGCCTCTTCACCTGTTCAATAGACGTGGGTGGAGTGCGAATCAGGCGATAGTTTAGTCTATCTACTCCAATTGAGGAAGAAAAAAAAAAGGAAAAGATGAGTGAAAAGATTGGAAAAGAGAAAGCGGGAAACCACATCCTAAACAGAACAAGGGATGATAAAATAAAACAGTTACGGCACAAAAAAAAAAAAAAAAAAAAATTTAAATAAATAAATAAAATAAATAAATAAAAATAAAAATAAAAATAAATGAATAAGTTTGAAGACGCCTGGATGAATTACGAAAGAAAGTCTTTATAATAAAAAAAATATTAATTACAAAAGCAAAAAATACAATTGTCGGAATGCCAGTTTACAACGGAGAGAGGACTATTCAGAGCTGTCAATTCTCCAGATATAAAACACCTCTCTTCGGTCTTTATCAATCTGCACACAAACAGCCAAATAACATAGCGACGTGGTGGTGGTGTGGGTCGTTTTATCTTTGAAAATCTCTCTCCAATCTTTTAAAATTCTTTTCATAGCAGTGCGAACTTTTCGTTAAGAATAATAAGAATTATCAATTTTCCAAATAACTTTTAAAACAATAAACTTCTTTCGGGGTTCTTATCTGAGGCGCATTATTCGACATTGACTCTTTAAGTTAATCGGCGGCTGGCTTTTCTACGTTTTTTACATTTTCAGCCATAAGTTCTGGCTTTTCTACGTTTTTTACATTTTCAGCCATAAGTGGGCGACCAGCCCCTGGGTCGTGGCTCCCCACTTGGGAACACTTTTCTCTTAACCGTCACATTTCTACTGTAATAAACAACAACTCTCTGAAATTTGATTTTTCTCGATGAGTCTCCATTTTATAGCAATTTCCATTCCTCTTGGGGGATCTAGCCTACTCAAACCTTTTGACCAATGAGATTATTTTCCACCCACACGATTTGCGGGGAGCCATGGCTCGACGAATGAAATATCAACAGCTCACATGACGTAATGTCTTTCTGTCTTCTTTCTTTCGATTACATCATTTTTAGGTTTTCAATTCCCAAATCTTTTTTCCCAGGAATACTTTTGCGGAGTTAACCCTACCTGACCTCATCAAGTAAATCCTAACATTTTGTTATGACTGCGACCATTTTGTCAAACTTCCACCTGGCCCAAAACAATTCGCTTCGTATATGAAAAAGAAAAAAAAAACTATATTTCTTTCTTTTTTTCCCAATTATCAGCCAATTTCTCTATTCCCCGGATTTTACAAGTACATAATAGTATTAAAATAGTTTTTTTACGTAAGCTCACATCGCGGATTACAATAAAGCACAACTAACTATACCACTAATATCAATTTCTCTTACTCCGTTGTATTAAACCAAACAAAAACAAAAAAATATAGCGGCGGGGAAATAGTGTTACACTTGTAAAACCTGACATAACACCTATGAACAAGTAAAGGGTCGACACATGAAAACCGGCAAAGAATCACAATTCATCCAAATGGACACGACACAGACAACAATTATTTCTTAATGTCTCATAAAATCCGAAAACACACACTAGTTTTCTTCCTGAAAACTAGAATCGAGACCGTAGAAAACTTAAATTTTAAAACAATATATATATATATATATATATATATATATATATATATATATAAGTAAGACCACGTTCATATGCTACAGATTTTCGGGGCGTAAAGTTTATATAGGAGTTGGACAAAATAATAGAAACACCTTGAAATTTTAAGTAAATTTATTTTAATCCAGGGTTGTACCGCTTTACAGTCTGAATTCTACGTGGGATCGACTCGTACAAAGTTTGAATTGTTCCCAGGAAAATTCTTATCCTTTCTTCATTGTTCCCAGAGAAATTCTTATCCTTTCTTTCAATGATGATGGTAGAGGATATTGACTTCTCAATTTTTTTCTTAAATGAACCATAAATGTTCAATGATATTGAAATATGGTTGCCAGATAAGAAGTTCTACTTCATTAGAATGTTCCTCGTGTCATTCAATTACAACTTTAGCAGTATGTATGGGTGCATTATCATCCTGAAAGGTGTCATTTCCCTCCGGAAACAGCTCCTAAACCATAGGATGAAGTTGATCACTTAAAGTTCTTAAATTGACCTGACTGTTGATTTTATGAAACTTATTTAAATAATATCTGTAAACATCAACAACTTTAGCAAAATCATGAAGTACTACTAATATTAAACCAACAAACATAAAAATATACAAGCTTTTGAAGTTTAATCAAATTTAACAAATTATGCTGTTGTAGTACTAGGTGTTTCTATTATTTTGTTCATCCCCTGTATCTATAGCCGGGACATCATATGTCCAGAACGATTCCAGCAAATTAACTTTCGAAGAATCCTTCGCATCAGTTGGGTGAACTGCAGCGCCAACAACAACGTGCGCTCTCGAACACCTCTCCCAGCACCGAGGCTACCATCCTTCAATATGGGATCTCTTTTTCAAAATGCGTCCCACTTGACTCCCACATATAATTCTGTTGGAAGAACTCGAAAGCGGAAAGAGGTCTAAATGATGCGTCAAGGATCAGTTGAAAATATCATCGACACAGGCTAACATCGACGCAGAGACCTGGGAAACTGTTGGTGCAAATCTGCCTATCTGGTGTATGACTATCTGAGGGGGAAGCGAAACTTTTGAGTCCTACCAACAACTTGAAGAGGATTTGCGACATACTGCCAGGAGGGCTTGACTCGGCCTGATTCTTTCACCACCCACACTCCCCTGTGATTCTTCAGAAGAATCTTCACAGCCATCTTCGCGACTTTCATCATAGGGGGAAAAGGGGAATAAGAGAGGATGATGACCCCAATGCTCTGATGCGAGAGGAGGCCGGATAATATATATATATATATATATATATATATATATATGTGTGTTATATATATATATATATATATATATATATATATATATATATATATAAACTTATTTATAAATGGAAATTTGTCTGTGTGTGTGTGTGTGTGTGTGAGTGTGTGTGTATCCGTTACCTATAGAATCCGAAACGGCTGAATCTATTTTCTTGAAAATTTACACAGTTGTACTATAAGCGTCTGCGAGTAATCTTAGCTAGGTTTTGTGTCGAGGTACCCCCGATAAATATCGATAATCGATAATCGAAAAAATCGGGTTATAGAAGGAGTGGTCCGATTTTAATCAAATTTGATACACTCATAGACAAAGACATAAGAAACGATATTCAGAAGTTTCAAGGTTGTAGTTCTTACAATAGTGCAGAAAATCGATAATATATATATATAAATCGATATCAGGAAATGAAAATTTGACTTACATTCATTCATTTTCCTTTCAGTCTACGGTTTCGCTTTAAATAGAAACTTTTTAGTCTTTCGTGCCAACGTCCAAAGAGTCTGAGCTCCAGAACCATGGATTAGTTTTACAGCTTTCATTACACCCGAGCAACGCTGGGCTATACTGCTAGTATATATATATATTAATTCAGATACTTCAATCCAAGGGAAAAAAGCAGGAAGGTAAATTCCAAAAACCCGATCCTAATTAATATTAAAAATTTTATTTTAATATTAAAAAATGATACAGGAAGAGAGCTCCATGTAATAATATATTACAGAGCAAATATATATTGAAAAAGGATTAATTCAAAGATGTTGAATGGCCATTTCGATATGAAGATCCCCACGAGGGATAACACATCACCTCAGCAACAGAAAAATCCTTTCAGAAAAGGATTTTTCTGTTGCTGAGGTGATGTGTTATCCCTCGTGGGGATCTTCATATCGAAATGGCCATTCAACATCTTTGAATTAATCCTTTTTTAATATATATATATATATATATATATATATATATATATATATATGAAATGATTTGTTTTAACATTATTTTTTATCGATACTCGTATTTAAGTAGATATTCTGTTTATAATCAAACATTATTATATATTTATTTCTACTGGCCATACTCTTTACGATAAATCTTTGTTACGAAAATGTGTGTCATTCGGCAGGATTCGAGCCTGCGACCACTATCCACATATGATCCATATGTTATCATAAATTTATCGTAAATAATCAGGCCGGTAGAAATAATTATATAATACTGTTTGATTATAAACAGAATATCTACTTAAATACGACTATCGATAAAAAATAATTATCTGTTGCTTATAACCAGTTTCGATAATCTTCGTTAATTTCAGTAACACACACACACACACACACACACACACACACACACACACACACACACACACACACAGATATATATATATATATAGTCATCCGCAGACAGATCTCTTTTGCCGTATCACAGATCATCAGTACGGTTAGACATTCGATTGCTTCTAGTCAGGAATGAAATCCGACCCAATCATATATATATATATATATATATATATATATTATCCTACGTCTATAGCACGACTCAGATTTTCATGCAATATCCAATCATCAGGAGCTGATAATGAACTGCTTATAATGAAACTGCTTCTAAAAAAACAGTTCATTATAAGCACCTGATTATTGAATAGTGCATGAAACTCTGAGTCGTGCTATAGACGTAGGATAATATGTATATTTATTGATATATACTTTATAGCTCTGTTATATTACATTGAACACATAACAGAGCTATAAACTATATATATATATATAACGTAGAACACTTGGTATATTATCCAGGTAAACTCCAATAGAAACAAACTCAAAAGAACTCAGTGTTAAATTCATTTATTTAATTTAACGTAGTAATATAATTTAGAAAAAGATTTTGATATACTACAATTTCAATGGGTAATACATATTTCAGCGCACAATGATGACCTGGCGGCTCGTCAGAAAAAAAAAAAACGTATATATATATATGTATATATATATATATATATACGGTATGCTATATTTATGCGTAAAAGTATACATTACCTTAAAGCGTCATCTGTGTGGATAGTTCAGCAATTATTATCGCCTATGCAGTAAACAACAGTGATGATTGGGTTCTATAGTCTTGGCTGGTAACCAGTCTAATAGAATAACTCAGAATTCAAGCTCCGTTAGGCGTGAAAGGTGGCAACTGCGCTCCGTAATAAGCCTTCTTGCTACAAAAACCACAACAGTTGGCATGATAAAGCAGTGGTCCTATACTCCATATAGAATTAGAAGGGTTTCTCTCTTGTAATACCATAGGTTTACCAAGCAATAACAAATTACGTGATGAAGTTCTCACAAGTTTAATTGTTTTTTATTTACCAGTATGAATTCACTAGTTGATAATTTTACTTTCAGACTACTTACACCGTCATTTCCTGTATTTCAAATGTAAGACAGAAGTTTAATTCAAACAGCCTTTTCCCAAGAACCGCCATTTTGTGAAACAGACTCGTAAATAATTTTTATCAAAATCCATTTTGCACATTTACAAATCTACCCTTCGTCCGTGCATTGAATAGCGTTGCCATATCTGATCTGCTGCTCCTGCTATGAATCTTGAGATTTTTAACAAAATTCAAAGAAGGATCGCTAATGTAATCGACCCTGACCAGGCATCTTGTCTTCAGTCACTTTCTCACCGACGTGACGTTGTTTTTCTCTGTCTTTTCTATAAATATTTTCATGGCAACTGTTCTGATGAGATTTTTTTCATGATGACTATATGAATTTATGCGTGCTACTGTTTTACTGATGAAATAACTAAATGCAACCGCTACTTCTACTCTAACAGTTTGTTTTTCCGCACTTCCCGCCTATGGAACTCTCTTCTGCTTCCTTGCTTCCCTGATAACTATCATCTTCAAAAATTTAAATGCAATGTCTATCACCATCTTTTGCCCTCGTAAACACCGTTCGTGTTTTGTCCTTTTCATCAAACCTTCTTATTTTTACTCATGTCTTTCAATTTAATTCCCTGTAAACTCTCGCGTACTAGTAGCATTATCACCTTGAATGGGGTGAAATGATTAAAAAGAAGAATTATGTTAACCTCTTTAAGTAAAGTGTAATTTGTTATCTATTCACCATATTCTTATATCTCTCTAGTTTCTTTTCCACTCATATCTCTCAAGAGGTAGAAAGATTTTGGACAACCTAATGAGAACGTAGGGCTAGGAAAATTTGATACTCACAGGACTGATTGAAGGCAAGAGGGACAGAGGAAAACAGTGTATAACATAGTTGACGCGGTTGAAAAAAATGAATTGAATAACACGGTTTAGGAGAAATAACGAAATGACAAAATTTATTAAGCGCTACAAACGACAAGAAATTGTAGAGGGCCATGATTGCCTACGTCCTGGGTGGACACGGCACATAAAAAAGAAGAAGAAGAAGAACAGTTAACACATCGGTGGTAGATCTGGTGAAACAGAAGACATATTGCTTATCCAAAAGAAGGCCCTATGAAGTCAGATGCTTAAGCAATTCGGCGTTGATTAGAGGATCTATAAATTTGAAAAATAGCGTTAAAAAACAACAAAAAACAAATGGTGAACAGAACGTTCACCAATGTTCTTAATGACAAAGAATACAGAGAAGGATTTCCAACAAATTCGTGTATAAGGCGTACTAGTATTTTTAGAATATGTTGGTTGTTTTGTTTTTATGGCATATCAACCTCGGCGGGTCGTTTAATGTCAACTAAATTTTTATTTATTGCTGGTAATACCTTTTTCTTTCAGCAATTTATTGTTTTTTTATATATAAGTTTTGTGTCTAGTAATACTTTTTTCTTTTCGAGTATCAAGATTCATTGGGATTTGTTTTTAAGGGCAGTGTCCTCAAGTCCTACTGTTATTTAACCCATAACTGGAGGGAAGGGACGGATTAATACCTTTCCAAAGGGTACCAGAGCTTAAGTGAATGCAGGGTATTCAACTGGAATTCGAACTCGGCTGACCGATTTCTCTTTCCGAGCCGATATCCACTGCACAGCACATCCGTCACTAAATGCTTACAGCACCTGGTATTCCCAAGCAGTCACCCATCTAAGTACTAACCAGGCTCAACGTTGCTTAACTTCGGTGATCGAGCGAGAATCGGTGTATTCAACGTGACATGGCCGTAAGCCTTAGAATATGTAATAGCTAAATTAAACAATTGTTCAACTTTTTCCCCGGTTTTTATCGACTCCAAATAAGCATTTGTATAGTTTACTGGTTGCTTTAAAAGACCAAATTTAAATAGTATTTGAAACACCAAACTTGCATAGTATTTGTAACACCAAATTTATTTAACATTTCAAACAACAATTTTACATAGTATTTGAAACACTACATTTCCATAGTAATTTCATCACCAAATTTGAGTAGTATTTGAAGCACTAACTTTACATAGTATTTGAAAGATCAAATTTACATTGCATTCGAAACTTCAAATTTACATAGTATTTTAAACAATGAATTTCAATAGTATTTGAGGAGTCAACATTACATAGTATTTGAACCACCAAATTTGCATAGTATTTGAATTGTCAAATTTACATAGTATTTTAAACAATATATTTAAATAATATTTGAGTAGCCAGCATTACATAGTATTTGAACCACCAAATTTGCATAGTATTTGAATTGTCAAATTTACATAGTATTTTAAACAATATATTTAAATAATATTTGAGGAGCCAACATTACATAGTATTTGAAACACCAAATTTAGATCGCATTATAAACGTCAAATTTAAATAGTATTTTAAACAATAAATTTAAATAGTATTTGAGGAGCCAACATTACATAGTATTTCAAACACCTAATTTACATAGCATTTGAAACGTCAAATTTACATAATATTTTTAACAATAAATTTAAATAGTATTTGAGGAGCTAATATCACATAGTATTTGAAACACCAAATTTACATAGCATTTGAAACATCAAATTTAAATAGTATTTTAAACAATAAATTTAAATAGTATTTGAGGAGCCAACATTGCATAGTATTGAAACACCAAATTTGCATAGTATTCGAAACGTCAAATTTACATAATATTTTTAACAATAAATTTAAATAGTATTTGAGGAGCTAATATCACATAGTATTTGAAACACCAAATTTACATAGCATTCGAAACCTCAAATTTACATAGTATTTTAAACAATAAATTTAAATAGTATTTGAGGAGCTAACATTACATAGTATTTGAAATACCAAATTTCCATCGATTTTGTAAATACAAATTTAGATAGTATTTGAAACACCAAATTTAAATAGTATTTGAAACGCAAAACTTACATACTATTTGAAACATCAAATTAACATAGTATTTGAAACGCGAATCTTATATAACATTTGAAAAGACAAACATATAGTATTTAAAACGCCAAATTTACATAGTATCTGAAAAACCAAATTTACATAGTATTTGAATGACTAAATTTACATAGTATTGAAACACCAAATAACATAGTATTTACAGCAGACGCACAAACATTATTTGTAAAATAGTGCAATAAGCTTGCGGTGGTAATAAAGGACACATATAGAAAGACAATTACAAGCAAATAAGTTGCAGTGGCGAGAAATGGCATAAAACTGAAATCGTCATTAATACAGCTTTCTTTTTGAAGAAGAAGGACAAGATGGCACTGTGGATGACAATGACATTGCAGACGATGACGACATCTATTCCACTGACAACATAGATGAAACTATCATGGCATATATTTTTGACACGGACTTCAGTGAAACAGAGTTAAATGCCTTTAATACCTGTTTATAAGCAAATAACGTGTTAGTTTGGATGAAAGATCTACTTTCGTTCATACCGTTCAGAATGTTTCGATGCAAATGGCCAGAAAAATGTAATATCTCGTGCTCATGTATAATACGCACCCTAACTAGGATGCTAGTGAATTTGAGGATAAGGTGCGTATTATACATAAATAGCAGCTGTTTAAATCACTATATCTGTATCGTTTATAACATTTTCCAAAATACGTTTCTTAAATGCTTCAGGTTACAGGTGATCATGGTTCTCCACAGATTCTTTTTCTTTATTATCTGTGAATCGCCATCACTATTTGAGAAAGATAGCAGAGTGGTTTCCCGTTCCCTTCTCTTAAACAACGTACTTTTTTAGAGGCCATATCCGTTCAGAGTAGTAGAGATCATGACCCTCCACAGATTCCTTTTCTTTATTATCTGTAAATTACCATCACTTATTGGGAAAGATAGCCAAGTGGTTTCCAGTTTCTTTCTCTTAAACTATTTACTTTTTAGAAGCCATATATCCTCAGGATAGAAGGGATCATGGCTCTCCACATATTCTTTTGCTTTTTTATCTGTAAATCACCATCAATTCTTGGGAAAGATAGTCGAGTTGTTTCTCGTACCCTTTTCCTAATATACTTACTTTTTAGAGACCATATCTCTTCAAGTTTGAACTGTTCATGACCCTCCACATATTCTTTTTCTTTATTATCTGTAAATTGGTATTGGAGTAGATAGACTAAACTATCGCCCGGTTCACACGCCACCCACGTCTATTGAACAGGTGAAGAGGCTCATCCCTTGTTCCCTGTTTAGGATGTGGTTTCCGGCTTTCTCTTTTCCAATCTTTTCACTCTTTTCTTTTTACTTTTTTTTTTCAATTGGAGTAGATAGATTAAACTATCGCCCGGTTCACACTCCACCCACGTCTATTGAACAGGTGAAGAGGCTCATCCATTGTTCCCTGTTTAGGATGTGGTTTCTGGCTTTCTCTTTTCCAATCTTTTCACTCTTACGTAGTCCCCTGCACATCAGTGGCGTTGCCGCCTTGCCCGGAGTGATATGATTAAAAAAAAAAAATCGTTACCATTTCTTCAGAAAGACAGTAGAGTTTTTTCCCGTTCACTTCTCTGAAACTAAGTAGTTTTTTTTTGTGCTATAACTCTTAAGTCTAGAAATGTTCCAGATTCCTTTTCTCTATTACATGTTAATTGCCATGCCTTCTTGGGAAAGGTAATAGAGTGGCTTCTTTTTTTTTTTTCTTTTTTTTTTTTTAATCATTTCACCCCGAGCAAGGCGGAAACGTCACTGATGTGCAGGGGGTTACATAAATGTAAAAAGATTAATTAGAAAAGAGTGGGGAGTACAAGCTAGTTAGAAAGGAACAATAGAAAGCTGAGAAAGAAGGTGCGATGACAGATACATAGGAGGAGAGAAAGGGAAGGTTATACAGGGGAGGGGAGAGAGCTAGAGGCCAGTGGTTAGTAGATGAGTATTAACTTTGCATTTAAATTTCTGGAGGTTGTAGCCGTCAGGAAAGCAAGAATACGGGAGTGAGTTCCACAGGCGGGAAGTGCGAGAGAGGAAGCTGCAGGAGTAGAATTGTCGTCTGCATTTGGCTCTTTCTTCCTTCACCATAATTTTGAATTCATAATTGTCTGTCTCTTATACTAGTTAACATAGTTATATGCCATATCTCTTCAAGACGTAAGTAATGGTTTTCCACACATTTCTGTTGAAGGTGTCTGCTCAGGCACATTCGTGTTTGTTCAACATTCCTAGAGCCAACCTGTCGTTCATACTGCAACTATTCTGAGAAATCCTTAGTTACAATTTCTATGAGAGCGTATTAAGAAGGTACGCTCATACTCTCGGTTACTATGACTTGTGACTTCGTTTTTGTTCTGAAGAATCTTATCTGTTGTGGATCCCGGGAATGGGGTCCGCACAAATAAATGAACAACGACCGGAAATTGAGATAGAAAATAAGTGTAATAACGTAAGAATACAGACTTGAAGGAAGGTTAGTAGTCCAGGAATACAGGTTAGTAAAAAGTATATGTACAAGTCTCTGGAAGTGAAACCGTAGTATATTGAGCATGTCCACATCGGAAGCTAACGGATACTACATAATAATCTTCTCGATGAGTGAAACACAGAGCTACTATGAACTACTAGCCGTATTTCCAGTCTCGCTTCTATAGCAGTAGTATATGTATACTCTGGACGAGTCCATCTTTATGAAAAGGGAGACCCCCCCCCAACAATATTATCTGTAATATTCCACTCGCAAGACTTGGGTCAAACCAATTTATATTTTTCATGCACTTCCCTAAGTTGCTGAATATCGGGGTTTTCTGCCTCCCCCCCTTTTTTTTTACTGATGTCCGCTAAATGTAAGAGCCCAAAATCCACTCCATGTAGAGAGTTACTGAATTAAATTTTTATTAGGATATAAATGGGGGGAAGAGGCGCATATTCGGTCAGTTATGTGCCATACGTGAAGCACGCTTTGAGCGATCATGTCTCGCAAGAGACATGACTGAATGGGCAGAAGATTATCCCGCAGTAGGTTGCCATTGCTTTCTGCAGTAGGCTGGTTGCCGACCAAGGCTATAGAACCCAATCTGCCCTGTTACTTGACTCATAGCTAGAAGTATAAGAGATGTATTATATTATTAGGTAGTAATTAGTGGGGGATCAATTTATTACTTCTTACCAATAGAAAACTGATCCCCCATTTTATGACCAGTAGAAGCCTTAATCATGATTCCAACTATTAAATTCAGTCAGTAAATTAAGTGCTATACGTGATACACGCTTTGGGCGATCATGTCTCGCAAGAGACATGACTGAATGGGCAGAAGATTATCCCGCAGTAGGTTGCCATTGCTTTCTGCGGTAGACTGGTTGCCGACCAAGGCTACAGAACCCAATCTGTCCTAATATTTGATCCATAACTGGAGGGAAGAGACGGATTAATATCTTTCCCATTTGTACGTAAGTGAACGCAAGGAATTGTAAGAATTCTTTCTCGGTCCTCCGATTTGTCGTTCCGATTCGATATCCACTGCACCACAACGCATATATGGGGCTATATTGGGTAGATATTGGTTGACCCTAGAGTTGAAGATGTTAAGATTTTAGTGTCTGTTCCACAAAGTGACTGTTCTAAGAAAGAATCTGTTCTTCCTTACATAAAGAATAATAAGGGAGAAGTCACCTCCTTGACAAATCCACTATAGTGAGATTAGTACTGGCCGTCTCTTGGTCGGAATATCGGCATTCTAACCGTCCACAAGCGACTTGCTGATAGCGGATAGTGAGACAAAGCTGTTCGTCATATCTAAGGCTGTGAGCCATTGTCAGCAAGCGTCGTAGTTTATTGTCAATTGTGGGGCTCGCAAATGCCAATTGATCCCAACAGTTCAACAAGCCCCGATCATTATTTCTTCCAATGATCGCATTATTCTAGGCTTCAGAATTACACCGAAATCTGCTGGAATCGATCCAAAAGCGACCTTACAGTAATCTACCCCAAATCAGACGCGTATATCTTCCTTTCCGATACCCAGAAGAGACCACCATTTCCAGCTATGAACTATGCCTTCAAGAGCTGTTGTAAACACAGCATATATCCGACGTATATTATAGATAGCGAAGACATATGTAACCAAGCAATGAGATTATTAGCGTGTGCAATGAACTGTACTTTTAATATGTCTAACATTATTAGTGATGATCGGCGAGGTGGGCGGCACTGTTTATAAATCTATGCAGGCGTGCCGACCGACTGGGGAACCTTGGAGACGGACTCAAGCCAGCGAAAAATAGTGAGCGGCTTTCGCGGCGATGATATGTGGCAAGTCAGGGCTGAGGCGTTGCGATGACGGGTGGAGCAGCACCCACCGTAGCAGATAAATTAGTCCGGGCTGATGACAGCGAATAGCATTTATGATAATAATTATCCGAGATTGAGTTCACATGTTCGTCGCTAACTGATCAACACCGGCGCTATATTTCTTGTCAACTGACGACCGGCGTAAAGATACTGCCGCCGTTGGTATCGTCACCGCTGTCGTCCGGACGCCGAGGAAAGGAAAAGGCGGGGAAATACAATGAGTAGCGACAGAGGTTAATTCGTTCTAATTCTAATAATGTTTATCAAAGATGGGTCATGTTGATGCAGAACTTCTAACCTTGAAAATGTTTATCTACAACAGCAACAACAACAGGGTAGGCTGGTTTGCATTTGCACGGCGCTAATCTACGGACGCAGGGTGATATTCATACAAGGCGTGATGCGGTGTCGATTGAGCGGGAATAAAAACGTGCAACGGCAATTATTCCGCTTGTGTGGCAGCCTGGCCGAAATTTTACTACACCCGCTTTTATGAAGATTAATAGACTGTAATGGAAGAATGAAATTGAAAGAAATAGCGAACCAGAACCCGGTCCAGGCCGAGACCTCTCACCCAACGCCAAGTAACGTATTCAATTTTATTGTGCTGTTGTTTTTCTTCGACAACACCAGCAGAAGCTCACCACCACATATGCCGACTTTCACCAGCCCCGTCACCAGCTTTTGTTAGCTGATTGTTGGTCGTTGGAAAATCCTGTCTTCAACTTCATTACTGTTCCTGCAGATTATTAGAGCTGGTACGATTAGTAGGCCATTGTCTCACCAAGGTGTCATAATCGGACGTTGAAAGAAATCGTAAGAACCGCAAGATGTCTCGCTCTAAATTCATCTTTCACGAGACTTTCTCTTTTTTCTTTTTCCATTTCTTTGCTTTTTTTTTTCAGCTTTTCTTTTATCCTTTTTCTTTTCCCTTTTCTTTTGGTTTGATTTAGTTTCTTTCTGCTTTTTTGTTTATTCTTTCTTTCTTTTTCTTTCTTTCTTTAGCATTTCAGCTTCCTTTTTTATTTTTTTTCCTAATTTTAATTTTCTTTCCTATCTATCTATCTATCTATCTATCTATCTATCTATCTATCTATCTATCTATCTATCTATCTCAGTCATTTCATTATCTATCTATCTATCTATCTATCTATCTATCTATCTATCTATCTATCTATCTATCTATCTCAGTCATTTCATTATCTATCTATCTATCTATCTATCTATCTATCTATCTATCTATCTATCTATCTCAGTCATTTCATTATCTATCTATCTATCTATCTATCTATCTATCTATCTATCTATCTATCTCAGTCATTTCACTATCTATCTATCTATCTATCTATCTATCTATCTATCTATCTATCTATCTATCTCCAGTCATTTCATTATCTATCTATCTATCTATCTATCTATCTATCTATCTATCTATCTATCTATCTCAGTCATTTCATTATCTATCTATCTATCTATCTATCTATCTATCTATCTATCTATCTATCTATCTATCTATCTCAGTCATTTCATTATCTATCTATCTATCTATCTATCTATCTATCTATCTCAGTCATTTCATTATCTATCTATCTATCTATCTATCTATCTATCTATCTCATTTCATTATCTATCTATCTATCTATCTATCTATCTATCTATCTATCTCAGTCATTTCATTATCTATCTATCTATCTATCTATCTATCTATCTATCTCAGTCATTTCACTATCTATCTATCTATCTATCTATCTATCTATCTATCTATCTATCTATCTATCTATCTATCTCAGTCATTTCATTATCTATCTATCTATCTATCTATCTATCTATCTATCTATCTATCTATCTATCTATCTCAGTCATTTCATTATCTATCTATCTATCTATCTATCTATCTATCTATCTATCTATCTATCTATCTCAGTCATTTCATTATCTATCTATCTATCTATCTATCTATCTATCTATCTATCTATCTATCTATCTCAGTCATTTCATTATCTATCTATCTATCTATCTATCTATCTATCTATCTATCTCAGTCATTTCATTATCTATCTATCTATCTATCTATCTATCTATCTATCTATCTATCTCATTTCATTATCTATCTATCTATCTATCTATCTATCTATCTATCTATCTATCTATCTATCTCAGTCCTTTTCATATCTATCTATCTATCTTGTTCTTTTTTTTTGTCTTTTCTATATTGTTTACCCGTTTTCTTTTATCTTGCTGCTTCTTTTCATTATATGTTCGTTTATTTTTCTCCTGTTTTAGTTTTTCTCCTCTTTTTATAATTTTCCCTGCCTTTCTCTTTTCTTTTTTTTCTTAATATAACTTTCTTAAATTTTTCCTTAGTTTGTCATTCTTTCTTTCTTTCTTTCTTTTGTTTTTATGATAGTAAGTGTTTTTTCATCTGCCTCTCTGTGTTAACCCTTCTCTTTCCCGTTCATTCGTTTTCTCTGTTTTTTCTTTACATCACCCCCTTAATGTTTATTAACATGATAATTTCTCTTTTAAAAATCATCCCCTCTTTCATTCCCCTGCTTTCTTCTTCTTCTTCTTCTTCTTCTTCTTCTTCTTCTTCTTCTTCTTCTTCTTCTTCTTCTAAGAAGTGCTAATAGGCCGGGGTCGTGTCATTTTTCGCTGTGCTTATCCAACTTAATTGAATTTCGGCCCACATTAAATTAGTTAGTATCTATGGCAAAGCGAAGGCGATGTAGGGTAAGGTGAAAGGTCAGGTTTTGAACACGGGATTGAGAATGGCAGTGTTGCGGCGGAGGAGACTGTAGTGGGTGGTTGACAAACGAGATGTGAAGCGAGAGTGCAGAGGAAGTCGAAGAAACCCTCTTTCTCCTTTTCTCTTCCCTTATGCTCTCACTGGTTGGCACACACCGGCAAACTGCTCGATTCTTCGCTTGCTTACCCTTCCCATTCAACAAAATAAAAGACGAAGAACGGGAATCTGGAGCCCCACAACTATTACTGCCCATCCCATCTTCTATTCAGAATCACTTTACGACATTTATGTCGCCAAAGTGCGCGCATGTGCCTTGCAGTAAAAACGACGCGCGAATCGTTGATTTGATAATTTTTCAAAATGACAACTAGACGACCCGACACATTGGTTATTTTTTTTTTTCATATGGGTTTTCTTTTAAACTGCATATTACCTTCGTTCTTTCTGCATTTTTCTGTTTGAATATTTGTTTTTTTGTTTGTTTTTTTTTTGTATTATTGCACAGCTTTTTTTTTCTTTCGTTCCATAAGAATGACGTAAAAAAAAAAGAAATGTCTAAAAAATAGTATGTGAAAAAATCCAACATGGCGGACTGGGTTAAAACAGAATGAAATAGTAAATGAACATGAAAAATAAATTTCTTTCCTTAGGAAAGAGAAAAAAAAAAAAGAATTTTTTTAGGTCGATTTTATGCAATTTATTTATGTATTAGGTGTGTCTGTTTAAAGGCTGTCTTTTACTTTACGCGTGTTTATGATTCACAAAGAGAAAAATATCTGCGTTTAATATGATTCGATTTGCCCATCTATTTTACTTAAAATCGTCTTTTATTACATCTTCTTAAAGAGATTTGCCTTTGTCCGAACTTCTCATCGTTTCTATCATCGGTTTCCTCTTTCTCCTCTTACTTACCTATGTCTTTCTTCGCCTTTTCACCGTATTATTCTTTCTTCCTATCATCTGTTTCCTCTTTTTCCAATTGCTTATTTAAGACTTTCTTTGCCTTTGCTCCGTACTTCTCCTGTTTTCTATGTCGTTTCTCTTTCTCTTCTTGCTTATCTATGTCTTTCTTAACTTTTGACTCTGTATTTTTCTCCATTTCTATCATCTGTTTCAGCTTCTCCTCCTACTCATGCAATTCTTACTTTTTGTTTTTCGTTTCATATATATATATATATATATATATATATATATATGTGTGTGTGTGTGTGTGTGTGTGTGTGTGTGTGTGTGTATATATATATGTATATATATATATATGTATGTATATATATGTATATATATGTATTTATATATATATATATTTGTGTATATATATATATATTATATATATATATATATATATGTATCAATTTTACATTGTGACATGGAAATTTCTGTTTCGAGATAGGTTCTCATCATCAGGCAATGTTGGTGTGATTGTGCAGATGATTTACATTCAAATGACAAAATCTTTTGGTTTGCTGTGAATGTATGTGGGTGTTTTTTGTTTTTTAGTCCTCTTCACTTGGAAATATATATATATATATATATATATATATATATATATATATATATATATATATATATAGTAGCGTCCAAATTGGTAATATCTCCAAAACTAACAATTGAAATTGCGTGAGAATTTTCACTGATAGTAAACTTACATCTCCCCAAAAATGTTGCAGGCTTTCAGGTTACAGAAAACAGTAGAAAGGAATTTATCACATAGTTTCTGTTTTTAATATATCCAAAATTAGGGAATAGTGAACAAAATTTAAGGTTAAGGTTTCATCATCAGCTCTTCTGATAAGCGCCAGTAAATATGCTAAGTGTAACGGTTGTTTAATAGAAACTGCAATAGTTTCCGTCATGTCTCAACATAAGAGGTCCTGGACATGACAGTAAACTGCATCCGGCAGCAAGGCCTCTGATTGAGAGGTTGTGAGGAGCATGGAACCACCTCTTAATTGCTTTTGTTCCCAGGTCCACCCTGACCCGGAGTGGAAGCACCTGTTAGGGTCACAGCTATGGGCAAATAGTTAACCCCTAAACTGGGGTGAAAACACTATGAAAATATAAAAATACACTTTTATATAAATATATAAATATAAATAGTCATTTATAGAAAAATATACTTTTTTGAAAGAAAAATATTACTAATAATACATTTTTGAAAAAACAAATTATCATAACACATTTTTGAAGAAAAAAAATATTCTCAACAAAACATTTTTGAATACAAAACTAGAAAATATTTTCAATTTTCTACAATAAAAAATAAGAACACAAATTTTCATAAAAATCTGACTAAATCAACCTTCTCACTATAACCGAACATTGAAAAAAAAATACCTTAAAACCCCACCTTTTTGGCATTAAGTAACCCACAGAAGTTGATATGCCGTTAAACAAAACTCAAACTCAACGTAAAAAACTTGATTGTTCTATTAAATCTGAAATTGTGAAAGTTAGAAATGATAATAATACCATAGAACAGATTGCCGACAAGGTAAACTGTTCGACAAGTGTTGTTAGCAGAGTTTTGAAGTCATATGACACCGGTAGCACGACCAATATAAAGAAAACTGGCCGACCTCGAAAAACAAATATAAGACAGGAGAGGATAATGCACCGCCGCCCATTGAAGGGCCGTTTTCGAACTGCAGAAAATATTAAAAACGAAATCAAGATTTCAAGATGTTGGGGATTGCCTCTTTTTACACACTCAATGGACTCATCCAAGGTGCACTTATAATCTTGCCTACAGAGAACGAGTGTGTCTGTAGGGTGTCTGTAGTTGTAGAGTGTTGTTGTTGTTGGTCAGCAAGAGCATAGACTTATTACCCGGACTTACTTCTTTGTATATATTTGACTCCTACTAACAAGTATTCCTGAATCAACTAACCGTGTACAGGTTGTATATCTTTTGTTCAATACACTTGCTTTTTCCTCTCATATCTGTTTTGTGTTATTATTATATTGTGTGATTTTCTAAACAAGAATCCACAATACAAGATAAACTATGTCAAAATGATTACACAAAATTGGCCTATTTGCTTGCTGTCCTAGCTACTGATCAACAACAAAAACAAAATAGCAAGGTTAGCATTTGCAAAGAAGAAAGTACTCTGGTCAAATGCTGATTGGTCCAAAGTTTTTTTTCAGTGACGACTCAAAGTTCAATTTGTTTGGGAGTGACAGCAAGCAATATGTACGAAGACTAACTGGTGAAGCAATGAATAAGATTTGTACCAAGAAAACAGTGAAGTTTGGTGGAGGCAGTGTAATAATTTTTGAAAAAAATTCTGCTTGGAACTTCACCTCTTGTACGTTTAAATGCTGGAGTATATAAAAATTTGTTAGAACGTCATGTTCCTGTGTTGACAAATTGTTGTATTGACGCTTCGGTATTTATTCAGGAAAATGCTCCTTGCCATAAAACGTGATTAATTATCTCAAGGAGCAAGGAATTGAGATTCTTGACTGACCCGCTCAGAGTCCTGAGATGAACACCATTGAAAACTTATGGAAAATATTAGGGGAGAAGTTAATGCCATGAATTCCATTGAATGTTGAAGATTTTTTTTTTAATCGTATCACTCCGAGCAAGGCGATAACGCCACTGATGCGCAGGGGGCTACGTAAGGGTAAAAAGAATGGAAAAGAGAAAGCCGGAAACCGTATCCTAAACAGGAAACAAGGGATGAGCCTCTTCACCTGTTCAATAGACGTGGGCGGAGTGTGAACCGGGCGATAGTTTAGTCTATCTACTCCAATTGAAAACAAAAAAGTAAAAAGAAAAGAGTGAAAAGATTGGAAAAGAGAAAGCCGGAAACCACATCCTAAACAGGAAACAAGGGATGAGCCTCTTCACCTGTTCAATAGACGTGGGCGGAGTGTGAACCGGGCGATAGTTTAGTCTATCTACTCCAATTGAAAACAAAAAAGTAAAAAGAAAAGAGTGAAAAGATTGGAAAAGAGAAAGCCGGAAACCACATCCTAAACAGGGAACAAGAGATGAGCCTCTTCACCTGTTCAATAGACGTGGGTGGAGTGTGAACCGGGCGATAGTTTAGTTTAGCGGCTAAAAATAAAATTACGATTACTGATTGTCAAAATTTGATAAAATCTTGTGTAAGATGATGTGCAGGAGTCATCGAAAGTAAAGGTCTTAGCAGAAAATATTGAAATTTTAAATATTAAATTGTTTGTCTTTTGTTCTGATTTATTTAGTTAAATTTGGTCATGAAAAACAGTAAATGTGATAAATTGTTTTCTATTGTTTTGTGTAACCTGAAAACTAGCGACATTGTTGAGTAGATGTATGTTTTTAAGAAATCTGACGAACTTTCTGATTCCTCTGCTTCTTACCACTTTTGGGCAACGTAGACAATACAGTACTGATTGCAGACGCGGAAAGGAAACTACAAGACTTCCTACAGAAGGTAGCTGAAGAGAGTGACAAAAAAGGACAACAAATAAACTGCAAGAAAACCGAATGCATGGTCATCAGCAAAAAGAGCAACCCGAAATGCCAAATACAGGTGGAGGATAGTGAAATTAAGTAGGTTCAAAAATTTAAATACCTGGGAAGTATTCTAACAGAAGACAGAAAGTGTGACACAGAGATCCGAAGTTGAATTGGCATGGTAAAGGACGCGTTCCAGAAAACTTTCACTAGAAACAAAGAAGAGAATTCTAGATTGCTATGTGATGAGAGTTCTTCAATATGGCAGTGAATGTTGGACAATATCAACAAAGATGAAGGAAAAACTCGGAGCAGCTAGAATGTGATTCTACAGAAGGATGCTGCGGATGTCATGGACCGAACATGTGAGCAATGATGAGGTGTTAAAAAGAATGGAAACGAAAAGGAAATTAATATTGAGCATCAGGAAGAGACAATTGAAGTTCCTGGGACATGCAATGAGGAGGGGGGCTTGGAGAACCTGATACTAACAGGCTAAATTGAGTGAAAAAGAGAAAGAGGAAAGTAGAGGATAACATATTTAAAGGAGCAGGTGGGTGACAGAACGGGGTTTGCGAGATGTTACAGGGGAAGGCGTGCTAAGAGTGATAGGAAGACGTGGAGGGCCATGATCGCCTACGTCCTGAAAGGACATGGCACATAGAAGAAAAAGAAGAATTCGAGGCTCTAATCAGTTCTGAAGTAGTTTAGCATCTCACCTTTCACGACCTACTCTTTGACAAAAAATATGGCTTCCTCTTTCCTAGTATACCTAGTATACATATGGCTTCCTCTTTCCTAGTATACATATTCAGTGATGTCTGTTAGAGCATTCAGCTCTAACAGACATCACTGAATATGTATACTAGGTTTTTGATAATAATGGTGAAGGTCGAGCTGTTGCTCTAGATATCTTGAAAACTTTTGACAGGTCTTGGCATGCTGGCCTTTAGCGCAAGCTCCAGATTGATTTAATCTAATTGTTTCTATCGATTCGTTAAATAAAGGTCGTTTTGAACAGGCAAGCTTACAGATCCTTTCACAAGAACACGAGTGTCCCTCAAGGCTCTATTCTAGGTACGACGCTGTTTCTGATTTTTATCAATGATCTTCCTGATGTCTTCAGTCCCCAAGTAGGCATCTATACAGATGACACCACCATTTACTCCGATCTCAATAGAAAATCTGCCAAGTAAATAAAATGTGTCCCCAAGCATCACTCGAACCTGTGGCCTACTTTGTAGGGCAAACCAACGTTTGATCCAGCAGTCTTTATCACTGGTAAAACCATTTGTTGGTTTCTACTACAAAGAAGGACGCACACGTTTTCTTTAATGTTTTGTCAAATGCGCAGGCGAATGTTCATAATACACAATGTTTAATAAATTAAAATGGGCCATCTATTTCAAATACGAAGTTTTCTTTATAATAACCTTTGACGCAATGAAAATATCAGATTAAAATAAATCCATGAATTCGTTAAACAGAGTCCAAAAACGAGTCCTTGTGGGTGGTGAACTATTCTCCACCCTCCAAACACTCTCCCAGAGGTGGGACGTGGCAAGGTTCTCGCTTCTGTGTCGCTACTTTCACGGAAAGTGCTCGGACGAACTACATACCCCAGTCCCGACTATTCAAACCTTCACGGCTAGACTCGCTATGCCACTTTCATAGTAGAAAACCACCCAGATTTTCTCTGTATTCCACCTCCCCCCCCCCACCTCCTCTCTCTCTTTCTCTCTTTCTCTCTCTCTCTCTCTCTCTCTCTCTCTCTCTCTCTCTGGAGGTGGGATGTGGCAAGCTTCTCGCTTCTCTATCGCTACTTTCACAGAAAGTGCTCGGACGAGCTATATTCCTTGGTTCCTCCAGATCGAACCTTTACAGTAATGACTCACCATACCATTTACATAGTAACAAATCCCTCACATTCCTGAATCGATTTTCTTGAAAATTTACACAGTTGTACTATAAGCATCTGCGAGTGTTCTTAGCTAGGTTTTGTGTCGAGGTACCCCTGATAAATATCGATGATCGAAAAAATCGGAGTGGTCCGATTTTAATCAAATTTGATACACTCATAGACAAAAACATAAGAAACGATATTCGGAAGTTTTAAGGTTGCAGTTCTTACAATAGTGCAGAAAATCGATAATTAAATATATATATATATATATATATATATATATATATATATATATATATATATATATAAAAGGCAAGATGTTTGTGTGTAAGTGTCTGTTTATCTGCCTGTATGTCTGTATTTTTTTCAGCCTTTTTATTTTAGTTTTTGCTTCGGGTTTGGCTCTAAGTAGATATAATTATAGTTCTTAGTCTCAGCCACGATACCATTTACTCAGAGGACTTATTTAGCCTTCAAAATTCAGTTTACGACGAACAAAACTTATTTGATATCGATACCAGGAAATCTAAATTTGACTTACATTCATTCATTTTTCTTTCAGTCTACGGTTTTGCTTTAACTGGAAACAACTATTGCTTTTTAGTCTTTCGTGCCAACGTCCAAAGAGTCTGAGCTCCAGGACCATGGATTAGTTTTAAAGCTTTCATTACACCCGAGCAACGCCGGGCTATACTGCTAGTATATATATATATATATATATATATATATATATATATATATATATATATATAAGGATGAGTCTATTACGCTTCCATGGTTTCAAATGTAATTTTTTCAAATCTTGCATCAAACGTTATCTATCCTACATTTTCGTCCTAATTTACACTACTTAGTTACCCACGGTTGCGTTAATAAAAAATACTCCATAGCTATCTACCTTGAGAGACTCTGGGGCCTTGTATTGGGCGAACAACTAAAAAAATAAAGTTACCTGCATTTTTGTCAAGCGGCACACAAAGCGCGATTGCTATTTATCAGTTGCTTCAGAATTTTGAATACTTTTTTTTTAATCATATCACCCCAAGCAAGGCGGTATCGCCACCGATGTGCAGAGAGCTCCGTAAGAGAGTAAAAGGCAGGAGGAGAGGAAAGAGAAAGAACGTGTTATCTTTTCCCTGTAAGCTTCTTTGTCTTCACTTCGTGGGTCTTTAATACGATGAAGTTGAACTTAATTACATATGTAGATATGATATTCTTCTTCTTCTTCTTCTATGCGCCCTTCAGAACGTTGGCGATCATGGCTCTCCACAGTTTTCTCTCTTAAAAATATTCTTTTCATTATCCCCCAAAAACCTGTTCAGCCAACATCAGAGAAACGAAAGAGATTCATTCATTCATTTCGAGGTCAATACTTCTTTTATAGAAGAGTCTATTTCGACAGGCCGCGTCCGAAAAACAAATTTTTAAACTTCTTCTTCTTCTTCTTCTTCTTCTTCTTCTATGCGCCCTTCAGAACGTTGGCGATCATGGCTCTCCACAGTTTTCTCTCTTAAAAATATTCTTTTCATTATCCCCCAAAAACCTGTTCAGCCAACATCAGAGAAACGAAAGAGATTCATTCATTCATTTCGAGGTCAATACTTCTTTTATAGAAGAGTCTGTTTCGACAGGCCGCGTCCGAAAAACAAACTTTTAACACTTCTTCTTCTTCTTCTTCTTCTTCTTCTTCTTCTTCTTCTTCTTCTTCTATGTGCTTTGTCTTTTCAGGACATCGGCGATCATGGCATTCCACGTCTTCCCATCCCTGATGGCTCTTAGCATGCTTTCACCTGTTACACCACGCAACACCCATTCTGCCATCCATCCATCCGCTCAGGCTAGTCAAATACGTTACAAGCTGTTTTCCCCTGTTTCTCCTTCCCTCTACCTGGCCTGTCAGTATCAGGTTCTCCAAGCTCTCCTTTCTCATTGCATGTCCCAGGAACTTTAGCTATCTCCTCTTGATGCTCAGTAGTAATATGATATTATATGCAGCTATGTGTGTGTGTCTATGCAGTTATGAATGTGTGCGTGTCAGTTGGAGTAGATAGACTAATCTATCGCCCGGTTCACACTCCACCCACGTCTATTGAACAGGTGAAGAGGCTCATCCCTTGTTCCCTGTTTAGGATGTGGTTTTTGGCTTTCTCTTTTCCAATCTTTTCACTCTTATGTAGCCCCCTGCACATCAGTGGCGTTTCCACCTTGCTCGGGGTGATATGATTAAAAAAAAAAAATGATGTGAGTGTCTTTATAATGTGTGTGTCTACGCAGTTGTAAGTGTGTATGTGACTATGAAAATGTGTGTGTATTTGTGTCGATGCAATTGTGTGTGCGTCGATATAACTATGGATATGTGTCACTATGTAATTGTGGCTATGCAAATGTGTCAGTAGGTTCATTGTGTAATAGTGTGTGTGTTATTTGTAATTGGGCTTATGGGTGTGCCATTGTGTGTGCGTCTATTCAGCTGGTGTAATGCTTAGAAAATTTCTAAGCATAGCACAAGGCCGAAAGCACGAGGCACGCAGTGAGAATCAAGCTCACTACTCAGTAGTAATTATTCTGGCAGGACAAGCTTGCTAAACACTACACCGCGTCGAAATGTCCACACCCAGTTGAATAGACGTACACAAGGCCAAATGTATGGGCCACACATTGAGGGTCAAAATCACTGTTTAGTCGTAATTGATTTAGCGAGACAAACTTACTAACCAACGTTGAAGTGTGTGGGTAATTGTATGTGGGTGTATGTACTTTTTTTTTTTTAATCATATCACCCCAAGCAAGGCGATAACGTCACTGATGCGCAGGGGGCTACGTGAGAGTGAAAATATTGGAAAAGAGAAAAACCGGAAACCACATCCTAATCAGGAAACAAGGGATGAGCCTCTTCACCTGTTCAATAGACGTGGGTGGAGTGTGAACCGGGCGATAATTTAGTCTATCTACTCCAATTGAAAAAAAAAAGAAAAAAAAAAAAGAAAAGAGTGAAAATATTGGAGAAGAGAAAACTGGAAACCGCATCCTAACCAGGAAACAAGGGATGAGCCTCTTCACCTGTTCAATAGACGTGGGTGGAGTGTGAACCGGGCGATCGTTTAGTCTATCTAGAGATTCCTTTTGTTTAAGTTTATTACGAAGATTCTCTTTGTGGAGATTAATTACACACTTTTATTTGCACATGAGATGTTTTTCTTTTTCAGGTTCTGGAGCTCACTGATTATTTTAAATCTCTTTGATGCCCACTCATTGTCAACTTAAGTTTGGAGGAAGTGATAGTCATTAAATTATTTTACATCACCTCTTCTTCATAGCATAACTTCTGCTGACCAAATTTGCATAAATCACTGTCTGGGTCATATCTGCTATTTTGTCTCTAACCAGAAGTAAAGAATAGGGGGGGGGGAAGAAACGAGAGAGAAATGAGAGAGGGAGAGAGAGAGACAGAGACAGAGAGAGAGAGACAGAGAGAGAAAGAGAGACTTATGTAAGTTGTGTGTCTAAATGTGCGAAATGCGCTTCTGATTGTGTGTGCGCAAATATGTATGTATACACACACACACACACACACACACACACACACATATATATATATATATATATATATATATAATAATGAACTTAATCACAGTAAGTCAGCATTAATAACAACAGACTAAATATCCGAAACTAATGCTAACTAACGGTAATAAATCGTCTTCTAACCCGGTGAGGACTGCCCCGTGGGTTAACTAAAGGGGGAGAGAGAGAAAAAAAAAAGAAAAACAGCGCACAAGAACAATAGGTCTAGTGCTCGTTTGAAAGAAAAAAAAAACCCGAGACGAAACCTTAACAGCAAAGTGCTCGATACGAAAGTACGAAATAGAGCAGAATACAATACAAAATCTAGAAGTGAGCCTCTCACCCTGAAGAACCGTTCGTGTGAAACCGCGGTAGGTGGTGGCTCAATTCTAGATTTTGTATTTTATATATATATATATATATATATATATATATATATATATATATATATACTATAGTCATCCGCAGACAGATCTGTTTCGCTGTATCACAACTCATCTGTACGGTTAGACTCCGATTGCCTTTTTACCCAGGATTGAAACCCGACCGAATTGGCGTCAGTCGGCGATTCTATCTGTGGGCTACGAGCATATATGTTTGTGGTTTGTGTGTGTGTGTGTGTGTGTGTGTGTGTGTGTGTGTGTGTGTGTGTGTGTGTGTGTGTGTGTGTGTGGGTGGGTGTGGGTATAAGGTTTTTGCTGTGCGTTTTTGTGTGAGCAATTGCATTTTTTTTTTCTGGTGTCTTTTATTGAGTTCTCATTTTTACGATGTCATGAATTTGACTTGAAGAAAAATATTACCAGTAGAATTGCAACCATTTTACTGCCCATTTCCCGCCAAAACATATCTTTCTTTCTTCCTCTCTTTTTTATTCTTTCTTTCTTTCTTTCTTTCTTTTTTTGTTGTTGCTATTTTTCGGGGGGGAAGGGGAGAGAGGCTTTCTCTCGCTCTCGATATTTTTTTTCCCGCTTCTCCATTTCGACAACAAACATTGAAAGTAAAACGCACAACCAAATACATTTGGGGTTTTAGATTTAATTTGCCATCCTGCATTTATACAAATACCAGACCCTGATGATATGAGGTGGATCAATATGTTTGTACCCTAACGCGTCACAATTAACAGAATTTTCTTCTGTAATGTTCACTGTATAATGCGCAATATATATGATTAATAATCACAGAATTAGGTATATTGACAATGAAAGAGATTATGTTGGCAAAACTAATTACATTTGAAAATAATATACTAGAATAATTTTTTTCGAAAGCTATCTAGAAATACGCAATCCTAGTAAAAAATAATTTTATTTGAAAAAAATGTTTGTATAATGATTATATTCTATCAGTAATGCTTGTATTTATCTAACAATTCCTTTCTTCAATTTGCGACGCGACCATAGTGTAAAATCATTAGCAATGTATTTATATTATACATATAATAGCCCTATTCTATCAGTAATGCTTGCATTTGTTCCTGACCACTGATAATTCCTTTCTTCCTCATTTGCAATACATTCCTATAGTAAAATCATTAGCAATGTATTTACATTATACATATAATAGCCCTATTCTATCAGTAATGCTTGTATTCATGACCTCTGACAATCCCTTTCTTCCTCATTTGCAATGCATTCCTATGGTAAAATCATTAGCAATGTATTTACATTATACATATAATAGCCCTATTCTATCAGTAATGCTTGTATTTATTCATGACCTCTGACAATCCTTTTCTTCCTCATTTGCAATGCATTCCTATGGTAAAATCATTAGCAATGTATTTACATTATACATATAATAGCCCTATTCTATCAGTAATGCTTGTATTTATTCATGACCTCTGACAATCCCTTTCTTACTCATTTGCAAAGCATTCCTATGGTAAAATCATTAGCAATGTATTTACATTATACATATAATAGCCCTATTCTATCAGTAATGCTTGTATTTATTCATGACCTCTGACAACCCCTTTCTTCCTCATTTGCAATGCATTCCTATGGTAAAATCATTAACAATGCATTTACATTATACATATAATAGCCCTATTCTATCATTAATGCTTGCATGCATTCCTGACCACTGACAATCCCTTTCTTCCTCATTTGCAATGTATTTCTATAATAAAATCATTAGCAATACATTTACATTATACATATAATTGCCCTATTCTATCAGTAATGCTTGCATTCATTCCTGACCACTGACAATCCCTTTCTTCCTCATTTGCAATGTATTTCTATAATAAAATCATTAGCAATACATTTACATTATACATATAATTACCCTATTCTATCAGTAATGCTTGTATTTATTCATGACCACTGACAATCCCTTTCTTACTCATTTGCAATATATTTCTATAATAAAATCATTAGCAATACATTTACATTATACATATAATTGCCCTATTCTATCAGTAATGCTTGCATTCATTCCTGACCACTGACAATCCCTTTCTTACTCATTTGCAATGCATTCCTATAGTAAAATCATTAGCAATGCATTTACATTATACATATAATAGCCCTATTCTATCAGTAATGCTTGCATTTGTTCCTGACCACTGATAATTCCTTTCTTCCTCATTTGCAATACATTCCTATAGTAAAATCATTAGCAATGTATTTACATTATACATATAATAGCCCTATTCTATCAGTAATGCTTGTATTCATGACCTCTGACAATCCCTTTCTTCCTCATTTGCAATGCATTCCTATGGTAAAATCATTAGCAATGTATTTACATTATACATATAATAGCCCTATTCTATCAGTAATGCTTGTATTTATTCATGACCTCTGACAATCCTTTTCTTCCTCATTTGCAATGCATTCCTATGGTAAAATCATTAGCAATGTATTTACATTATACATATAATAGCCCTATTCTATCAGTAATGCTTGTATTTATTCATGACCTCTGACAATCCCTTTCTTACTCATTTGCAAAGCATTCCTATGGTAAAATCATTAGCAATGTATTTACATTATACATATAATAGCCCTATTCTATCAGTAATGCTTGTATTTATTCATGACCTCTGACAATCCCTTTCTTCCTCATTTGCAATGCATTCCTATGGTAAAATCATTAACAATGCATTTACATTATACATATAATAGCCCTATTCTATCATTAATGCTTGCATGCATTCCTGACCACTGACAATCCCTTTCTTCCTCATTTGCAATGTATTTCTATAATAAAATCATTAGCAATACATTTACATTATACATATAATTGCCCTATTCTATCAGTAATGCTTGCATTCATTCCTGACCACTGACAATCCCTTTCTTCCTCATTTGCAATGTATTTCTATAATAAAATCATTAGCAATACATTTACATTATACATATAATTACCCTATTCTATCAGTAATGCTTGTATTTATTCATGACCACTGACAATCCCTTTCTTACTCATTTGCAATATATTTCTATAATAAAATCATTAGCAATACATTTACATTATACATATAATTGCCCTATTCTATCAGTAATGCTTGCATTCATTCCTGACCACTGACAATCCCTTTCTTACTCATTTGCAATGCATTCCTATAGTAAAATCATTAGCAATGCATTTACATTATACATATAATAGCCCTATTCTATCAGTAATGCTTGCATTCATTCCTGACCACTGACAATCCCTTTCTTCTTCATTTGCAATGCATTCCTATAGTAAAATCATTAGCAATGCATTTATATTATACATATAATAGCCCTATTCTATCAGTAATGCTTGCATTAATTCCTGACCACTGACAATCCCTTTCTTCTTCATTTGCAATGCATTCCTATAGTAAAATCATTAGCAATGCATTTATATTATACATATAATAGCCCTATTCTATCAGTAATGCTTGCATTCATTCCTGACCATTGACAATCCCTTTCTCCCCATTTGCAATGCATTCATATAATTTGAAATTAATATAATGAATTTTGGACATGTTTCCGATTTTTTATATGTTCAGCTTTATGCAATAATTATATTTCCTCATTTCCTGGGATTCCTTATATAAATGTTAGTATCCTTTGATTTGTAATTCGCTGATGGCCATATCACGTTGAAGCTCCCGTTCTCGTTCGATCAACGAAGTGAAGTAACATCGAAACTGGTTGTCACAGGTGGGTAATGTTGGTATAACCAGGTTCTGTGTGCTTGTATGTGCGATGAGTGTGTGGTATAATGGGAAAACGAAATCTGAAAACGGACAGCCGAGTTCAAATTTCAGTCGTATTTGTTAAATTCTCTTACGCGCTTTGGGCGATCCTGAATCCGAAAGATACACGATTACCAAAGTGTGTCACATCCACCCCCCCCCCTGCCAACAGGCATAATGCCAACCCGCCCTTTCTTTCCTACGATCTAGAGAAGGATTACGTCACAGGCTGACAACAAGAAAAACTATTTGTAGTTCTGAACTATTTTACACGTGCACTGCGTTTGAAAATGCTCATCCTTTTTCAAAAATTGTTTGACTCAAAACGGGAATTGTTGAATTTCCATTTTGGAAAGGTTTATCGCTAAAAATGCTGATAAAATGTTCGGTCCATTGTACCACTCCCGAAAACAACTGACTCCCCCGTATTCCTTATTTTTGCAAGAATCAGAGCAGACCAAAATCTATAGTAGCTGTTCCGCCCTTCACTGTGACCTTAAAATTTTCCAAGAGATCCCTCTAGATTGAGAACCTTTGTGTTAGAACATTGTTAAGAAAATAAGAAAACTTTGTTAAGAAAAAACATTGTTAAGAAAAACTTATCTGATTTCTGAGTAATTTAGATAAAAGATTGATAGAATTATTTGATGTGGTCGGATGACTTTAGAAAGAGAGGTCTTTTATCCGGGTATTCGTATTCATTGATTGGCGCCAAAATTAAGCGAGTTGGCTGGCGAAGTCAGTTGTTGCAGAAATTTGCTTCAGAGCACTCCGTTTTCTACCATTCTCTGACCTGAAATATAATCAATACAACAAAAACCCAGCAACTCCCAACTGATGTTATTTTTTAAGTATTTCTGACTTCTTGCCAGTAAGCCTTTATGCTTTCCTGTTTAGCCACTGGCCAAACTCAGAAAATTATAAGAAATCTATTTTTTGTTTACTATAAAACTTCGTGGGTCTTCTTGTCGTTCCTTTTACTTCTCTTTATCTTATTCCTTTTGTTGCTCACGTCACAATGTTCTTGTCTATTTTTTAGTACTATTAATAAACCAATCTTCTGCTTTGTGTCGTATACCTTCAGAAGGTAAGCGATCATGGCCTTCCTCATCTCTCTATCCTTTCTCTAGCTCTTAACACCCTTTCATTTGTTACCCCTACCAAACCCTGCTATGATATCAATTTACTCAAGCCTTTCACATATGTTACATGTTGTTTTCCCCTGTCTCTTTTTTTCCCTCTATGATACACTGTGAGTATCAAATTCTCCAAACCCCCTTCTCATTGCATGTCCCAGAAACTTCAACTCTCTTTTCCTGACGTTAAGTATAAGTTTCCTTTTCGTTTCTACCCTCTCCAGAACCTCGTCGTTGCTCAAATGTTCAGTCCATGATATTCTCAACATCCTTCTGTAGAACCACATTTCGTTTGCTTCAAGTCTTTCCTTCATGTTTGATGAAATTGCTCGACATTCGCTGCCATATTGAACGACAGACATCATATAACAATCCAGTACTTTCTTCTTTGTTTCCATCGAAATTTTTCAGACTCTCAATACTCTGTAAGGCCTAAAATCCGCTCAGATTAGAGTTTTACTAAATTAGGCGGATATAAGGACGTACAAGGAGGGAATAAACGGTGCATATTTTATGAATAATGACTGATTCATTCATTTTTATGGCTTATCAACCCTTTTTAAGTTATTTAACGACAGAAAATATTCTCTAGATTGTAAGCATTTTTTAAAAATAATAATGGTTTTGAAATGAACGTTTTACTAATTAACTCATAGTTGGGGAGAAGAGGCGGATTCATACATTTTGCAAGGTTAATTACGCCTAAGTGAATATAAGGGACTCAACGGGAACAATAACTGGTGCTCCGATTAACGTTTCAGAAGTGTCCGAATTACACCATCAGCATTGAAATTTGAAGGCTTGTTGGGGTAGCCAATGAGGCATCCCAAAAGCTAAGCAGAATATCAAGAAATAGAAAACTTTTGTTAGAAACAAAGAAAACAATACCGAACTGTTACGTAATATCAGCCCTCCTATATGGCAGTATATGTTCGACAATCTCCTTAAAGCTGAAGAAGAGACGTGGAAATGTGGTTCTACAGAAGGATGTTGAGTATACTCTGGACCGAACATGTGAGCAACTACGAAGTTTTAGTGAAAATGGAAACAAAAAGGAAACTTTTACGTAATATTAGAAAGAGACAGTTGAGGTTTCTAGGGTGGATAACAATGAGGAAAAAGGCTTGGAAAATCTGATACTCACAAGGAAGATTGAAGGTAAGAGAGACAGCAAAAAACCAACGTATAACATAGTGAGCTTGAGTAAATGGATAGTCGATCAAGGTTTCGGAGAAATAACAGTAAGACAAAATTTATTAAGCGTTAAAAGTGACAAGAAGTTGGGGAGAACCATGATCGCCTACGTTCCGGGAGTACATAGCACATAGATAAGTTTGACTCTAGCATCACTGTTGTTTAATTAGGATACTGATGCCATTTTATTATTGTTACTTTTTATGATCGCCTTCTGGATTGATAGACTCTTCATTATGTCGACTGATGAAGAAAGAAAACAGCGTGTCTTGGTGAGACTCGAATTTGCTTCCCAAACCTTTCGTTATTGGAACCGTGTGGGCAAATACTTTTTTATTATTTTATTTTATTTTTCTTGCTGGTCGCACTCCTCTTCAAAAGGTAACGCTTATTGAGGTGAGGATGAGCGGCCGCCATGAATCGCTTTTTTTCTTTCTTATGTAATTAGTCGTAACGATAACAGAATAAAAGCGGGAAAACATAGCGAAGAAAAGAAAAGGAAATTTTAATTTAAAACTCCATTTGCTGATTTTTTTTTCTAAACACACCTGGACTTTTAATTATTTTTTCTTATTTTAATTATTATTTTTTTTTTTTTTGGTTGGTAGCAGGGAATACTTTTTCCATTATTCTATTAACATAATCGTGATTCCTAATGTTTTTATTTTTGTTTTTGATCGTTTTTCTCACCTCTCTACATATTTATCTACATTTTTTTTTAATCATTTCACCCCGAGCAAGGCGGAAACGCCACTGATGTGCAGGGGGCTACATAAATGTAAAAAGATTAATTAGAAAAGAGTGAGGAGTACAAACTAGTTAGAAAGGAGCAATAGAAAGCTGAGAAAGCAGGTGCGATGACAGATACATAGGTGGAGAGAAAGGGAAGGTTATACGGGGGTGGGGAGAGAGCTAGAGTCCAGTGGTTAGTAGATGAGTATTGACTTTGCATTTAAATTTCTGGAGGTTGTAGCCGTCAGGAAAGCAAGAATACGGGAGCGAGTTTCACAGGCGGGAAGTGCGAGAGAAGAAGCTGCAGAAGTAGAATTGTCGTCTGCATTTGGCTAATCTGACTGTGAATGGGTGGGACCCAGTTGCCAGTCTGGTTGCACGAGTAAACACCTGTTGAGGAGGCATCAGTGACTTAAGTTCGTTTGAGCAGAAGCCATGAAAATATTTATAGAACAGACAAAGGGAGGCCACATATCGACGATGGGGAAGTGGCTTGGGAAGCGAGTGGGGAAGTCCACCATTTGCGTAAGGGATTGGGAAATAGCAAAGTTTATGGCGTGAATACCCGCTGGATCAGTAACGGCCTTTTCAAGCCACTCAGAGTGATGGGCATTGAGGTCTCCAAATACAAATATGTGGGCGAATGGGTGATAGGAAATAGCCTTATCTATGTCGTCAGCAATGCTATCTAGTAGGGAGCAGTCAGGAGAGGAGGGAGAACGGTAAAGAAAGAATAGGTAACTAACCGAACTGAGGAGAGACAGGCGGAGACATATGTATTGGTGGTCAGTAGATTCGAGCGAAGTCACCCTAGATATGGGGAGGTGTTTGCTGACATAGACACCCAGCCCATGCATGTGAGCAGTGGAATCCTTCCTTAAAAGGGGAAGATAACCAGGGATGAAGAGGTCAGAGGAGGGAATAGCTGAGTTGAGATTAGTTTCGCAGTGCGCAAGGATGTCAGGGGACTTTTCATGCAGGAACGCTTCTACACTAGGAAAGTTAGTACGAATGCCCCGGATATTAGTGAAGGAAAGGTTAATGGGTTTAGGTGGTTTGGATTTAACTGGTTTAGGGTCATTTCTGATTTGTTTAGTCATGATTCTGTTTGTAGAAAGGGACCTAGGGTAGAGGATACAGGCGGTCATTATCCATGATCTGTGCTGGGATGGAAACTGGCTAGGGCTGCAACAAGGTGTGGTCTCGGGGTTGCCCACCGAAAGTGCTTTCAGGGACACCTATCCATGCGCGACATGGCACTACAAGAACCCCGATATTATACAATTGTTGATCAGAGCAGCCACTCTTGACGCTACGCAAGAGTTAGGGCTCCTCATGGCGGCATCACCCACAACGGAATGAACTCCTCCAACAATTACATATACCTCCCCTCACAAGCGGTGAGAGTAGATACCCAGGTAGATATCCTAAGTAGCCTGAGAGAGTAGCCTGAGGAGAGCGCCCTGAACATAGCCGAGAGTCGTTTACGAACACTGCTGCCGTAACGACCATTACGAGTCCCAGTTCGAGGGTCGAATTATAGTATTACACAGTAACCCGTATTATCGTTCTACTAACAAAGTTCTAAGTGTTGTATTTTGCCGTGTTTAATATATATTCGTTATTTCATATCTTGGTTGTTTTGTATTAGTTTTGCTGAACATTTAACCGGGTCCACGACAATATATATATATATATATATATATATATGTGTGTGTGTGTGTGTGTGTGTGTGTGTGTGTGTGTGTGTGTGTGTGTGTGTGTATCAGATTTTACGAAATATATTAACTCCGACATATTTTGAATTTATTTTTTTAAACATTAGTTTTAACGGGTACTAGTATTTGAGTAAATACTCTGTTTTTTTTTTTAATAATTATACAGTGTATTTAATTATATCTACTTGCGTGAATAATCTAAAAATCTTGTTAGGAAAATATGCGTTCTCCGGCAGGATTCGAACCTGCGTCTCCTAGCGTAAACCGCCAATTGTTCAGACGCATCCCACGAAAGACATCCTGCCGTGGGATGCATATTTTCCTAACAAGATTCCTCGATTATTCAGGCCGGTAGATAAAAATAGACAATATAGTTTAATTATAAAATGAATTATTAAAATCAGAGTATTTACTTAGATACAAGTATTCATTAAAAATAATGTTTAAACAAATAAATTAAAAATATATATGAGCTAATCCATTTAGTAAGGGATTTCGTAAAATTTCGTAAACAAATTGTTTTTATTTACATTAGGATACGAAAACAGAGCAGATATGAATATTACGAAAAATTAGGAAAATGTGTGCTTAAAGGCGTTATTTCAGCCTCTTTCAAACTGTAGGTCCTTCGTGGTTGAGCAGTTTAAGACACCTCAAATCAATTGATGATTTTCCCTAGGAAACGCAGGTTAGTATCTTGCTAGAGGACGCATATTTTCCTAACAAGATTTGTTGATTATTCAGACCGGTAGATAAAAAAGAGCGCTCTGATATTAACTACTAATAGTTTCAGTAACATAACTCCGTTCGTACGTTTTTATATATTACTTTAAAATCGTGAGGTTATTGCAAGATTTTACTCGATAAAATAAAGGTGAAAGGTTAAGTAATTAATTATATGAAAGTTTTGAGTAATCATCTTTTAGCACAAACTTGGTCAAAGGTTTATAAAATAAAACTGACTGTGAATTTATGTGGCGTATTCAAACCAGAGCTGTGCTGTGTCTACTCTCCTCTACGGAGCTGAGGGCTGGAGAATGACTAAAGCGGATCTCGCCAAACTTTGATCCTTTCACATCATATGCCTCCGACGAATACTGAGAATATTTTGGCCAGAGAAGATCTCCAATGAAGACCTGTTGAAGAAATGCAAGCAAGAGAACATGGGCACCATCATTACAAGAAGACGGTGGAGATGGATTGGGCATGTGTTCCGGAAAGATCCACAGTCAATCACAAGAACAGCACTGCACTGGACCCCAGATGGAAAAAAAAAAGAGGGGAAGACTAACAACGACATGGAGAAGTACGATGAAGAATGAGATGAAAGCTATGCAGTACTCTTGGGGTTCATTGACTAGTCTGGCCCAAAATAGGAAGAGGTGGAGAAGTTTTGTTGCTGGCCTACACACCATTGGGTGTAATGGATGATGAATGAAATGAAAAAATTATAACACGGCATAGGCTCCAGAAAACTAAAAGTTAGATTTACTATACGAATGAATTTGTTGTTTAATAAATATTATTACTAAGTTTAATTATCTATTTCTAGAAAGAAAATATTGTCGCACCAAGTAGAAATAGTCTTAAGTTGTCTGAATTTCTTAGATGAAGCATTGCCAATTATTATTCATTTTTGACTATTATTTCTTTCATCTTATTTCTCTTGCTTTTCCACCAAGTAGTAATAGTCTTAAGTTGTCTGAATTTCTTAGATGAAGCATTGGCGATTATTATTCATTTTTGACTAGTATTTCTTTCATCTTATTTCTCTTGCTTTTCCACCAAGTAGTAATAGTCTTAAGTTGTCTGAATTTCTTAGATGAAGCATTGGCAATTATTATTCAATTTTTGACTAGTATTTCTTTCATCTTATTTCTCTTGCTTTTCCACCAAGTATAAATTGTCTTAAGTTGTCTGAATTTCTTAGATGAAGCATTGGCGATTATTATTCATTTTTGACTAGTATTTCTTTCATCTTATTTCTCTTGCTTTTCCACCAAGTATAAATTGTCTTAAGTTGTCTGAATTTCTTAGATGAAGCATTGGCGATTATTATTCATTTTTGACTACTATTTCTTTCATCTTATTTCTCTTGCTTTTCCACCAAGTAGTAATAGTCTTAAGTTGTCTGAATTTCATAGATGAAGCATTGGCGATTATTATTCATTTTTGACTAGTATTTCTTTCATCTTATTTCTCTTGCTTTTCCACCAAGTAGTAATAGTCTTAAGTTGTCTGAATTTCTTAGATGAAGCATTGGCAATTATTATTCATTTTTGACTAGTATTTCTTTCATCTTATTTCTCTTGCTTTTCCACCAAGTATAAATTGTCTTAAGTTGTCTGAATCTCTTAGATGAAGCATTGGCGATTATTATTCATTTTTGACTAGTATTTCTTTCATCTTATTTCTCTTGCTTTTCCACCAAGTAGTAATAGTCTTAAGTTGTCTGAATTTCTTAGATGAAGCATTGGCGATTATTATTCATTTTTGACTAGTATTTCTTTCATCTTATTTCTCTTGCTTTTCCACCAAGTAGTAATAGTCTTAAGTTGTCTGAATGTCTTAGATGAAGCATTGGCGATTATTATTCATTTTTGACTAGTATTTCTTTCATCTTATTTCTCTTGCTTTTCCACCAAGTAGTAATAGTCTTAAGTTGTCTGAATGTCTTAGATGAAGCATTGGCGATTATTATTCATTTTTGATTAGTATTTCTTTCATCTTATTTCTCTTGCTTTTCCACCAAGTAGTAATAGTCTTAAGTTGTCTGAATTTCTTAGATGAAGCATTGGCGATTATTATTCATTTTTGACTAGTATTTCTTTCATCTTATTTCTCTTGCTTTTCCACCAAGTAGTAATAGTCTTAAGTTGTCTGAATTTCTTAGATGAAGCATTGGCAATTATTATTCATTTTTGACTAGTATTTCTTTCATCTTATTTCTCTTGCTTTTCCACCAAGTAGTAATAGTCTTAAGTTGTCTGAATTTCTTAGATGAAGCATTGGCGATTATTATTCATTTTTGACTAGTATTTCTTTCATCTTATTTCTCTTGCTTTTCCACCAAGTAGTAATAGTCTTAAGTTGTCTGAATGTCTTAGATGAAGCATTGGCGATTATTATTCATTTTTGATTAGTATTTCTTTCATCTTATTTCTCTTGCTTTTCCACCAAGTAGTAATAGTCTTAAGTTGTCTGAATTTCTTAGATGAAGCATTGGCGATTATTATTCATTTTTGACTAGTATTTCTTTCATCTTATTTCTCTTGCTTTTCCACCAAGTAGTAATAGTCTTAAGTTGTCTGAATTTCTTAGATGAAGCATTGGCGATTATTATTCATTTTTGACTAGTATTTCTTTCATCTTATTTCTCTTGCTTTTCCACCAAGTAGTAATAGTCTTAAGTTGTCTGAATTTCTTAGATGAAGCATTGGCGATTATTATTCATTTTTGACTAGTATTTCTTTCATCTTATTTCTCTTGCTTTTCCACCAAGTAGTAATAGTCTTAAGTTGTCTAAATTTCTTAGATGAAGCATTGGCAATTATTATTTTATAAGTATTATTTTTTTACTAGTATTTCTTTCATTTATCTGTTGAATTACCAAAAATTAAATTGTGCCTTTTGCATCTGTTTTATTTTATACAAGATTAAATATTGAGGTATATACTTGAGTTGCAACAAATGACATTCGTATACAGCATGAAAATAAGAAATGTAACAATATTGCCAAGACGCCATATTAATAGACTTAATCTTCTTTAGCTTTAATATGTACGTTTACTGGTGCATTTATTGTCTGTACATATGTATGTACTATCTTATTATAAACTAGCAGTATAGCCCGGCTCTGCTCAAGTGTAATGAAAGCTTTAAAACTAATCCATGATCCTGGAGCTCCAACTCTTTGGACGTTGGCACGAAAGACTGAAAAGCAATAGTTGTTTCCAGTTAAAGCGAAACCGTAGACTGAATCTTGCATTATATATATATATATATATATATATATATATTATTGATTTTTTTGCACTATTGTAAGAACTGCAACCTTGAAACTTCTGAATATCGTTTCTTATGTCTTTTTCTACGAGTGTTTCAAATTTGATTTAAATCGGGCCACTCCTTTGATAATCAGATTTTTTCGATAATCGATTTTCGATATTTATCGGTGATACCTCGATACAAAACCTAGCTAAGAACACTCGCAGACGCTTATAGTACAATTGTGTAAGTTTTCAAGAAAATAGGTTCAGCTGTTTCAGAGTCTATAGGACACACACACACAGACACACACACACACACACACAAAGTTCCATTTATAAATAAGTTTAGATTAGATTACGCCTCTGGTACATTTCAATGAAACAGTGTTACAAGCGAGGCATCGTCCCTTGATGTTCCAGACATCCTTAATGGGAAATAGGTCCAGGTGATCCTGCTGGCCAGGGAAGCCGTTAAAAAATTTGCAGAATATTTTGAGTAGTTCGGGTGTCATATGGGCAGGAATTATTCTGCTGAAACTACTCATTGCCTTCCTGTTGCGGGAATGGCAACAGGACAGTTTTTTTCAATATTCAGGGTATGCGTGACGCTGTTGAACTTTCCCTCTATAAACAATAAAGGCGATAAAATGTTCTAACGTGGTATCCCGAAACATGAAACCGGTCACTGAACCTTTAGTTCGTCGGCGAAAACACCCTGAAAGATGTCGCAACCCGAGCCCACGTCGCATACGTGAACAACTATCATTTTCATGAAAGTACAACCTTCTATCATTAGTGGACACTAATGAGTGACATTCCTTCTTGATGACTATTATAGGATTCAAATCCTATACCATCCATCAACTAACTAAAACACACGAAGTGAAATTGTACGCACGCAAAATCGGATCCAAACGACTAAAAGCATTTTGGTAAAACCCAACAGAGAAAGTCTACGGCTATATAGAGTGGAATACACCGGTTCCCGTCCGATCACCGAAGTTAAACAACATCGATCCTGGTCAGTGCTTAAATGGGTGACCATTTGGGAATACCAAGTGCTGTAAACGTAAGGACCAAGAATGGTCCACCAGTCCTCCAGGTTTGGGGGTTGGGTACAGGGCTAACAACCCTGCCCTGTAAAAACAGTTTGTTACAGAAACAGAAACAAAAAGTTGCTGCCCTATGCACCATCTGGGGGTGATGGATAAATGATGATAACTGACAAAAGTAAAATTGCACACTCGCAAAAGTGGATTCAAACGACTAAAAACTTTTTGGAAAAACCCAGACCAAAGGAAATTTTACAAGTCAGTGTGAAAAGCAAAATTCTGGATCTTGATTAGATAAAAAATTAGAAAATTTAAGAAGTTTTTTCACAGCTAGAAATGAAAAGACCTCTTGGAGCCGGCAAAATGAGTAACTTAACTATTTAAACCACGTGGGTGACCGGTCAAATTCAGTTCAGTATGGGAGCGGTTAGCTGATGGGCCTCGTGACAATGTCACAAAAGAAATTTCAAATTCAGTCAGAATGGGAGCGGTTAGCTGACGGACCTCGTGGCAATGTCACAAAAGAAATGTAAAATTCAGTCAGAATGGGAGCGGTATCTGATAGCATCTCACAAGGTTAAAAAAAACCCCTTCAAGCTGACTCGGTGAGCGTCTCGCCGACCTCTTCTTCCAATTTTCTTTTTCACTAAACGCCGCCAAAGAGAACAACAGCAGCAACGACAACACAACAACAGGACACGTTATGTCAGTCAGTTAAGTGCCATACGTGATTCACGCTTGGGCGATCATGTCTTGAAAGAGACATAACTGACTGGGCAGAAGATTATCCCACAGTAGGTTGCCATTGCTTTCTGCGGTAGACTGGTTATTGACCAAGGCTATAGAACCCAATCTGTCCTGTTATTTAACCCATAACTGGAAGGAATAGACGGATTAATACCTTTCCGAAGCGTATTTGCGCGTAAGTAAATGCAATGAATTCTGCTGGAATTCGAACTCGGCTCCCCGATTTCTCGTTCCGATATTCGATGCACTACAACGCACATCCTACTATTTCTTCATTTCTTTTTTCTCCCCCTATAGCCGACCGACCAAAAAAAGCAAGGAACATAAGACTTTTCACATTCTGCTACTATCCAAATGCGCAGGGGACACTTTGCTATTTACTATCAATCCATGAATCCTAAACTCCTGTCGACATTTTAAATACTTACATTTCTCTTTGAACAATTTTAAATATAAAACTTTTTTTTAAATCGTATCACCCCGAGCAAGGCGGTGACGCCACTGATATGCAGGGGGCTACGTAATAGTGAAAAGATTGGAAAAGATAAAGCCGGAAACCACATCCTAAACAGGGAACAAGGGATGAGCCTCTTCACCTGTTCAATAGACGTGGGTGGAGTGTGAACGGGGCGATAGATAGATCCAATTGAAAAAAATTGAAAAAAAAAAAAAAAAAAGAAACCAAAGTGAGAAGATTGGAAAACCGGAAACCACATCCTAAACAGGGAACAAGGGATGAGTCTCTTAACCTGTTCAATAGACATACTACATGCATTTTCTCAATGAACATTTTTCTTCTCCCAAATGGGTTATAATGTTCAGTTAACGAAATTTCACTTATATTTTTTTTCTTGCAGTTTTGTCATTTTGTTAAGAAATCTTTGCTTTAATGTAGAAACGAAATATTTTATCCTTCTATATTTCAACATCCAATCTTCAACCTTCTCATATTTAAACTGTGGGGACTTCGAACGTGTTTGGCACAAGGCCAATTTACCAAGCATCACCGAGGTCCCTAGACTATCACGTTACAACGAGGGAAATGTGTCTGACAGTTTTGTGACGTATACAGAAAACTGACAAGAAGAAAGCATTTACATTGATACTCCTGGGACCACTTTTATTTTATATTGACACTCCTGGGACCACTTTTAGTTGTATTGATATTCCTGGGACCACTTTTATTTCATATTCATACTCCTGAGACCACTTGTTTTTTATATCCATACACCTGAGACCACTTTTATTTTATATTCATACTCCTGAGACCCCTTTCATTTGATATTCATACTCCTGGAAGCATATTTATTTTATATTCATACTCCTGGGACAACTTTTATTTCATATTCATATTGCTAGGACCGCTTTTATTTTATATTCATACTCCTGGGACCACTTTTATTTCATATTCATACTCCTAGGATCGCTTTTATTTGATATTCATACTCCTGGGACAAGTTTTATTTCGTATTCATATTCCTAGGACTGCTTTTATTTGATATTCATACTCCTGGGACAACTTTTATTTTATATTCATATTCCTGGGAACTCTTTTATTATACATTCATATTCCTGGGACCGTTTTATTTCATATTCATACTCCTAGGACCGCATTTATTTTATACTCATACTCCAGTGATCACTTTTATTTTATATTCATACTTCTGAGACCACTTTTTTTGTATATTCATATCCCTGGGACCTTTTTATTTTATATGCATACTCCTGGGATAACTTATATTTTATATTCATACTCCTGGGACCACTTCTATTTTATATCCATATTCCTGGGACCACTTTTATTTTATCTTCATACTCTTGAGACCACTTTTATTTTATATTCATACTCCTGGGATCGGTTCTATTTGATATTCATAGTCTTGGAACAGCTTTTATTTTACATTCATATTGCTGGGATCGCTTCTTTTATATTTATACTCCTGAGACCACTTTTATTTGATATTTATACTCCTTGGATCGCTTTTATTTTATATTCATACTCCTGGGACAACTTTTATTTTATATTCATATTCCTGCGACCGCTTTTATTTGATATTCATACTCCTGAGACCGCTTTTATTTGATATTCATACTCCTGAGACCACTTTTATTTGATATTCATACTCCTGAGACCACTTTTATTTTATAGTCAATACTCCTGTGACAGCTTTTATTTTATATTCAAACTCCTGTGACCGCTTTTATTTTACATTAATACTTCTGGGACCACATTTTTTTATATTCATACTCCTGGGTCCACTTTTACTCTTACCGTTGTTATAATTTTGCTTAATTTTAAACTTTTCATGCTTAATTGATTTTTTTTATCTTTTTTTTTTTTTAATTTAGCAGAAATCTCTTTGACTGGTGGATTGCTAGTTTCTTTCTGTTTTGTTAGCTAGTTTCTCTGTTTTTCACTTCTTGACCGGCTGTAATTTGGTTGTATTGAGGTCACTCATTGGCTATTTCAGTTGACTAACCCAACCCTGCCTGAATATTCACTTGGAGGGACCAAAAAGTTAAAAATTATTTTTATTTTCCTTGTAGTACCCTTGTGTTGGGATGGGAATCAACTTTGTTTTAAATATTCTTAAAAGTATGTCATTTTTTGCTTAATTTTAAATTGGTTTTCTTTATCTTTTTTTTAAAATTGTTTTTTTTTTTAAATTGTTTTTTTTAATTGTTTTTTTTTATCTTTTTTTTTTTAAATTTAGCAGAAATCTCTTTGACTGGACTTTAACTAAGTTAAAACTTAACAATCCACCCCCGCTTTTTGTTTTTAATTGGAGTAGATAAATCTATCTATTCACACTCCACCCATGTCTATTGAACAGGTCAAGAGGCTAATCCTCTCGTTCCCTGTTTAGGATGTAGTTTCTGGTTCTACCTTACTCGTATGTAGCCCCTAGCACATCTGTGGCGTAACCGCCTTGCTCGGGGTGATATGATTAAAAAAAAAAAAAAAAAAAAAAAAATAAACGCCGTGCGGTCTCTCTTAAGTATTGGGTGAAAAGAAAAGTTAGTTTAAAAGAACTAGGATCGAGAAGATATGAAGAGGACCACTTTGAAAGCTCTGATTCCTGGTGAGGTAATTTTTTTTTCCAACAATTTATTCGACCTATAATCATGCTTCTTGTATCTTTCATACTTTTTATTTTTAATTTAATCAAACACAATTCCAAGGTTTTCAGCATTTGTCGATTATTGGCCCTCGCCACAAACGTTTGATTTATTTATTGCCAGAAGTTTCCTTGAAGAACATAGAGGTGCTGCAAGTTGCTTTCTTCACAAAGATTTTCTTGAGCCACTCCCACTAGTTAGCAGGATTTTGACGCATATGAGTTCATATGCCGTTTGATAAGTCTTATTTTTCGTTTTACAGTGTTTCTAACCGCCTTTCTTATTTATTACTAGCAGTATAGCCCGGCGTTGCTCGGGTGTAATGAAAGCTTTAAAAATCCATGGTCCTGGAGCTCAGACTCAGCCTAAAGAATATTTAAAATAATAAAATAAGTGCGACAATTTACCAATCGCACCTAATATATATATATATATATATATATATATTCTAGCAGTATAGCCCGGCGTTGCTCGGGTGTAATGAAAGCTTTAAAACTAATCCATGGTCCTGGAGCTCAGACTCTTTGGATGTTGGCACGAAAGAATAAAAAGCAATAGTTGTTTCCAGTTAAAGCGAAACTGTAGACTGAAAGAAAAATGAATGGATGTAAGTCAAATTTTCATTTCCTGGTATCGATATCAAATAAGTTTTTTTCGTCGTAAACTGAATTTTGAAGGCTAAATAAGTTCTCTCAGTAAATGGTATCATGGCTGAGAATAAGAACTACAATTATACCTACTTAGAGCCAAACCCGAAGCAAAACCTAAAATAAAAGGGCTGAGAAAAATACAGTCATAAAGGCAGATAAACAGACACATACACAAACATCTTGCCTTTTATATATATATATATATATATATATATATATATATATATATATATATATATATATTATTGATTTTCTGCATTGTTGTAAGAACTGCAACCTTGAAACTTCTGAATATTGTTTCTTAATGTCTTTGTCTATGAGTGTATCAAATTTAATTAAAATCGGACCACTCGTTCTCTAACCTGATTTTTTCGATTATCGATTTTCGATATTTATCGGGTGTACCTCAACACAAAACCTAGCTAAGAACACCCGCAGACGCTTATAATACAACTGTGTTCATTTTCAAGAAAATCGGTTTAGACGTTTCGGAGTCTATAGGTAATGGACACACACACACACACAGAGACAAAGTTCTATTTATAAATAAATTTAGATCGGCAGACATAATCTTGACAATGCAAGAGACAGAAATAAGGAAACGTTCAGAAAGGAAAGTGAAAGAATTCTAAAATAAAAGAAAAATAAAGGAAGGAAGTATTATCTATTAATTGTGATAAGACAGAATGTATTGTATAGTTGTCAGCAAAATAGAGAGCCCATTGTGCAAAAAGGGTCAGATATTTAACTATCTGTTGGGGATCACCCCTTTTTGCACATAAGAATGAACTTGCCTGATGTGTACATATAATCATGCCTATACAAAGAACGGCGGGAGTAGTAGTTGTAAAGAGCTACCTTTGTTGCTGTCAGCTCTCTGCCTTCGGGCTGAGAGCGCTGACCCAGTCGTGGCTCCGCCGAAGGGTAGAGTCACGACTGGGGAACGATAGACAGATATTTTTGGCCGGGCTATATGGTCCGTTAGACCCACATAAAATGGCCTTGTGTCACATGTTACCTTAAATGGGAAGGCCAACTAAATACAGTCGTAGTTGTAAAGGACAGTTGAGTAGTTGTACTGCCGCTAAATTGGTCAGTAAGTTGATGCATATTAAGTTGGAGTTGTTTTGGATATAGACTCATTACCTGGACATACTTCTTCACTACAAGACTGTATATATTGATTCCTACTAACAGTATTCCTGAATTGACTAACCCGTGTTCCAGTTTGTATATTTTTGTTCAATATAGCTTACATTTTCTCTCTCCATCTCTGTTCTTGTTATTTATTATTTTGTGTGGTTTCTCAAATAGATACCACAACATTCATGACAGGAACGACGTCCAACATGTGCTGAAGGTCTTTGGAATATTCAGCCAGCTTATTGAAGGACAACAATCCGGCCCATCTATTACGGTTCAAATTAAACCATACGCTCACATGTATGGCTCCATAGCATCGCAGGTACTCGCACTGTTATTTTTATTATTTTCACCATTACAATTGTTTTGCAACAATCTGACGCGTGTTGAAATCCTCACAATATATAGTACTAGCAGTATAGCCCGGCATTGCTCGGGTGTAATGAAACTTTAAAATTAATCCATGGTCTGGAACTCAGACACTTTGAGCGTTATCACGAAAGACTAAAAAGCAATAGTTGTTTTCAGTTAAAGCGAAACCGTAGACTGAAAGAAAAATGAATGGATGTAAGTCAAATTATCATTTCCTGGTATCGATATCAAATAAATTTTTTTCGTCGTAAACTGAATTTTGAAGACTAAATAAGTCCTCTGAGTAAATGGTATCATGACTGAGACTAAGAACTACAATTATACCTACTTAGAGCCAAACCCGAAGCAAAAGCTAAAATAAAAGGGCTGAAAAAAATACAGACATGCAGGAAGATAAACACACACACACACACACACACACACACACACACACACACACATCTTGCCTTATATATATATATATATATATATATATATATATATATATATATATTATCCATTATCGATTTTCTGCATTATTGTAAGACCTGCAACCTTGAAACTTCTGAATATCGTTTCTTGTGTCTTTGTCTATGAGTGCATCAAATTTGATTAAAATCGGATCACTCCTTCTATAACCCGATTTTTTCGATTATCGATTTTCGATATTTATCGGGTGTACCTCGACACAAAACCTAGCTAAGAACACACGCAGACGCTTATAGTACAACTGTGTAAATTTTCAAGCATATCGGTTCAGCCGTTTCGAAGTTTCGTAACGGACACACACACACACACACACACAGATAAATTTTCATTTGTAAATAAGTTTAGATTAAGCTATCGCTAACATTTTTTTTTTATCAGTGTTTTAAAAACTCTACGTTTCATTCAGTTTCGCAAACCAATCTATGACATTTGAATAAGCTAATTTGTCGGGAAAAAATCAGTCAGTTAGTTAATTGCAATACGTGATACACGCTTGGGCGATCATGTCTCTTTCAAGAGATGACTGAATAGGAAAAAGATTTTCCCGCAGTATCTTGCCATTTTTTCTGTGGTAGACTGGTTGCGAATTAAGGTTATAGAACCCAACCTGTCCTTTTATTTAACTCATAGCTAGATGATTCACACCTTTCCCAAGAGTATTTGTGAGTAAGTGAATGAAACGAATTCGACTGAAATTCGAACTCGGCTCTAAACATACTTTGACAAAAACCCTACTTTGCAGTTTAATAATTTTATTCAGTTTAATTTTATTGGACTTCATTGTAAAAATATTTTTTAAGAAAATATTTTTCTTTTTTAACATCGAAGAATATATTCTTAGGATTTCTTACTCTTGAGCATGCAACATAGAACTGGCCATACATAAATATTTATTTCTAATTTAATTTAATTTAAGGACTTCATGTTAAACAATAATTTTTAAGAAAATGTATTTTTTTCTTTTTACCAGCGAAAAATAAATTCTTAGGATTTCTTACTTTTGAGCATGCAACATAGAACTGGCCATGTGTAAAAAGTTTCTTTCAAATCTCAATTCATTGAAGCATTTGTCTTTGTGATTTTATAGTTCTCGCAACACTGTTGTCATTTCTGGTCAGGCGCACCTGCTGTTCGTCTCAGTGTTCTCGATAGGCTCCAGAGGAGAATCTGTAATGTGATTGGCTCGACTCCAGCCACTTTCTCATCGTCGTGATGTGGCTTCCCCCTGTCTATTCAAGAAATATTTTCATTGCTTCTGCTCTGACGAACTTGGTTTACTGGTGCCCCCTCCATAAAAATTTACTAGGGCACTAGACTGGTAACAAGGTTCCACCCTTTTACAGTTAGATCAACCAAATGCAGGCAACAATTCTACTCCATCAGCTTCTTTTCTCGCGCTTCCCACCTGTGGAAGTCACTTCCATATACTTGCTTTTCTGATGGCTACAACCTCCAGGAATTTAAATGCAAAATCAATTCCCATCTCTTATCCATTTAATTCCAGCCCTTTCTACATCACCCTGTGTAACTTGTTCTTTTCCTTTCTCTCTACCTTCGCCACTGTCTTCACTCCTGTGTTCACATCTATCTTTTGCCCTTTCTCTTTCAACCCTTGTAGCTAGTTCGTCTGTCACTTCACTCTCCTCCTGCGTAAAATTTTAACTCTCTTATGTAGCCCCCTGCACATCAGTGGCGGTACCGTTTTGCTTGGGGGTGAAATGATTAAAAAAATTCAGGGTGAACTGGAAACTAGATTCTTGTCCATTCGAAATGATAATCAGATGGCTTAGGAAAAAACTTTACAAATATATATATATAGTTTTAAGAGAGACAAAAAAAACAAAACAAAAAAAACCAAAAAAAAACAAAAAAAATGTATTAAGAGCTACAAAGGATTGGAAAGTGTGGAGAGCCATGTTTGTGAACGTCTTGAAGAGACACGGCACATAGTAGTAGAAAAATGAGTTTGAGCAAATTAATGGCAGAATAAGGTTTCAGAGAGACAATAAAAAGACAAAATGTATTAAGAGCTACAAAGAATAGGAAATTGTGAAGAGCCATGATTGCCAACATCCTGAAATGATATGGCACATAACAAAATCGTGGTCGAGGAAATGGATGGCAGAACAGGGTTTAGGAGAGATAACAAAATATTTTATTAAGAGCTACAAAGGACAGGTAATTGTGGAGAGCCATGATCACCAATGTCCTGAAGGGACAGAACATCAAAGAAGATATATTTTTTTTAATCATATCACCCCGAGCAAGGCGGTAACGCCACTGATGTGCAGGGGGCTACGTAGAGTGAAAAGATTGGAAAAGAGAAAGCCGGAAACCACATCCTAAACAGGAAACAAGGGATGAACCTCTTCACCCGTTCAATAGACGTAGGTGGAGTGTGAACTGGGCGATAGTTTAGTCTATCTACTCCAATTGAAAAAAAAAAAATAAAAGATTGGAAAAGAGAAAGCCGGAAACCACATCCTAAACAGGAAGCAAGGGATAAGCCTCTTCACCCGTTCAATAGACGTGGGTGGAGTGTAAACCGGGCGATAGTTTAGTCTATCTACTCCATCACAGAAATTATTCTGTTTGCTGGAAATATCACTGACATTTTTCGTTTATAGTAAATCTACCCTCTACAAGGGCCTGGGTCACTCGCGGTAGAGGGTTAAGTTACGGCGTAATTTATATTGATATGAGGGGAAATAACAGTTAACTCTAAATTTGAACTGGGTAATATTGTAGTGATCGAGGAAACGTCCTCTTAGGAGTCTGTTCCACGGGGTAACTGTTCTCGAGATGAAGCTGTTTGAGTGGAACATACTTCTCGCCGATGAAAAACAGAATGTAGATGGTTTGTTCCTATGTAAGCAGCATTGCGAGTCCTATCCGTAAAGGTTAAATCTGGTGGAACCGAGGAATAGTTCGTCCGTGCACTTTCCATGGTGGTACCGACAGAGCAGTGAGAGATTCGCTACATCCCGCCCGTGAGAGAAAGGTTAGAGGTTGGAAAATAATTCTTCCTCAACAAGGACTCGGAGAGGCTTTTGAGCTCTATCAAGATTGGAAAGTGAGGAATTGGAAGCTTCCGCCCAAACAGACAGGACGACAAAATAACGGTTGACTCAAGACTTGAACAAGTTAAGATTGTAGTGATCAGGGAATCACTCTTTTGGGAGTCTGTTCCAAAGAGCAATGGTTCGCCAGAAAAGGCTATTCGAGTGAAAATTACTTGTTACTGTTGGTATTCTCATTAGAATGATCTAAGCTGACGTATCTTCGTAATCACCATTAGACTCATCCAACTCTTTCTGAATCTTTTGCACAGTCCTCAGATTGACACTTTGAAATATCTCTGAAATCTGAAATCTATTTGGAGTTAGTTTTGGGGTTTATACCAAGCAGTACAACACGCCATTTCCAAATTTTCCTGCGAATCTCATGGATCGAGCATGTGAGCAATGATGAGGTCTTGGAAATGATGGAAACAAAAAGGAAATTAATATTGAGCATCGGAAAAAGACAGCTGAAGTTCCTGGGACACGCAATGAGGGAGGAGGGCCTGGAGAACCTGATACTAACAAGTCAGATAGAGGGGAAAAGAGACAGGAGAAATCAACGGATAACATATTTGAAGGACCTAATCAGGTGGATGACAGAACGAGGATTGCACGGTGTATGGTGCTCTTTTGTCACTTTGAAATGATTAAATACACACACAGGCACACGTAGACACACACACACACACACGCACGCACACACACATACACATACACACACGCACACACACACACACACACATATATATATATATATATATATATATATATATATATATTGATTGTTTAATTACTTAGGTTTTGCTCATAATAAAATTAAACCAGTGCACACTTGTATTACAAAGTGTTCAATACAATTGCATTGTAGAACTTTTGAATATTTTCCATTTGTAAATAAGTTATTACGCGACCATGGTTTCTACCATGAGTAGTGTACCAAAAAAGAACAAATATTTTTTAAACTGATAGATAGACACTTTCCAAAAGGATAAGAACTAAACAAAATTTTCAACAAAAACACAATCAATCTAACTTATAGTTGTACTAGGAATTTAGATAGTTTCATAAAAAACCAAAACGCCAGAAATTTAGATAGCATCGTGCAAAATAAAGGCCACTAATAAAAAATGCAACTGCAGGGACAAAAATAAATGTCCACTTCAAGGACTTTGCAATAGAAAAGAAGTCATTTACAATGCAAAAGTCAGTCAGTTAAGTGCCATACGTGAAACACGCTTGGGCGATCATGTCTCGAAAGAGACATGACTGACTGGGCAGAAGATTATCCCGCAGTAGGTTGCCATTGCTTTCTGCGGTAGACTGGTTGCCTGCCAAGGCTATAGAACCCAATCTGTCCCGTTATTTAACCCATAACTGGAGGGAAGAGACGGATTAATACCTTTCCCAAGGGTATTTGCGCGTAAGTGAATGCAATGAATTCAACTGGAATTCGAACTCGGCTACCCGATTTCTCGTTCCGAGCCGATATCCACTGCACCACAACGCACATCCAATTTGCAAAAGTACATGACTTAAATGGCCAAAATAAAATATATTTGGGATCAACCAAAGACACCTTTAAGACCAGGTGGTTCAATCACAAGTTTACATTTAAAATAGAAAACTTAAAAAACTGTACAAAAATGACTAGTCACATTTGGAAATTAAAATCAAAATATGGAAAAGACCCAGACATAACGTGGAGTATAGTGAAAACCGCCAAGCCTTACGACGGTGGCAAAATATGTAGACTGTGCCAGGAAGAAAAGTTAGAGATTATGCTATTCTCAAACAAAAATGAACTATTGAATGAAAGAACCGAAAGTATGACTAAAAAACCAAAAACCAAACTAAAAAATACCTTTTAGGTTCATACAATCATGGATGAAACTTTATAATTTCTTGAAATTTTAAAAATTGCGCATTCAAAAATTCCCTGCCACGTGAGCATCCAAAAAAAACAAAAAAACAAAAAAAACAAAACAACAACAACAACAACAAAAAAAAAAAACACCGTTACGTGAGCATTCTTAAAAAAAAAATCAATACCACTCATGGTAGAAACTTGTGTCGCGTAATAACACTTTTACAAATGGAATATATATATATATATATATATATATATATATATATATATATATATATATATATATTACTTTAGTAAAATATGTGATACACACAATATTTAATTGCTGTTTTTAATCTAAACATATTTATAAATGGAACTTTGTCTGTGTATGTGTGTATGTGTGTGTGTGTCTGTGTATGTGTGTGTCCGTTACCTATAGACTCCGAAACGGCTGAACCGATTTTCTTGAAAATTTACACATTTGTACTATAAGCGTCTGCGAGTGTTCTTAGTTAGGTTTTGTATCGAGGTACCCCCGATAAATATCGAAAATCAATAATTAAAAAAATCGGGTTATAGAAGAAGTGGTCCGATTTTAATCAAATTTGATACACTCATAGACAAAGACATAAGAAACGATATTCAGAAGTTTCAAGGTTGCAGTTCTTACAACAGTGCAAAAAATCGATAATATATATATATAGGAAAAACTACTAAAAAGTTGTAAGTTAAAAATGTATTTTTTGACAGTATTTATTTAATTATTTCTATTATTATATATATATATTTGATATTTCAGACCGGCCTCGGCCTTTCATCAGAAACAAATGATTTTAAAATTTAAACTAAAAGCGTCCGTCACGTTATGCAGAAAGCAACAGAGTCTGAATATTTTTAAACGTAAATCTAACTAATACCCTATTTTTCTAAATAACCATGAATTCATCTTATATTTTAAAAATAAATAATTCTCACGATTTATTTTAACATATCTCCTGAAGAGGAACAGTTTTGTTCTGAAACATGAAAATTTTTGAGTAGTGATATTATACTTTTATAAACCATTGTAATAACAAAATTACAACATTTAGCTCTACTCTGCATCGAGCACTCTTTATAAAAATAAATGCTTGAACAGTGGCTTTTTAATCTACGTGTTCTTTCACTTTTTATTATATATATATATATATATATATATATATATTAAGGAAATTAACGAAGATTAACGAAACTGGTTATAAACAACCGACAATTTGAAATGATTTGTTTGAACATTATTTTTTATCGATACTCGTATTTAAGTAGATATTCTGTTTATAATCAAACAGTATCATATATTTATTTCTACTGGTCTGATTATTTACGATAAATTTTTGTTACGAAAATGTGTGTCATTCAGCAGGATTCGAACCTGCGATCCCTGTTCACACAGGGGAAGCTACCAAGTGATCTGGCGCGTCTTAGACCTCTCGACCACGAATGACGATCAGCCTAAACGAAGTCAAATTAATCAGGCCGGTAGAAATAAATACATAATACTGTTTGATTAAAAGCAGAATATCTACTTAAATACGAGTATCGATCAAAAATAGTGTTCAAACAAATCATTTCAATATATATATATATATATATATATATATATATATATATATATATCTGAATTAATATATATATATATATATATATATATATAATAATATATATATATATATATATATCTGAATTAATATATATATATATATATATATCTGAATTAATAATATATATATATATATATATATCTGAATTAATATATATATATATATATATATCTTGAATTAATATATATATATATATATATATATCTGAATTAATATATATATATATATATATATATATATATATATATATATTATTCAGATATTTTAATCCAAGCGAAAAAAGCAGGAAGGTAAATTCCAAAAGCCCGATCCTAATTAATATTAAAAATTTTATTTTAATATTAAAAAATGATACAGGAAGATGTAATAAAATATTACAGAGCAAATATAAATGGAAAAAAAAGGTTAATTCAATGATGTTGAATGACCATTTCGATATGAAAATCCCCACGGATGATAACACATCACCTCAGCAACAGAAAAATCCTTTACATATATATATATATATATATATATATATATATATATTGTGTGTGTGTGTGTGTGTGTGTGATTTGACATCAAATGTTGCTCGGATTCTGATAGATTGCTATGTAAGTGGCATGGCGGGTCCTACCCGTAAAGGTTAAACCGGGTGGAACCAAGGAATGTAGTTCGTCCGAGCACTTTCCATGGTTGTAGCGATAGACCGGTGAAACTCTCGCCATTATGGAGGAATTCGGCTCATACAAGAAGCAACTATAAACATGGGCCATCTTTCAAACACTTGACTTGCTATGGGTGAGGGGTTATATTTGCATGACAAGGGCTCTTGTCTTAGGTTAGAATAACAGTCGAATGTCGATTCGTAGACATTTTTTACTGGATTAACGTTGGGCAATAATGAATGCCAAACAAGACGAGAGGATTTGTATAAAGAGGTTCGTTGAAAGGCGACAAACGCTGGACCGGCCAACACTGACTCTATTATCAGAGGCGGAGGAGATCTGTTCGCTATACGATTGGTTCTAAATTGTCTACACAAGGATTAAAGCGATCTGCGTGCTTACACACACACACATACACACACACACACGCACACATTTTTGTAGTTGGACACACAATAGACACGTAAACCTACATGAGTATATACAAACAGACATTTACATATCTTTCATCTTTTGCTAATGTTTGAAATCCTTAGACATGTATCTGATGAAGAACATCACACACACACACACACACACACACACACACACACACACACACACACACACACACACACACGTACTTAAACATGTCTATCCAAACCCACCATCCACACAAAATATATTCACGCATGCACAAATACACACAGACATATAAATATTTCGACACATATATGCACATGTACACATATATACACACACAAATAAATATATTTGCTCACTTATATATGCATATCTCTACAGGCGCACACACACAAATCTTTTCCCAAAACCAAGTACCGAGTTATATTTCTAATATATATATATATATATATATATCTATATATATCTGTGTGTGTGTGTGTGTGTGTAAAATGCGTATATATATATGTGTGTGTGTAAAATGTGTATATATATATATATATGTGTGTGTGTGTGTGTAAAATGCGTATATATATGTGTGTGTATAAAATGTGTATATACATGTGTGTGTGTGTGTAAAATGTGTATATATATATATATCTGTGTGTCTGTGTGTGCGTGTAAAATGTGTATATATATATGTGTGTGTGTGTGTGTCAGTCAGTTAAGTGCCATACGTGATACACGCTTGGGCGATCATGTCTCGAAAGAGACATGACTGACTGGGCAGAAGATTATCTCGCAGTAGGTTGCCATTGCTTTCTGCGGTAGATTGGTTGCCAGCCAAGGCTATAGAACCCAATCTATCCTGTTATTTAACCCATAACTGGACGGAAGAGACGGATTAATACCTTTCCTAAGGGTATTTGCGCGTAATTGAAAGCAATGCATTCAGCTGGAATTCGAACTCGGCTACCCGATTTCTCGTTCCGAGCCGATATCCACTGCGCCACAACGCACACATGTGTGTGTGTAAAATGTGTATGTGTGTGTGTATGCGTAAAATGTGTGTGTATATATATGTCATTCGTAAATAGGTCTGTTTTGCTGTACCACAGTTCATCAGTACGGTTAGACATCCGATTGCTTCTAGCCAACGATCTTAGAGATTATTATATTATTATATATTTGAAATGAATTGTTTGAACATTATTTTTTATCGATACTCGTATTTAAGTAGATATTCTGTTTTTAATGAAACAGTATTATATATTTATTTCTACCGGCCTGATTATTTACGATAAATTTTTATTACGAAAATGTGTGTCATTCGGCAGGATACGAACCTGCGACCCCTATCTATATAGGGGAAGCTACCATTTGATCTGGTAACGTCTTAGACCTCTCGTAATAAAAATTTATCGTAAATAATCAGGCCAGTAGAAATAAATATATCATACTGTTTCATTAAAAACAGAATATCTACTTAAATACGAGTATCGATAAAAAAAATAATGTTCAAACAATTCATTTCAAATTGTCGGTTGCTTTTTACCAAGTTTCGTTATCATTATTAAATTTAAAAATTTCAATAAAACATTTTTACTTCTGTGTAGAAATACTTATTGCAAATTAAATCCTTATATTTACCTTGATAAAGCCAATCAGAGGAAGAAACGCGTTGCTTAAGATAAGTTTTCCCCTTGTCTTTATTCATATTGTTTTTACAGACACATTTTTATTTATACCTGAAATTTTTACCGCTCTCACCAAATATATATATAACATAGTGATGATCCACGTATACTATCTTAATATGTATAGGAAAGAATATTAATAAGTTTTGAACTTAAAAATGTATTTTTGGACAGTATTTGTTTATTTTTATTATTGTATTTTATATTTCAGACCGCCCTCGGTCCTTCATCAGAAACAAGTGATTTTTAAATCTAAAATTTAAATTTAAAAATTTTAAAATATAAAAATGAAATTTAAAAATCACTTGTTTCTGATGAAGGACCGAGGGCGGTCTGAAATATAAAATACAATAATAAAAATAAACAAATACTGTCCAAAAATACATTTTTAAATTCAAAACTTTTCAATATTCTTTCCTATATATATATATATATATATATATATATATATATATATATATATACCTTGATTAATCAATTTATATTGCGATACGGAAATTTCTATGTTTCGTGATTAAGAATTTTTTTTTATCTCGTCATCAGGCAATATTCAATAACTATAGTAAAAATTATTTACATCCGTGTCGCAATGTAAATTAAATTAATTTTAAATAAAAAAAATTTAATTTGGAACAATCTAGTAAATAGCGGCAATGGATGGTAGTCGTCGTATGCAGTATCCTGAGACGTAGGCGTAATCAATAGTCTTAGATCTCTAGTCGAAGACCTCTAGTGGTAAACCTCTGGTAGAAGACTAATAGACACCTAGATCTCCTCGCCTTAGTCTATATTTATGACTGACACCAGCCAATCACATTACAGTGAGTGGGAAACAAGGTGTATACATATTCATTAACATTCATTACATCAGTTTATTACCTGATTAGACATTGTCCTTTCAATGTCGAAACAAAATGTACGTTTTGTAGTAGATTGTTATTTGTACATGTTCTAAACTCTAATTTATAATAAATATTCATAGCTCTTCTATTTCTATATTGAGCACTGTTTTAAGTTAATGTTTTGAACGTTGTTAATATTTTCAGAATTTAAAATTCATAATAAAACTAAAGTAAAATAAATTTAATAGTCGATTAATAATGCTGATTTCTTTTTTAATCAAATGTTAATGTTAAGGCCCCAATAAATTATTTTTAGTGTCTGTTCTTAGAAATTGCTTTTTTTTTTATTGGTCTACTCTGTCTATGTAACAAAACCTCCCTGAGTTTTGAACCTTTTAAAACCCTCCAACTTGAAATAGAATTCATCACTTAATAAGACAGGGATAGTGTCGAAACAAAATGGCTACTTTTGTAGGGAAATTATAACATATTTATGTTATAAATTCTAAATAAATAGTATTCGCTGTACGTTGTATTGAGCACTTTTTAAAGAATAGTGTTTATTTGGACACCGAATTTTATTCCATCCATACCTACCCTATACTTGTGTGTGTGTGTGTGTGTGTGTGTGTGTGTGTGTGTGTGTGTGTGTGTGTGTATAGTCATCCGCAGACAGATCTGTTTCGCAGTATCACAACTCACCAGTACTGTTAGACATCCGATTGCTTTTTAACCCAGAATTTAAACCCGACCGAATTGGCGTCAGTCGGCGATTTTACCTCTGGGCTATGGGCGCTCAGCAGAAGAAGGCAGACTTTTATCGTATGATGTATCATGTATCATACGCCAATAGCCAGAGTGCTCTAATTCATTACTGAATGAGCGATGCGTAGATGCTAGAGTAGCTACTGCTTTTTCAAAGTCTACCATTCTTCCAGAGTGCTCAATCAGGGTGTGAGAGCGTAAATAATATTTTATAATAATTGTATTTTAGAACATGATTGCGCTTTCAATGTCGAAAAAAAATGCACACTTTGTAGTAGGTTGTAATTTGAACATGTTCTAAAGTACAATTTATAATAAATATTTATAGCTTTATTTCTATATTGAGCAGTATTTTAAATTAATGTTTTGAATCTTGTTAATATTTTCTTCGTCCCTTAGTCATTTGGATATATATATATATATATATATAAACCAGTGTACATATCTCTTCATGCATATATGTAGATCAGTCATATTTATGTAGTATATACCCAGTTAGTTTTCTAAACCGTCAAATATGTCTAATTTCTTTAATACACAATTTAAAAAAAAGATATATTGAAAACAGCCAATCATCTTCTTCCTTTTGACCCATTCCTTCTTTTCAATATTGATTCAGTCTTTACACTTTGTTCAATTGAAGCTCTATTCTCACATTGAACATAAAAGGTAAAACAAACTATTTACTCAGTCCGTGTGGCCAACAACGGATCTTATATCCTCCGCTCTCAACACCTGCAAAATGCATATCTTAATATACCTATGACCGACATCTTTTTTTATACGGTTTTTACTTCTTCTTAACACCGCCTTTACCCACTCGGATTGTGAACAAAACATCAGAGAGACGAAAGAGATTCATTCATTCATTTCGAGGTCAATACTTCTTTTATAGAAGAGTCTATTTCGACAGGCCGCGTCCGAAAAACAAACTTTTAACTCTTCTTCTTCTTCTTCTTCTTCTATGCGCCCCTTCAGAACGTTGGCGATCATGGCTCTCCACAGTTTTCTCTTTAAACTTATTCTTTTCATTATCCCCCAAAAACCTTTTCAGCCAACATCAGAGAAACGAAAGAGATTCATTCATTCATTTCGAGGTCAATACTTCTTTTATAGAAGAGTCTATTTCGACAGGCTGCGTCCGAAAAACAAACTTTTAACACTTCTTCTTCTTCTTCTTCTTCTTCTTCTTCTATGCGCCCCTTCAGAACGTTGGCGATCATGGCTCTCCACAGTTTTCTCTCTTAAAAATATTCTTTTCATTATCCCCCAAAAACCTGTTCAGCCAACCATTTACTCAAACTCGCGCCCTTCAGAAAGTTGACGATCATGGCTCTCCACTATTTTCTGTCTTTTTTAGTTATTAATAAATGTTCTTTTTGTTATCCTTCCTAACCCCTGTTCTGCTATTCATTTACTCAAGTTCGCTAGGTAGCTTATGCATTGTTTTCATCTATCTTATCTGCCTGTAGTCTGGTCTGTGAGTATCAAATTTTCCAAGCTCTCTTTTCTCTTTATATATATACTATTTCAACTCTCTAGAAATTTCAAGTATCTGTTTCTGGTGTTGCGCATAAGTGTCCCTTTTCTTTCCGTTGACACCAGAACTTCATCGTTGCTTACATGTTCTGCCAATCCTTCTGTGGAATTGCATTTGTGTTGTTTCAAGTCGTCACTTCATCAGTGAGATTATACAGCATTCATTGCTATATCGGAGAACTCAACAGTTCAGTACTATATTCTGTTTCTTAATACTTTGCAAAACATTGTTTTAGATGAACTGATTGACCTATCTGTTCCTTTTTTTCGATTTATCAACAGGTTATTTAAACCAGAAAAATATTTTTAGATTGCAAGAATATTTTGTAGATTATAATGATTTTTATTGGCACAAGATCTACTAGTTAACCTAAGTCTGGAGGGAGAAGATATGGAATCACACATTTCCCAAGAGTATTTCCGCGTAAGTGAATATAATGAACCCGGCGAGAATTGGAAGATGTGCGATTTGGGGCAGTGGATAATGGCTCGAAATGAGAAATCGGAGAGCCGATTTCGAATTCCAATCTAATTCGTTGCATTTACTTACGCGCAAATAGCCTTGGCTTAAATAGCAGGACAGATTAGGTTGGCAACCAGTCTAGCTCCCTCGGAGGATACAGGGATTTGAGTAGAGTCAACACTTCTACCTGTAAGAAAAGATGTTGTAGAAGCATTGAAGACCCCCTCGTCGATGGCGAGGGGTCGTCGATGGCTAAGAGTTGTTGATGGCCTATGCTGCAGCGGAAGCAATGGGTTTACTAACGGGAATTGAAACTCGGCTCTCCGATTTCTAATTCTGAGCCGATATCCATTACATCACCCACTCAGGAAAATGTTCCACAGATTAACGGTTCTTGAGGAAAAAAAGCTGTCACAATGAAACATCCTTTTTACTAATAGAATACTAAAGGGGATAGAGATTATTTGTTCCAGTGCAAGTAGCATGTTGGTTCATATATGTGAAGGTCTGAACTGGTGACACTAAAGAATGTACACTACCGGCCATAATAATTAGGCCACCCCAGTTTTTTTTAAAAAAATGATGTATTTCATACTATTTTTAGTATTTATTGCCAAGTGGATAATTCTAAATGAAAATAGAATGGTTCTTTTATTAATATTGCACAATAACATGTGCAACAAATTAACTGTTCTGGTGTCCAGTTTTTGTGCTCTCTTCCCCATGCTAGTCTCTTCTTCTTATTGGCTGGCCTAAGCAAAGGCTTCCTGGCTGCCTTGTAAAATTTTTCAAAGTAATAATAACAAAAGAACCATTTTATTTTCATTTAGAATTATCCACTTGGCAATAAATACTAAAAATAGTATGAAATACATCATATTTTGTTTAAAAACTGGGGTGGCCTAATAATTATGGTCGGTAGTATATATATATATATATATATATATATATATATATATATATATATATATAATAGCTAATCTACATGGTGCGATGGGTAAATTGTCGCTATTTGCCTTGTAAAACTTTGCAAAGTAATAATAACAAAAGAACCATTGTATTTTCATTTCGCATTATCCACTTGGCAATAAATACTGGAAATAGTATAGAATACATAATTTTAAAAAAAAACTAGGGTGGCCCAATAATTATGGCCGGTAGTGTAGCTCGTCATAACATTTGCGATATAAATAGAAGAAGAGTAGCGCAAGACTTTTCGTTTATGGGAAAGAGGCTGCAGAGTAGAAAATAATTCATTATCCAGAGGGCCGCGTAGAGGCTAAGAAAGCTAGAAAATGATGATTGGACAGCATCAGTCCTGACATAAATAAATACAAAAAATAGTATGAAATGCATCATTTTTTAAACTGGGGTGGCCTAAAAATTATGGCCGGTAGTATATGTAGGGATTAAATAAAAATACGAAATAAAAAAAATTAAAAAAAAAAACAGTAAATAAAATACAAATACAAAATAAAATAAAACTACGAAATAAAATTAAAATAAACAATAAAATAAAACTACGAAATAAAATAAACATAAAAAATCTCCCAGGAGTCCTCTGACAGGAAAGACAATTGACGCATGCGCAAAAAGAGAGACCTCCTGGTGCCAAAAATAAACTAGTACAGACGTGCTAAACTGTTCAGGAAGGATTTTCCTCAACGAGAGGTTGTTGGAACCAAAAATAAAATTAGTGTGCAAACTGTCCCTCTAGTGTCTCTGTATCTTTCCTTTTCTCTTTGCCTATTTATTTCAGCGGCGAAAGCCATTCAACAAGTTTTGGATGTTTAGGCGAAAGAACCAACCCAACAGTAATAGCCATAACATTTCATATATATATATATATATATATATATATATATATATATATATATATATATTACTTATAAGCTCTCAAGAAAATTTGATTTCAGCTTTAAATGACCCATCTTGAGTTGATATGCCGTTAAACAAATAAATGAATTTTGACCTGGATCTATTTAACATTTTGACTAGTGTAAACCAACACTGTATCGATCTGAAGTTTTGACTTAAATGTAAAAGGAGTATCTCTACCTTTTTGACCAAATTTTTGGTTAACAGTTAGCGTAAATCGGAACAATGTTGACATTTTTCATTCTAGTATAAACTGTATCTATGCTTATCTTTTCCACTTTCAAGAAAAACGGACTTGATGCAAATGTTCTCCCTGTTTGTCACTAGTGCAAAACGGACACGTGTCTCACTATTTTACACTAGGGTAAAATGGATTTGTGTCTCCCTATTTGACATTACTGTAAAACGGAGTTTTGGCCAACATTTTTTGACACTAACGTAAACCGAATCTATGTTTATATTCTTGACACTATCGTAAGCAGGACATATCTATCTATTAATTCATTGTTGTTTTTGCCCTAAAACTTGTAATTGAAATTCTTTAAAACGGTATTCGATATTAAATAAGCCCACAAAGTTAGATATGTCATTAAATTAGTCAATAGAAGCTGAGTAAATTACTAAGACACAGGAAGATTTCACTAGAAACAAAGAAAAGAGTGCTGGATTGTTATGTGATGTCAGTTCTTCAATACGGCAGTGAATGCTGGACAATATCATCGAAAATGAGGACAAAACTGGAAGCAGCGGAAATGTGGTTCTACAGAAGGATGCTGCGGATATCGTGAACTGAGCATGCAAGCAACGATGAGGTGGTGGAAAGAATGGCAACAAAAAGGAAATTAATACTGAGCATCAGGAAGAGACAACTGAAGTTCCTGGGACATGCAATAAGGAAGGAGAGCTTGGAGAATCTGATACTGACTGGCCAGATAGAAGGAAAGAGAGACAGAGGAAGGCAGCGGATAACATAATTGCAGCGCCTGATCAGGTGGATGATGGAACGGGGGTGAGGACTGTGATGCTCAGAGCTGCTGTATGTGCTTCTAAGGATGAGGACGTGGAGAATATGATCTGCTCCATCCTGAAGGACAGACGCATGAAGAAAGTCACTCACTTCTCCCTTGTGTGTTCTTCCTCATCCTTCATAAGATGAAGACACTATTTGCTTGGTGCGTGAAGAGATGATTGATGTTTCTAATGACAATTTTGAAAACACTTATAAAACACAAACATTAAACCACAATTAAAATCTACGGCTGGCATATTTTTAGTCAATAATCCGGGATCGTATAAATAGGTTTTCAAAGCCATAGCCCCCTCTGGACGATTTTTAATGTAATTACTGTTCTTCTCGGATTGCACCATGACGCTGAATTGTGTCACTCATACGGTTTATAAACCAGTCATCTGTAAATGTAATGAGATGTTGTTGTAAAGTAAACGATAATATATTTGAAAAAGAAAAAAATATTACCAACAATACATTTCAAAAAATATTTATACAGTAATATTAAAAAGTATGCTTTAGCATATGAAAAATGGCTGGCAATGTAAAAAATAATATCAATACATTTAAATATATATTATTTAATAATTTTAATTTGGAAAAGAATATTATAATAATACATTTAAAAAATAATTACCAATAATATAAAGTATTATGAGGGTGGTAAAATGTGTAAAATTTGTGATACAATTTTGAAAAATATTTAATAATATTTAAAATTATGACATTATAAAAAAAATGTTACAACAATACATTTTAAGAATATTACAAATAATATATTAATAATTATCAGCGGTGACAAAAAAATATTATCAATAATTATCAACAATGCATTTAAAAAATATATATATTACCAGCAATACAAATTTTTGAAAAAAGAATATTACCAGCAATACATTTAAAAAGAAATATTACCAATAATATATTAAAAAAATATTACCAGCAATATATTAAAAATATTACCAATAATATATTAAAAAAATATTACCAAGCACTTATATTAAAAAATATTACCAATAACATATTAAAAAAAATATTATCAGCAATACAAATTTAAATATATATATATATTATTACCAAGCAATCACAATTTTGGAAAAAGAATATTACCAGCAATAATATTTAAAAATTTTTAAAAATTTTTACCAATAATATATTACAAAAATATTATGAGGGAATACCATTTAAAAATATATATGACCAGCAATACAATTTTGAAAAAATATTTTCAGCAATACATTTAAAAATATTACAAAATATTACCAGCAATACATTAAAAAATATTACCAATAATATATTAAAAAAATATTATCAGCAATGCATTGAAAAATATAAATATTACCAGCAATACAAATTTGAAAAAATATTACCCACAATACATTTAAAAATATTACCAATAATACATTAAAAATATTATTAACAAGGCATTTAAAAATATATATTACCAGCAATACAATTTTGAAAAAAGAATATTACTAGCAATACATTAAAAAATATTGTCAATACATTAAAGATATTATCAGCAAGGCATTTAATATATATATATTACCAGCAATATCATTTAAAAAAAAAGAATATTACCAGCAATACATTTAAAAAATTTTTACCAGAAATATATTTTGAAAAAAAAAATTTACCAACGATACATTTTTGAAAAAATATATACAGCAATACATTTAAATGAAAAAATATCATTAAAAAAAAATATTACCAGCAATACATTTGACTTTCGGCAAAAACCTCTTCACAAAAATACGTCAATGAAACCTGATCTATAAACTGATTTCTTACAAAAAATATATATTCTGTTTATACGAACCCATCCTAAAAATCAGCATTAAATAACCCACTGCGTTGTTGATATGCCGTAAAGTAAAATAAACCTAAACTTAAACAATATTCTGCCAATCTACTATCACCTTTAAATTTCTTTTATATATATATATATATATATATATATATATATGTGTGTGTGTGTGTGTGTGTGTGTGTGTGTGTGTGTTAGTTTCACAGAAGGTATATGGATTTAGTACTTTGGCAGGATTGAAACTGTCACTAGGGGTCTCGATTAGTAGCCTGCCAATTTCACTATTGTCGCTACCGCCACCTAGGTTGTGACGGCCCTGGGTCCGTGATTTCTCCGCTTCCTTACCTGCTAATTAAGCCTTGCACACATTACGAGCTCAACTGACAGAATTGGTAGCCATAACTACAGGAATTAATAGTCATAATGTTCCTGGACTGAACTGACTATGGACAACCGCCAACTAATATGAGTAGAATTACTAAATTTAATGCACTCGCTTCAGTGGGCAATACAATCACAAACCCGAACATTCAACACTTCTTCCCCATCCTTCTCCTTATAGCCCTTCCTCACATTAACCAACCCTCCCTGAACATAACCCAGTGATGAGGGTCTAAAAGTAAGCTGAAGTAACCAACGACCCTTATATGTGAACCCCCCACCCATCCACAGATCGCAGGGCAGAAGGTCATCGTGATAGTGGCTGGTCATTGTAAGGTCAGCACAGAGACTAATACAGAATCCAGTCATGCCGATCGTAGTCAACACCAATATTATATTAATGGTCACTACAATGAGAAGGGTGAACAAGAAATGAACATCCATGGTCAGCGGTGGTTATAGACGTTGGCGGAAGATGTTCGGAAACAGGGCGGGTTGGAGACAGACTGTGCAAATGTTGACGAATTCTTGTAGCTTGTCTTTGATTTTAAGGCTGTTTTGGAATTATTTTTTAGTACAGAGAAAGCACAGTATTTGTCCGACTAAAGGAACCTTGGCACAAGTGAATAGGGAATTTATTTACGTTCAAATACCCTTGGGAAAGGTATTAATCCATCTCTTCCGTCCAGTTATGGGTCAAATAGCAGGACAGACTGGGTTCTATAGCCTTGGCTGGCAACCAGTCTACCGCAGAAATCAATGGCAATCTACTGCGGGATAATCTTCTGCCCAGTCAGTCATGTCTCGAAAGAGACATGATCGTCCAAGCGTGTATCACGTATGGCACTTAACTGACTGACCGATGGTCTTCTCACCCAGAAACTGCCGGATGGTAAGGACTTTGTGAGCAGAATCAGCCACGATTTATCCTCTGTCAAATCTTGTCTCTTCTCGCGCACTGAGCGAAGTAAATTACAGTGATATACTTCCAAGGTATGTTAGATGATAGCAAGGTAAGCTTATGTTGTGGAGTTATTTTCGCAGTGGAGGCTAGTATTTGTGCTAAATTCGGCCCTAAAAGGTTCGACGTTAGGAACTTGATATGTATTACGCAGTGTAATCTTGCCAGGTCGCTGACTACTTTCGTATTCGACTAACTGTCGACTACTATCGTCCAACATCGACTGACTCCTACTACTCCTACTTAAATTAGGTGGGAGAGTCTATTCACTAAAGAATAGGTGTGTTTACTCATAACAGCTTATCTCTGTTTTGCTCACAGATCGTTATTTACTCGAGCCTCCAAACAAGGACGTGATGTGACCCAAGGCTGATTTTTACCGTGAGGCATTCCGAGAGCATAGCTCGCAGAATACACCAAGTCTCGTCATTTTTCAGATACACTTCGTATTTGCGCATCCCGTAGTTCAGATGTTTTAGAAAGCCCATATCTTTTCGGATTCATATCCTAACTGGATATGGCGTTTGTGGATATCGGCTCAGAACGAGAAATCAGAGATTCGAGTTCGAATTCCAGTTGAATTCGTTGCATTCACTTACGCGCAAATACACTTGAAAAAAGTATTAATCCGTCACTTCACTCCCCAGCTATGGTTAAACAGTAGGACTGGTTGGATTCTGTAGCCTTAGTTGCCAACCAGTCTACCGCAGAAAGTAATGGCAACCTAATGCGGGAAAAATGCTTGCCTAGTCAGTCATGTCTTTTTTGAGACATGATCGCCCAAGCGTGTATCACGTATGACAATTAACTGACTGATACTAACCGGAAACAAAGCAATCTCTAAAGAATTTATGGATTTAAAAAAATTTTAATCTGATATTTTTTATTATTTTAAACGTTATTTTTAGTGGAAACCTGCATTTGACGCCCGGTTTTTAAAAACTTAATGAAACTTAAGGAAAACTTCTAGGAATTAACAAAAACCTATCGATGAACACAAAATCGATCTTATACGTAATAAATGCATAAGTCACACACGGAAATAAATTTAGCTACAACTTGAGAGTGCCACCTTCATTCAAAAAGAAAATAACCTACTTAGAGGGAAAGTTCTTGAGAGTGCTGCTATCGAATTTTACCAAAATGTTAACCCTCTAGGACCATTCGTATCATATTTGATGCAGTATGAAAACAAGCCTTGAAAGAAATATTTTCCTGAAAAATTTTTAAGAGAAATATTTTATAAATTTCAAATGAAAGCAGTACTGAAAGCAGTCAATGAATACCAAATGTTTATAGGGAAATACCAAATGTTTCCTTATAGGGAAATACCAAATGTTTCCTTATAGGGAAATACTGTATCAAATATGATACGAATGGCCCTAGAGGGTTAACTGCATCCGGATTTTTTTCGAATTTCTTCTTTTATGAATAAATTACTTCACGCCGACATACATGACGAAAAGGATTTCCACAAATTAAAAGAAAACTTTTAAATCAACTCCATTAATTATTTAAAATAAATAAATATCTAAATAATTCATTAAAACAAAATAAAATAATAATTAAATTTTATAAAAAGTAAATACATATATAACGAATAAGAAAATAAAACAAATTTAATAATAACAATATTTAAAGTAGTTTCATTGCTCGGACGCCTGTCCACAAATGAGCTGAAAATATTTGTAATATGAACAATGGTAAAAATGTTACTGAGACATTAGGTTTATAAGATCCGAAAATTCACTCACTTGTATCCTAAAGGTTACATGAACCAGTGAATACAAGCTTTTGTTGATTGATCTCAAAGTTGACTTAAATGCCGAATTAACTAAAATTGAAATATCCAAAGCCATGACAGAACAATCTAACAACATCGACTAAATAACTAAACATATATAAAAAAAAAAGTAACTAGTTTAGGAGATTGAAACGGGAAACGACTCTACTATCTTTCCCAAGAAGTCATGTCCATTCACAGATAATACAGAAAAGGAATCTTCTAACCTGGAGAGTTTCTTCTCCATGTGTCGTTGTCCCTTCAGGACGTAGGCGATCATGGACTTCCACTTGGCCCTGTCTTTTGTCGCTCTCAATATTTTTCCCTTGGTATCTCTCAGACCTAGCTAGTACGTCTCACGCTGCTTTCCTCTGTCTCTCCTTCCCTTTATCCAACCAGTGAGTATTAAATGACTTTACTATCTTTCCCAAGAAGTCATGTCCATTCACAGATAATACAGAAAAGGAATCTTCTAACCTGGAGAGTTTCTTCTCCATGTGTCGTTGTCCCTTCAGGACGTAGGCGATCATGGACTTCCACTTGGCCTTGTCTTTTGTCGCTCTCAATATTTTTTCCCTTGGTATCTCTCAGACCTAACTAGTACGTCTCACGCTGCTTTCCTCTGTCTCTCCTTCCCTTTATCCGACCAGTGAGTATTAAATGACTTTACTATCTTTCCCAAGAAGTCATGTCCATTCACAGATAATACAGAAAAGGAATCTGTGGAGAGCCATGATCACTTCTAACCTAGAGAGTTTCTTCTTCTTCTTCGTGTGTCGTGTCCCTTCAGGACGTAGGCGATCATGGACTTCCACTTGGCCTTGTCTTTTGTCGCTCTCAATATTTTTCCCTTGGTATCTCTCAGACCTAACTAGTACGTCTCACGCTGCTTTCCTCTGTC
>JBBBDQ010001169.1:347500-572500 GCA_037127315.1 Ascarosepion bandense | reverse complement strand
ATAGCAGAAGAACGTCTGTTTGAAATGACGTCAGAAGATTCCGGCTCAACCAATAAAAAGTACAAATAAGTACCTATGAAATCGAAACTTCAGACCGCCAACGTAATTTATCAACTTCCGTATCCGGTAGAAGACTACGAGTATCGTAATAAACGACATCATTGAATAACTACATGACAAGTGCTTTAAGTAAACAACTGATAGCTTAACTGAATGTTCTTAGTTCAATAAGGAATCACTAAAATACTCATGCACAACATCCTATTTCCATAAAAAAACATCCTTGATGATAAAGCACTCATTCTTTTTATCTAATCCAGTTATTAATAAAAAGAATTGAAATGAATGCATGCAATATTTCACGGTTCTAGCATCACTTTTCATTATCAGCCTATGAACTTTTCATTCAACTCCCGTACCTGGAAAGAAACAATGCAATTATCATTAAGAAGAGTGTTGTGACGTAGATCGATCACGTGACCGGGTTCACTTATATATAGACAGACTGGGTCGGTTGAAGGGGGCAGTTAGTGTGAGCTGAGGGCTACTGTTAACCTTCGTGTGACTTGCTAACTCAACCACCCGTATTGTTGTGATCTACTACGGACTATTATATTTGTATCTACCGAACAAGATATTATTTTATCATCCGTGTATTGTTTACTACCTCGACTATGCAACAAGTTTTAAGTTACAGTTTAGCCATAGGAAAAAGTAATAAGTTTGAACTGTCGCCAGGAAGATATGTTTTAAAAAAAGAGCTGCTTTTTTTCCCCATATATATTGTGACCATTTTGTTTAAATTTCTTATTAGGATACAATGACTGGTGTCAAAGAGTGACTGGCGATCTAATTTATATTGTGGTGATACCGATCGAGCAAAGCGAGGGACCGGACGTTTGCTCTATAACGACCAGAAAGCAAATGACCAAAAGTCGTCTGTGCGCAGGTGGATCCGCGCAGATGTTCCGGTTGAAAAATAAAAATTAATCAAATATTAAATTTCCATTTTGCGAGCCTACGCGAATTTTATTTATCAGCCAATGGGAAGCCCAGAATCAAATACAAGTGTGAAATTCCAAACGAGCTGCTGTGATCCAAAAAGAAGATATAAAAAGCGGATACAGACAGACCCCACCGGACAGACCTCGAGGAGAAGAGTGTAATCAATATCCCCTTGACCTAAGTCAAGCGGCTACTACGCTTGCCTCTTTCCTTCTACCCTGTCTCAAAACTACTTACTGACCTAAGGAGCGACTACTTCAAAGACATTCCTCACTTACACGCTCCCCACATTTTTAAGCCTTAAATCTCTTTCAGCTTATTATTTGCCATGAACATTTTAACCTCCGTTGGACCTATATTCAAGTATTGGTTTAATTGTAAAACATTAATTGATATGTGTATATATAAAAATGTTATTTTTCAACTCAATTTGCTCTTCTTGATTTTATAATCATTTTATGACTTATAGTGGGCTATTTACAACAAGGCCAAATTCCGTTCACCTGCAACAGTATACAACTAGAACGGACTCCCACTACAAACGGGATAACAATAAGCAACCCACTATTATGTTTCTAAAGAAACAAAAAAACAAAACAAAACAAAACAAAAACAATGCGATGCCAAAGATTTTCTAGTCTGTGTCACTTATAGAATATAGTGTGAAAGGTGAAATTGTAATCTTGTATAGGGTCTTGTTAGATACAGTATTAGGTTTTAGCTTTGTTTAATTGTTGTTTTCATTTGATAAAGAAATTATTCGTTGAATTGGGTGACACAAAGTAAGTCTTTACAGGTATTTTTTTGTAATCAGGGGTATAACACACTTTCAGGTAGAGGTATCGATTGATAATCAGGTGAAAAGAGTTTGAATTTGAGTTTTGTTTAACGGCATATCAACACCTCTGTGGGTTATTTAATGCCATAAAATGGTGTCTAAAGGTAGTTTTTTGGATGTTTAGTTATAGTGAGAAGGTTGGTTTAGATTTTTATGAAAATCAGTTTTTTTTTTCTTTTAGAAAACTGAAGGTGTCTACTAGCTTTGTATTCAAAAATGTATTTTTTTCCTTCAGATATGTATTATGACAGTAATATTTTTCTTTAAAAATGTGTTATGGTAATAATTTTTTTCCTTCTAAAATGTATATTTTTCTCTAAAGGTTCATTTTTATAATTACATAGTGTTTTGACCCCAGTTTGGTAGCAATTTAGCAGTTTTGCAGTTTTGACCCTAGTTTGGTGTTTTGACCCCGGAGTGGTAGCACCTGTTGGGATCCCATAGATGGGACCCTAACAGGTGCTACCACTCCAGGGTCAGGGTGAATCTGAGAACAATAGCAATTAACAGGTGGTTCCATGCTCCTCACAACCTGCCAATCAGAGGTCTTGCTGCCGGATGCAGTTTCAGGTCAAAAGAGGGTGAGAATCAGGAACATGGAAAATGTTCCCCTGAAGGTAGACTTGAGGGATGCAAGGCCACTATTTCTCCGACTCTAATACTGGCACAGGAACATTATTTTTTTTATTAGACCACCAATCCTATTGGGTTTTTAGAAGCTTTCGTTTACCCCTTCATGGAGTGTGATACAATACCATTTGTCAAGCATTATTATTGGCTGACCAATCAGAGCAGGGCAATTCGCAGTTGCTGAAAAAGCAAAAGTAAGACCGAACTGGTCTCGCCGCTAGACCATCACTCTCCATGCCAGAAGACCGTGATGCTTCCGTTTGCTAAAGACTTGTTTTCTGCATCGCTTTTTGAATTCCCTCCATCAGCTGCAATTATTTAAATAGTTGAACAACTCTGTGATGTTTAGACATGACTGTAACCACCAGCCTATTCCTCTCAGCTCAAAATTTTCTTATACGGGGAAACATCTTCAAATCTTTTTTGTTTATGTATTCATGATCCGAATCAAACATAGTACCATAAATAAAAATTATTATTTTTACACTTGACAATTAATGATTCTGAAGTTGATTAAGAATCAATTATAGGCAAAACATCGGAGTTCTTTGAAGTTCTACACCAATATTCTAACGTACACGGAAACGTGGGGGCGCAGGATTAGTGGCAAACGAACACGGAACAAAGAAAGACTGGCATTCAAGAAAGCACACAGCAACAGAGCAAAGTGAGCACACCGGACCCGGGCCAAAGAAAGGGTAGCATCAAAGAAGCACGCAGTAACGGGAACACGATTGGTGCAGAGCGGGGACAGCAGACACGGGTCAACTGACACGAACCAAAGAAAGAGTGGCATACAACGAAACACGCAGAAGATGGAACACGATTGGTGCAGAGCGGGGTCAGTTGACATTGGCCAAGTGCCACGGACAAAAGAAAGTGTGGCATTCAACGAAGCACGAAACAATGGGACACGGTTTGTGCAAAGCGGAATCAGCAGACACTGTTCAAGTGACCCGAACCAAAGAAATAGTGCCATTTAACGAAACACACCGCAATGGAGACACGATTGGGGCAGAGCGGGGTCGCCGGACACAGACTAAACAAAGGGTGGCGGCAGAGAAGCACGCAGCAACGGGGACACGATTGGTAAAGAGCGGCGTCACCGGACATCGGTCAACTGACACGAACAAAAGAAAGAATCAACGAATCACACCGCAAAGGGGACATGATTATTGCAGAGCGGGGTCACCGAACACGGACCAAAGAAAGTGTGACATCAACGAAGCACTTAGCAACGGGGACACGATTAGAGTATAGCGGGGAAAGCGGACACTGGCCAACTGACATGGACAAAAAAAAGAGTGGCATTCAACGAAACACCCAGCAACGGAGGCACGATTTTTGCAGAGCGGACACTGGCTAAAGAAAGAGTGGCTTTAAGCTCTTAAGCGAAGTACGTAGCTACAGGTCTGCAGAATTTTCTTGACAAAAAACCTGCCAAATTTTCTCTATATATCACTGAAATTTTTAATTTATAGAATTATTGTTTATAACTATACTTTAGATATTGAAAAAAGATATCAGTTTGAACTGACATCAACAGATTATGTTTAAAAAATGCTTTTTTCCCCATATATTGTAATCATTTTGTTTAAAGCTTACCTTTTCTTAATTTAAAATGAAAAGTTTCCAAATTATTTCACTAAAATTCCCGTTTCCAAAATTATTTTTTATGATCAGTTTAGATATATGGAGAAAAAGTGTGTCAGCTCAAACTGACGCCAGGAAGGAGGATTATGGTTAAATTAATTCAAATTTATTTTTTCCTGAATTTTTCATTTTTGTATTTGTCGTATTTGTCATCATATAAAATACAGTGTTTCTGTAAAAAGATGATGAAAAAATCGCCAGTCCCCCTGAGACCACTTGTATTAAAAATTAGTTATAAATGGAACTTTGTCTCTGTGTGTGTGTGTGTATGTGTGTGTGTGCCCGTTACCTATAGACTTTGAAACGGCTGAACCGATTTTCTTGAAAATTTGCACAGTTCTACTATAAGCGTCTGCGACTGTTCTTAGCTAGGTTTTGTGTCCAGGTATCCCCGATAAATATCGAAAATCGATAATCGAAAAAATCGGGTTATAGAAGGAGTGGTCCGATTTTAATCAAATTTGATACACTCATAGACAACGATATAAGAAACGATATTCAGAAGTTTCAAGGTTGCAGTTCTTACAATAGTGCAGAAAATCGATAATATATATATATAAAAAAGGCAAGATGTTTGTGTGTGTGTCTGTTTATCTGCCTGTATGTCTGTATTTTTTTTAGCCCTTTGATTTTAGTTTTTGCTTCGGGTTTGGCTCTAAGTAGGTATAATTGTAGTTCTTAGTCTCAGCCATGATACCATTTACTCAGAGGACTTATTTAGCCTTCAAAATTCAGTTTACGACGAAAAAAACTTATTTGATATCGATACCAGGAAATGAAAATTTGACTTACATCCATTCAATTTTCTTTCAGTCTACGGTTTCGCTTTAACTGGAAACAACTATTGCTTTTTAGCCTTTCGTGCCAACGTCCAAAGAGTCTGAGCTCCAGGACCGTGGATTAGTTTTAAAGCTTTCATTACACCCGAGCAACGCCGGGCTATACTGCTAGTATTAATTATATCCCGGACACTGTCTAAAATAGGCAATAATTTTATATTGGGTGTCGCTTCTACCGAGACCGTGATAATATTATTATTTACTCAAATAACGTTTTTATTATTATTATTACTATTTTTAAAATGCCTTTTTGATGTGCATTTATTTTATAATCATATGCTGGGTAATAACCAGTGACCTAGGGTAAACAAAAGATGCGAATTTTCGTTTTTTATCTCTTAATTAAACAAAAGACAGCTATTAACAAAATGAAAATATGAAGTTAAATAGACAATGCTCTCCTCATGATTTGGACTGTGCTTGTTAAAACTATTTTTGGATTTCATCGAGAGGTATTGCATGAGTGATTTTATTGATTTGTTGTTGTTGTGAAAGTTTCAACACCAAGAGGAACTGTTTTTTAAGGGTCATATATTTTTTTTCTATTTTCATCTCCATGTCTTTGTATTTGCTTAGTTTTTCAAAAATATTCGTCGATATGTTTTTGTCTTTTGGTACGCTAATGTTAATCAGTTTTTTCTCTTAGCTGACTGATCGATAATATAAATCTCGCTTATTTGGCAAATTGTTGAGACGTAAAATTTTTCAAGTTTCGGTGCAAAGAAAAACCTAATATTAAGTTTTAACTTCTTCACAATTAACCTGTATAAAAAGATGATAGTCGGATGGAACATAATCAGGAGAGTAAGGAGGATAAGGTAAAACATTCATATTTAGTGACGCAATCTTTTCCTGAGTGACTCGGCTAATTGTTACTTTGTTAGATCAACACGTCTTTACGATTAATTAATGATGAGTGTTTTTTTGCAAATTCTTGAGCAACGCTTCCAGCTGACGATAAAAAATTTTTTACCTTAAATGTTTTGATATGTTTACCACTTTAGAACAGACGACATCTTTCATATTCCATCAAACACAGAACGTAATATTTTTGGCTGTAATCCTGGTTTGATGGTGAAATCTTCATTTTCCCATTGTAGCACAATGTCGTTTTCGTTGAATATGATAATAGAGAAACCACTTTTCATCACTAGTGATGATTTTATCTATGAAAAGTTTGGTGGCAAGTCTGCTCGCCAATGACGATCAAAGGGCAACTCTTTGATTAAGGGTCAGTTAAAGAGGGACCCATTCGTCAATTTTATTTTTATAAATATTTATTATTATTTATATTTATCTGGTAACAAGAACGTGAATTCAACTTTTAATATTAACTAGGAAAGAAGTCCTGTCGCATTTGATAAATGATAAAAACATGAATTATTCCTTTGATATGTAATATTTTCCCTTTTTATCAATAATATAATTCCAATTATTTGGAAGATTGTTGGTCGATCGGGCGCAAAATTCTTCTGGTTTCGATGCAAAGAAACACCTAATATTAGTTTTAACCTTTTCACAATTAATGTTTTCTCTCTAAAAAGATGATAGTCAGATGGAGCAGAACCAGGAGAGTAAGGAAGATAAGGTTAAGCATTCATATTTAGTGACGTAATGTTTTTGAGTGATTCGGGCAATATTAAAGGTTACTTTATTTTGTAAGAGCAACCAGCCTTTACGATTAATTAATGATGAGTGTTTTTTTCTGCAAATTCTTATGGAAGGATTTCAATTGACGACAATACTTCTATGTACAAACTGTTTCGTTATGTTTTAGCACTGGAGTCCATGTTTAATTGTGAAATTTCCTTTTTTACATTCTGCTAACCAAACTTGTTTTTTGTTGGGTATATTAATAGAGTACGGGTATATTAATAGAGTATAGAATTGTTGGGTATATTAATAGAGTACGGGTATATTAATAGAGTATAGAATTGTTGGGTATATTAATAGAGTACGGGTATATTAATAGAGTATAGAATTGTTGGGTATATTAATAGAGTACGGGTATATTAATAGAGTATAGAATTGTTGGGTATATTAATAGAGTACGGGTATATTAATAGAGTATAGAATTGTTGGGTATATTAATAGAGTACGGGTACATTAATAGAGTATAGAATTGTTGGGTATATTAATAGAGTACGGGTATATTAATAGAGTATAGAGTTGTTGGGTATATTAATAGAGTACGTCACTGGTGATGATTTTAACCAGGAAATGTTCAATGGCAAGTCTACTCTTCAATGACAAGCAGAGGGCAACTTTTTAATTAAGATGAGAGTCAAATGAGGAGGGATTCATTGGTCAAGTTTAGACACTTTTCCGAGTCCATGAAAGTGTTTTACGGTCGAGGTGCGACATGCATTAAATTGTTTGTGTAGTCTGCTTAGGTTTTCTCTCGGCTAAGTTTTTTTTTAATCATTTCACCCCAAGTAAGGCAGTAAAGCCAGTAAGACACACGGTGTTACTAAAGTGACGGAAAAAGAAAAAAATATATTAAGGATTGCGAATAAAAGAAGCGTAATCAAGAAGACAGTAGATAACGACTGACATTGAATTTAAAGTTTTGAAAATCAAAGTTGGCTGGAAAGCAAAGAAACCGGAAAAGATTTCCACAGGCAAGAAGTGTGAGAGAAGAAGATCTATCTATCGCCCGGTTCACACTCCACCCACGTCTATTGAACAGGTTAAGAAGCTCATCCCTTGTTCCCTGTTTAGGATGTGGTTTCCGGCTTTCTCTTTTCCAATCTTTTCACTATTACGTAGCCCCCTGCACATCAGTGGCGTTACCGCATTGCTCAGGGCGATACGATTAAAAAAAAAAAAGAAACGATTAGCGTAGAACTTTCGGTCATCGATTGTAAACTGATGAGACCTACTTACCAATCTAGTGCAGCACTTAAAATCATAAAGTCTGAGTACCGTAGAAGAAAGTAATATTTATTTTGAAAACACAAAAATATGGCACAATGGGGATGGGGAATAGCTGGTTTTCACTCTGTTTTATTTTAAACTTATGTAGCCACAGTTACTGACCCAAACATATAACAGAATTCCTTACATCAAAACAACACATTCTTACCATTCTTGTTACAGCCACCATAATACTTCAGAGTCTTTATGAGATCATCACTAGTTCCCATATGTACAATTTGCTTGTGGGGTGGGGAACAAAAGTAACAAAATTTAAAAAAGAAGAAGAAAGTTCATTAGAGCAATTACCGTGAAAGTATTTACAAAAAACAAAAAAACAAAAAAACAAAAAAACTCAGTATTGACAGAATTTGGTCATGCAGATCTAATGGTATCTTCGAAAGAAACATTGTCGTTCGAATTAGACCAAACCGCCGTTGACATCACAGAACATTTAAATTTTCATGTCCATAGAGAGAAGGAATATTTCTTACCGTTTCCGTTTGCTGAAGAGGCCATTTTAAATTCGTACAGCATACAGTGTCTGATATGGGACAGATCTAAATTAATTTCGAATTGGGTGATGTCGATAACCTCTCTGGTTTTAAGTAACATGCGAAGAAGTGAATAAAAACATTGGAACGCAAACATTACTGCTTATTTTACCGTAAGTGTGGAAAAAATCAAACAAATGCAACCCTTTAGATATCCGAGAACTTTATTAACAGTGGTCGGAAAATGCGACACGGAACTCCGAAGTTGCCTTCTAAAAGCTGAGCAATGTATTAAGAAACAGAAAAAATATCGTTAGAAACAAAAAAAAAAAAAAAAAAAAAAAAAAATACTGAACAGCTATATAACATCAGTCATCCTATGTGGAAGTGAATGCTGGACAATCTCCTCACAGAAAAAAGGAACAGATTTGAAGCAAGAAAATTAAAGAAAAGCACACTGAACTGTTCTGTAATATCAGTCCTTCTGTATGGCAGTGAATTCTGGACAGTCTCTTCACAGATGAAGAAGAGACTTTAAGCAAGAAAATTAAAGAAAAGCACACTGAACTGTTCTGTAATATCAGTCCTTCTGTATGGCAGTGAATTCTGGACAGTCTCTTCACAGATGAAGAAGAGACTTTAAGCAAGAAAATCAAAGAAACGCACACTGAACTGTTCTGTGATATCAGTCCTTCTGTATGGTAGTGAATGCTGGACAGTCTCTTCGCAGATGAAGAAGAAACTTGAAGCAAGAAAATTAAAGAAAAGCACACTGAACTGTTCTATAATATCAGTCCTTCTGTATGGCAGTGAGTGCTGGACAATCTCTTCACAGAAGAAAAAGAGACATAACAACAGAAACGTAGTTCTACAGAAGGATGCTGAGAATAGGATGTACTGTACATGTGAGCAAAGATCAAGTTCTTGAGTCAATGGCACAAAATGGACATTTATATTTAACACTAGGAAAAGACAGTTGAAATTTCTGGGGCACCTAATAAGGAATGAGGATTTGGAAAATTTGATACTCACATGACAGACTGAAAGCCAGAGGGCTAGAGGAAAGAAACACAAAACATATCTGGCAAGTTTGACCGAATGGATGGCGGGTAGGATTTGGGAAATATGGCGAACAGATAAATGTTATTAGGAGCTACAAAAAGAGAAAATTGTAGGGAGCCATTATCACCAACGTGCTGAAGGGACACGGCACGTTGAAAAAAGAAAAGAATAATCGAAAATCTCAAAGTGATAATGAAACAGGACTATCTCTTCAACCTAAAGTCTGTTTTATTAGTATTGTTTGGGAGAAAAATTATATAAATTTGTATACATCAGAACACTTTTAGCACATCAACATGAACAGCATTTTAGATTGATGAAGTCCTTTAAGGTCGAAACGCGTTACAGGAAATCTTTTTTTTTATACTTTGTCATCGTCGTCGTCGTCATCTTGTGGCCTTGGCCAAGATAGAACCCACTACACTCCTCCAGTATTCCTTGTGCATTTGAAACCCTGGCGCAATTTGTAGCGAAATTCATAATCTTGTCAAATAGCTGAATATTTGATACTTCGCCAGGGCTACCAAGGGAATAGAGACATTGTCGTCTTGCGACCATTGGCCGAAATAGAACTCATTACACCCTTCCAGTATTCCCTGTGCATTTGGAACCCTGGTGCAGTTTATAGCGAAATTCATAATCTTGTCAAATAGCTGAATACTTGATGTTTTGCCAGGGCTACCAAGGGTGTTTTTATTATGACACCAACACTAGATGGGTTGCCTCCAGGCCTCATACCGTTATTTAACCCATAACTGGAGGGAAGTGATGGATTAATACCTTTCCCATGGGTACTAGTGCTTAAGTGAATGCAGGGTACTCAACTGGAATTCGAACTAGGCTCACCAATTTCTCCTTCCAAGCCGACACCCACTGCACCACAACGCACATCCGTCACTGAATGCTTACAGTGCCTGGTATTCCCAAGCGGTCACCCATCCAGGCTCACGTTGCTTAACTTCGGCGGTCGAACGAGAACTGGTGTATTCAACGTGATATTGTCATAGGTTTTCCAAAAATTAAAAATGGTTACAATTATGTATTTGGCAGTAATGTTTATTGTAGATGTTTATGCTAGCAGTATAGCCCGGCGTTGCTCGGGTGTCATGAAAGCTTTAAAACTAATCCCTGGTCCTGGAGCTCAGACTCAGCCTAAAGAATATTTGTGTGAAGTTTGGTGAGAATAGGATTGTGGATTTATATAAAGGACATGCAGACAAACAGACATACACGAACATCTTGCCTTATATATATATATATATATATATATATATATATATATATATATATATATAATGGAGTTTCTGCACTATTGTAAACTTCTGAATATCGTTTCTTATGTCTTTGTCTATGAGTGTATCAAATTTGATTAAAATCTGACCACTCCCTCTATAACCCGATTTTTTCGATTATCGATTTTTGATATTTATCGGGGGTACCTCGACACAAAACCTAGCTAAGAACACTCACAGACGCTTATAGTAGAACTGTGTAAATTTTCAAGAAAATCGGTTCAGCCGTTTCGGAGTCTATAGGTAACGGACACACACACACACACACACACACACACAGACAAAGTTCCATTTATAAATAAGTTTATATTTATTATTACTACTTCCGTCTTAAGGCGGAGGTGTTGCATTCGGTCACGTTTTTTTTCTGTCTGTCTGTGGGAAAGTTATCACAAGGCCCGCTGGATGAATATGGGTTCGATCTGGTACGGGATAAAGTTTCTGGGTTATTTTTCCGTTTTATTTTTACAAATATTTTTTCGTACTTTTCATATGCTAAATACTGAACTACCTCCCTTAGATCGCTTGACGTCATTACATTTTCTGAGCGCACTATTTTTTCCACGAAATATTATTATTTACAATATAAATTTAATATCTATTATTTAAAAAAGTAGCGATCAAGTTCATTTGCAGTTATTCTAATTTTAATAATCCTCTCTTGCTAATCGCTAAGATCATGTTGGTATTGCCTTTGCGGAGGTTTGCGGTCTTTCGCTACTCTTGTTATTATTGTTGTTGTTATTATTATTATTATTATTATTATTATTATTATTATTTCATGTATCATGACATTTTCCACTAAGCATATTTTGAAAAGTAAAAAGACAAAAAACAAGACATAACATCACACACGTTTTTCATAATGTGTGAACTGTACTTGTGAGGACATTTTTTATTTCTTTGAAACATGGTCTATAGGAAATCGCTTTAATGAGTCTATCAGAAACCTTTTCAATCAAACTGAGGGCTCCAAATACAACTGGAATTATTGATGTCCTCATGTGTCACATTTTTTGTGATATCCACTTCAATAAATTAGCCGAAATTTGCTTTCTTACTGGTCATTTCATCTGGCGGACGAATCAACTGAACAAGTGACTTTTGTGTACTTACCTGAAAATTAGTGACCTAAAATCTGTTGCGGTAGAAAAAAAAATTCCAGCCAGATTATTTTTTTCAGCTGATTAGTAAAATCAGAATATTTTTGCCCTTCTAACTTGTGAAACTGTCTTTTGTTTCCTTGCTTTTAAGTTGACTTAACTTATAAGATTTAAATCCAAACTATCGCCCGGTTCACACTCCACCCTCCACCCACGTCTATTGAACAGGTGAAGAGGTTCATCCCTTGTTCCCTGTTTAGGATGTGGTTTCCGGCTTTCTCTCTTCCAACCTTTTCACTCTTTTCTATTTTCTTTTATTTATTTATTTATTTTTTATTTTTTATTTTTTCAATTGGAGTAGATAGATCTATCTATCGCCCGGTTCACACTCCACCCTCGTCTATTGAACAGGTGAAGAGGCTCATGCCTTGTTTCCTGTTTAGGATGCGGTTTCCGGTTTTCTCTTTTCCAATCTTCTCACTCCTATGTAGCCCACTGCACATTAGTGGCGTTACCGCCTTGCTCAGGGTGATATGATTAAAAAAAAAAATATCAATTGCTATTTACTGCCCCACTAATTACACATTTTGTTCACGCTGCTTAGTAATATTTCCGTTTTCTAATTTATTCACACCCAGTGACCCCTTGTGTCGTAGTGGCTTTCTACTGTCCGCCGGATTACTCTTCTTTTGTCCTCACTCCTTAGTAATGTATACTTTTTTTTTTTTAATCGTATCACCCCGAGCAAGGCGGTAAAGCCACTGATGTGCCGGGGGCTACGTAATAGTGAAAAGATTTGAAAAGAGAAAGCCGGAAACCACATCCTAAACAGGGAACAAGGGATGAGCCTCTTAACCTGTTCAATAGACATGGGTGGAGTGTGAACCGGGCGATAGATAGATCTATCTACTCCAATTAAAAAAAAAACAAAAACAAAAAAACAAAGTGAGAAGATTTGAAAAGAGAAAGCCGGAAACCACATCCTAAACAGGGAACAAGGGATGAGCCTCTTAACCTGTTCAATAGACATGGGTGGAGTGTGAACCGGGCGATAGATAGATCTATCTACTCCAATTAAAAAAAAAACAAAAACAAAAAAACAAAGTGAGAAGATTTGAAAAGAGAAAGCCGGAAACCACATCCTAAACAGGGAACAAGGGATGAGCCTCTTAACCTGTTCAATAGACATGGGTGGAGTGTGAACCGGGCGATAGATAGATCTATCTACTCCAATTAAAAAAAAAAACAAAAACAAAAAAACAAAGTGAGAAGATTTGAAAAGAGAAAGCCGGAAACCACATCCTAAACAGGGAACAAGGGATGAGCCTCTTAACCTGTTCAATAGACATGGGTGGAGTGTGAACCGGGCGATAGATAGATCTATCTACTCCAATTTAAAAAAAAACAAAAACAAAAAAACAAAGTGAGAAGATTTGAAAAGAGAAAGCCGGAAACCACATCCTAAACAGGGAACAAGGGATGAGCCTCTTAACCTGTTCAATAGACATGGGTGGAGTGTGAACCGGGCGATAGATAGATCTATCTACTCCAATTAAAAAAAAAACAAAAACAAAAAAACAAAGTCAGAAAATTTGAAAAGAGAAAGCCGGAAACCACATCCTAAACAGGGAACAAGGGATGAGCCTCTTAACCTGTTCAATAGACATGGGTGGAGTGTGAACCGGGCGATAGATAGATCTATCTACTCCAATTAAAAAAAAAACAAAAACAAAAAAACAAAGTGAGAAGATTGGAAAAGAGAAAGCCGGAAACCACATCCTAAACAGGGAACAAGGGATGAGCCTCTTAACCTGTTCAATGGACATGGGTGGAGTATGAACCGGGCGATAGATAGATCTATCTACTCCAATTGAAAAAAACAAAAACAAAAAAAACAAAAACAAAATGAGAGGATTGGAAAAGAGAAAGCCGTTTTCTAATTCTTTCACACCCAGTAACCCCTTGTGTCTTAGTAGCTTTCTACCGTCCTCCTGATTACTCTTCTTTGGTTCTCACTCCTTAGTAATGTTCAATGTTTACTAATTCTTCCATACCCAGTAACCCCTCGTGTCTTTAAGGCTTCTACTCTCCTCCTGATTACTCATCTTTTATTCTTGTCCCTGACCTGTTTCCTGTTTTATAATTCTTCCAGACCCAGTAATCATCTGTGTCTTAGTGGCTATCTACTGTCCTGCCGATTACTTTTCCTTTTATCTCTATCCTTAATAATATTTTGTTTTTTTTTAATTCTTCTACACCCACTAGGATGTGCGTTGTGGTACGGGGATGTGCGTTGTGGTACGGTGGATATCGGCTCGGAACGAGAAATCGGGAAGCCGAGTTCGAATTCCAGCTGAATTCATTGCATTCACTTACGCGCAAATACCCTTGGGAAAGGTATTAATCCGTTTCTTCCTTCCAGTTATGGGTTAAATAACAGGACAGATTGGGTTCTATAGCCTTGGCTGGCAACCAGTCTACCGCAGAAAGCAATGGCAACCTACTGCGGGATAATCTTCTGCCCAGTCAGTCATGTCTCTTTCGAGACATGATCGCCCAAGCGTGTTTCACGTATGGCACTTTAACTGACTGACACCCACTAACCTCTGGTGTCTTCATGGCTTTCTACTATTCTCCTGATTAACCTTCTTTTTTGCCCATTAGTATTGTTTACTGTTTGCTAATTCTTCCACACCCAGTAACCCTTCGTGTCTTAGTGGCTCTCTACTGTCCTCCTAATTACTCTTTTGTTCTTGATCTTTAGAAATGTTTACTTTTTTCTAATTTTTCCACATCTAGTAATACCTTGTGTATTAGTTTTTTTTTTTTAATCATTTCACCCCGAGCAAGGCGGAAACGCCACTGATGTGCAGGGGGCGACATAAATGTAAAAAGATTAATTAGAAAAGAGTGAGGAGTACAAACCAGTTAGAAAGGAACAATAGAAAGCTGAGAAAGCAGGTGCGATGACAGATACATAGGTGGAGAGAAAGGGAAGGTTATAGGGGGGTGGGGAGAGAGCTAGAGTCCACTGGTTAGTAGATGAGTATTGACTTTGCATTTAAATTTCTGGAGGTTGTAGCCGTCAGGAAAGCAAGAATACGGGAGTGAGTTCCACAGGCGGGAAGTGCGAGAGAAGAAGCTGCAGGAGTAGAATTGTCGTCTGCATTTGGCTAACCTGACTGTGAATTGGTGGGACCCAGTTGCCAGTCTGGTTGCGTGAGTAAACACCTGTTGAGGAGGCACCAGTGACTTAAGTTCGTCCGAGCAGAAGCCATGAAAGTATTTATAGAGCAGAGAGAGAGAGGCCACATTACGACGATGAGGAAGTGGCTGCCGTCGAGCCGCCAGATCAGTACCTATCACATTACAGACTCTCCTTTGGAGCCTGTCAAGAACACTGAGGAGAACGGCCGGGGCACCTGACCATAAATGGCAGTACTCCATGCACGGACGGATGGTTGACTTGGATATATGCAGGATGGATTCAGGTGGAAAAAACATCCTGGATCGACATAGTAACCCAACCTTCTTAGCAGTGGATTTTGCTATGGATGGCGTTTTACTATCCTCCTGATTACTCTTTTCTTGTTCTCACTCTTATTAATGTTACTCTTTACTAATTTTCCCACACCCGGTAACACCTAGTGTCGTAATGGCTTTCTACTTCCCTCCTGATTACTCTTTTTTTCTTCTCACTCCTTAGTAATGTTTAATGTTTATAATTCTTCCATACCCAGTAACCTTTTATGTCTTTGTGGCTTCTACTCTCCTCCTGATTCAGTTAAGTGCCATACGTGAGACACGCTTTGAGCGATCATGCCTCGAAAGAGACATGACTGTCTGGGCAAAACATTATCCCGTAGTAGGTTGCCATTGCTTTCTGCGGTAGACTGGTTACCAACCAAATCTATAGAACCCAATCTGTCCTATTATTTAACCCATAACTGGAGGGAAGAGACGTACTATTACCTTTCCCCAGGTTATTTGTGCGTAAGTGAATGCAATGGATTCAAGTGGAATTCGAACTCGGCTCCCCGATTTGTCGTTCCGAGTTGATATCCACTGTACCACAACGCACATCCCTCCTCCTGATTCAGTCAGTTAAGTACCATACGTGATACACACTTGGGCGATCATGTCTCGAAAGAGACATGACTAACTGGGCAGAAGATTATCCCGCAGTAGGTTGCTATTGCTTTCTGCGGTAGACTAGTTACCGACCAAGGCTATAGAACCCAAACTGTCCTGCTATTTAACCCATAACTGGAAGGAAGAGACGGATTAATACCTTTCCCAAGGGTATTTGCGCGTAAGTGAATACAATGGATTCAACTGGAATTCGAACTCGGCTCCCCGGCTCATCTTTTATTCTAGCCCCGGAGCGATGTTTCCTATTTTATAATTCTTCCATACGCAGTAACCCTCTGTTCTGTGTCTTAGTGGCTTTTTACTGTCCTCCTGATTACTCTTCTTTTGTTCTTTCTCCTTAGTAATGTTTCTGTTTTCTAATTCTTCCACACCCAGTAACCCCTTGTGTCTTAGTGTCTTTCTACTCTCCTCCTGATTACTCTTCTTTTGTTCTTGCTCCTTAGTAATGTTTCTGTTTTCTAATTCTTCCACACCCAGTAACCCCTTGTGTCTTAGTGTCTTTCTACTCTCCTCCTGATTACTCTTCTTTTGTTCTTGCTCCTTAGTAATGTTTCTGTTTTCTAATTCTTCCACACCCAGTAACCTCTTGTGTCTTAGTGGCATTCTACTCTCCTCCTGATTACTCTTCTTTTGTTATTGCTCCTTAGTAATGTCTCTGTTTTCTAATTCTTCCACACCCAGTAACCCCTTGTGACTTAGTGGCTTTCTACTCTCCTCCTGATTACTCTTCTTTTGTTCTTGCTCCTTAGTAATGTTTCTGTTTTCTAATTCTTCCACACCCAGTAACCCCTTGCGTCTTAGTGTCTTTCTACTCTCCTCCTGATTACTCTTCTTTTGTTCTTGCTCCTTAGTAATGTTTCTGTTTTCTAATTCTTCCACACCCAGTAACCCCTTGTGTCGTAGTGTCTTTCTACTCTCCTCCTGATTACTCTTCTTTTGTTCTTGCTCCTTACTAATTTTTCTGTTTTCTAATTCTTCCACACCCAGTAACCCCTTGTGTCTTAGTGTCTTTCTACTCTCCTCCTGATTACTCTTCTTTTGTTCTTGCTCCTTAGTAATGTTTCTGTTTTCTAATTCTTCCACACCCAGTAACCCCTTGTGTCTTAGTGGCTTTCTACTCTCCTCCTGATTACTCTTCTTTTGTTATTGCTCCTTAGTAATGTCTCTGTTTTCTAATTCTTCCACACCCAGTAACCCCTTGTGACTTAGTGGCTTTCTACTCTCCTCCTGATTACTCTTCTTTTGTTCTTGCTCCTTAGTAATGTTTCTGTTTTCTAATTGTTCCACACCCAGTAACCCCTTGTGTCCTAGTGGCTTTCTACTCTCCTCCTGATTACTCTTCTTTTGTTCTTGCTCCTTAGTAATGTTTCTGTTTTCTAATTCTTCCACACCCAGTAACCCCTTGTGTCTTAGTGGCTTTCTACTCTCCTCCTGATCACTCTTCTTTTGTTCTTGCTCCTTAGTAATGTTTCTGTTTTCTAATTCTTCCACACCCAGTAACCCCTTGTGTCTTCGTGGCTTTCTACTCTCCTCCTGATTACTCTTCTTTTGTTATTGCTCCTTAGTAATGTCTCTCTTTTCTAATTCTTCCACACCCAGTAACCCCTTGTGTCTTAGTGGCTCTCTACTCTCCTCCTGATTACTCTTCTTTTGTTCTTGCTCCTTAGTAATGTTTCTGTTTTCTAATTCTTCCACACCCAGTAACCCCTTGTGTCTTAGTGGCTTTCTACTCTCCTCCTGATTACTCTTCTTTTGTTATTGCTCCTTAGTAATGTCTCTGTTTTCTAATTCTTCCACACCCAGTAACCCCTTGTGACTTAGTGGCTTTCTACTCTCCTCCTGATTACTCTTCTTTTGTTCTTGCTCCTTAGTAATGTTTCTGTTTTCTAATTCTTCCACACCCAGTAACCCCTTGTGTCTTAGTGTCTTTCTACTCTCCTCCTGATTACTCTTCTTTTGTTCTTGCTCCTTAGTAATGTTTCTGTTTTCTACTTCTTCCACACCCAGTAACCCCTTGTGTCTTAGTGTCTTTCTGCTCTCCTCCTGATTACTCTTCTTTTGTTCTTGCTCCTTAGTAATGCTTCTGTTTTCTAATTCTTCCACACCCAGTAACCCCTTGTGTCTTCGTGGCTTTCTACTCTCCTCCTGATTACTCTTCTTTTGTTCTTGCTCCTTAGTAATGTTTCTGTTTTCTAATTCTTCCACACCCAGTAACCCCTTGTGTCTTAGTGGCTTTCTACTCTCCTCCTGATTACTCTTCTTTTGTTCTTGCTCCTTAGTAATGTTTCAGTTTTCTAATTCTTCCACACCCAGTAACCCCTTGTGTCCTAGTGGCTTTCTACTCTCCTCCTGATTACTCTTCTTTTGTTCTTGCTCCTTAGTAATGTTTCTGTTTTCGAATTCTTCCACATCCAGTAACCCCTTGTGTCTTAGTGGCTTTCTACTCTCCTCTTGATTACTCTTCTTTTGTTCTTGCTCCTTAGTAATGTTTCTGTTTTCTAAATCTTCCACCTCCAGTAACCCCTTGTGTCTTAGTGTCTTTCTACCCTCCTCCTGATTACTCTTCTTTTGTTCTTGCTCCTTAGTAATGTTTCTGTTTTCTAATTCTTCCACACACAGTAACCCCTTGTGTCTTAGTGGCTTTCTACTCTCCTCCTGATTACTCTTCTTTTGTTCTTGCTCCTTAGTAATGTTTCTGTTTTCTAATTCTTCCACACCCAGTAACCCCTTGTGTCTTAGTGGCTTTCTACTCTCCTCCTGATTACTCTTCTTTTGTTATTGCTCCTTAGTAATGTTTCTGTTTTCTTATTCTTCCACACCCAGTAACCCCTTGTGACTTAGTGGTCTTTCTACTCTCCTCCTGATTACTCTTCTTTTGTTCTTGCTCCTTAGTAATGTTTCTGTTTTCTAATTCTTCCACATCCAGTAACCCCTTGTGTCTTAGTGTCTTTCTACTCTCCTCCTCCTGTTTACTCTTCTTTTGTTCTCACTCCTTAGTAATGTTTCTGTTTTCTAATTCTTCCACACCCAGTAACCCCTTGTGTCTTAGTGGCATTCTACTCTCCTCCTGATTACTCTTCTTTTGTTCTTGCTCCTTAGTAATGTCTCTGTTTTCCAATTCTTCCACATCCAGTAACCCCTTGTGTCTTAGTGGCTTTCTACTCTCCTCCTGATTACTCTTCTTTTGTTCTTGCTCCTTAATAATGTTTCTGTTTTCTAATTCTTCCACATCCAGTAACCCCTTGTGTCTTAGTGTCTTTCTACTCTCCTCCTGATTACTCTTCTTTTGTTCTTGCTCCTTAGTAATGTTTCTTCTTTCTAATTCTTCCACACCCAGTAACTCCTTGTGTCTTAGTGTCTTTCTACACTCCTCCTGATTACTCTTCTTTTGTTCTTGCTCCTTAGTAATGTTTCTGTTTTCTAATTCTTCCACATCCAGTAACCCCTTGTGTCTTAGTGTCTTTCTACTCTCCTCCTGATTACTCTTCTTTTCTTCTTGCTCTTTAGTAATGTTTCTGTTTTCTAATTCTTCCACACCCAGTAACACCTTGTGTCTCAGTGGCTTTCTACTCTCCTCCTGATTACTCTTCTTTTGTTCTTGCTCCTTAGTAATGTTTCTGTTTTCTAATTCTTCCACATCCAGTAACCCCTTGTGTCTTAGTGTCTTTCTACACTCCTCCTGATTACTCTTCTTTTGTTCTTGCTCCTTAGTAATGTTTCTGTTTTCTAATTCTTCCACATCCAGTAACCCCTTTTTTCTTAGTGTCTTTCTACACTCCTCCTGATTACTCTTCTTTTGTTCTTGCTCCTTAGTAATGTTTCTGTTTTCTAATTCTTCCACATCCAGTAACCCCTTGTTTCTTAGTGTCTTTCTACACTCCTCCTGATTACTCTTCTTTTGTTCTTGCTCCTTAGTAATGTTTCTGTTTTCTAATTATTCCACATCCAGTAACCCCTTGTGTCTTAGTGGCTTTCTACTCTCCTCCTGATTACTCTTCTTTTGTTCTCACTCCTTAGTAATGTTTCTGTTTTCTAATTCTTCCACATCCAGTAACTCCTTGTGTCTTAGTGTCTTTCTACTCTCCTCCTGATTACTCTTCTTTTGTTCTTGCTCCTTAGTAATGTTTCTGTTTTCTAATTCTTCCACATCCAGTAACCCCTTGTGTCTTAGTGTCTTTCTGCCCTCCTCCTGATTACTCTTCTTTTGTTCTTGCTCCTTAGTAATGTTTCTGTTTTCTAATTCTTCCACACCCAGTAACCCCTTGTGTCTTAGTGGCTTTCTACTCTCCTCCTGATTACTCTTCTTTTGTTCTTGCTCCTTAGTAATGTTTCTGTTTTCTAATTCTTCCACATCCAGTAACCCCTTGTGTCTTAGTGTCTTTCTACACTCCTCCTGATTACTCTTCTTTTGTTCTTGCTCCTTAGTAATGTTTCTGTTTTCTAATTCTTCCACATCCAGTAACCCCTTGTGTCTTAGTGTCTTTCTACTCTCCTCCTGATTACTCTTCTTTTGTTCTTGCTCCTTAGTAATGTTTCTGTTTTCTAATTCTTCCACATCCAGTAACCCCTTGTGTCTTAGTGTATTTCTACTCTCCTCCTGATTACTCTTCTTTTGTTCTTGCTCCTTAGTAATGTTTCTGTTTTCTAATTCTTCCACATCCAGTAACCCCTTGTGTCTTAGTGGCTTTCTACTCTCCTCCTGATTACTCTTCTTTTGTTCTCGCTCCTTAGTAATGTTTCTGTTTTCTAATTCTTCCACATCCAGTAACCCCATGTGTCTCCGTGACTTTATTGTCCTGCCTAGGCTAAACTCGATAAAAAAAAAAAAAAAAAAAAAATAGAAGTGATCTTGCAATGCAACTCGAATATTTTTATCATATTGGCATACAAAATTAGATAATTGACTGTGTGTAAATAATTGCTGTAAAAGAATTTGTTACATGCGTTGGCAACCTTGACATATATATATATATATATATATATATATATATATATATATGTGTGTATCCCTGTCAGAGTGAAGGCCGGAATTTCGGTTGGCAGAGTATCTACGGACAGGCTTTAATTCGTCATGCTTCATAAAGCGATTTCTAATTAAACTTACTGATTTTCAAACTCGAATTTCGTCAAGAGATCTCCTTTGAAACGTTATTTAACATCACACGAGAACACGTTCAGCCAGTACACCACCTGGTGACCAATGTCATTCGGTACTAACACTGGATTTTGTTTCTTTTCTCGCCGGCTAAAACATTTTTATCACAGTCATTAAATTCTTTTTCTCTTTGCACTGTTAAGACCGACTTTGTAATGGTCGTTTTTTTAATGCCAAGTCCCATCAGGACATAAATGACAATAGCTCTCCACAACTTCCTTTTCTTTAATGCGAGTAAATTATTATCAGAATAATATTCAGATCAAACCAATATTATTTTACTACAGTGTATGTGCGTTGTGGCGCAGTGGATATCGGCTCGGAACGAGAAATCGGGGAGCCGATTTCAAATTCCAGTTGAATTCATTGCATTCACTTACACGCATAATACCCTTGGGAAAGATATTAATCCGTCTCTTCCCTCCAGTTATGGGTTAAATAACAGGACAGATTGGGTTCTATAGCCTTGGTCGGCAACCAGTCTACCGCAGAAAGTAATGGCAACCTACTGCGGGATAATCTTCTGCCCAGTCAGTCATGTCTTTTTCGAGACATGATCGCCCAAGCGTGTATCACTTATGGCACTTAACTGATTGAACCTTTCTTTGTTAATGCTATGTTCCTTCAGAACGTAGGCTCCATGTATCTCCACAGCTTCCTTTTCTTTAATATACGTGAGTAATTTTCAGAAGTATTTTAAAATATCAAACCACTATTATTTTGCTGAAATGTTATTTCTGAATTGCCATGTCCTTTAGCACGTAGGTGATCATAGCTCTCCACACCTTCCTTTTCTTTAATATGAGTAAATTATTCTAAGAATGATTTTCAAAAAATCAAATCACCATTATTTTACTGCAAGGTTATCTTTGTTAATGTTCTGTTCCTTCAGGACGTAGGCGATCATGGTTCTTCACGACTTTCTTTTGTTTAATATGCGTGAATAATTCTCCGAATGATTTTCTGAAGATCAAACCACTATTATCTTACAACAATGTTATTTTTTAATGCTATGATTCTTCAGTACACAACTTTCATGACTCTTTACAGCTTCCTTTTCTTTAATATGAATAAATTATTCCCCCAGATAGATTTTCAGAATATCAAGACACTATTATTTGAGTACTGTGTTATCGTTTTTAATGCAATTCAGGAAGTAGGCGATCATGGTTCTCCACAGCTTCTTTTCTTTAATATACGTGTATAATTCTCAGAATAATTTTCAGAACAAACCACTTTTATTTTAATGCAATGTTATTTTTTATGCCATATCTCTTCAGGACGTGGGCGATCATAGTTCTCCACATCTTTTTCTTTTGCTATATCGTCGATTGTATACCGCTATTCCTATATAGGGCTGAATCCGATTTTGACATTGAAAATAAAAAAAATTGGGGTTATATGACCTGAAACCCTAATTGTTTTAATACCTTTTTATGCACAAATAATATTAATAATATTAATACAGTTCTATAACTGAACTGAAAATTCTGAGCAATCTTTACCGACTGCTGCCGTGTAATTTTTGACTGTGGCAACCATCACTGGTTCTCAGGCAAATGTGTTCGTTGTGGTGTTATCGATATCGCCTCGGAACGGGAAACCGAAAGCCGTGTTCGAATTCCAGTTGAATTCGTTGCATTCACTTACGTGCAAATACACTTGGAAAACGTGTTGTATCGTGGAATGAAGAGATATACCGGAGAGTGTAGCTAAACTACTTTATTAACAGAGTGGTACAACTAAGATGTATATACAATATTTAGAGTCTCTCGCAGTAATAGGTGTAACTTCCCGAAGATTCGTAATAATGACACCTCCCGTGCCAAGCGCACATTGTCTTTTATACATCTGGGCAAACGAATGTCACATGGTACGAGCCACGACACAACAAAATGTATTGATATGTCATTTCTCCCTTCAATTATGGGTTGAATAGCAATACAGATTGGGTACTATAGCCTTGATTGGCAACTAGTCTGCAGGAGAAATAAATGACAACCTAATGCAGGATGTGCATTGTGGTCCAGTGGATATCGGCTCGGAACGAGAAATCGGGGAACCGAATTCGAATTCCAGTTGAATTCATTGCATTCACTTACGCGCAAATACCCTTGGGAAAGGTATTAACTCGTCTCTTCCTTCCAGTTATGGGTTAAATAACAGGACAGATTGGGTTCTATAGCCTTGGTCGGCAACCAGTCTACCTCAGAAAGCAATGGCAACCTACTGCGGGATAATCTTCTGCCCAGTCAGTCATGTCTCTTTCGAGACATGATCGCCCAAGCGTGTATCACGCATGGCACTTAACTGACTGACTGAATGCAGGAAAATCTTCAGCCTAATCAGTCCTAGAGCAAAAGAGATATAATCGCTAAAGCGTTTATCACGTATGACTGAGTTACAACTAACCATGCTGTGATCTTTACTCTGTGCTTTGTTACAGGCATGTACTGCGCTTATCTGTTGAATTGGATATCCGACAGACCGGTGATAGTTCTTTTAGCTGAAAACAAATTCCAACCGCAAAGACGTTCTGATGATAACAAAAAACTACTTATTATTAACAGTTACTACTCAATTCCGTTTTCTTCATGCTTGTAGCTGGAGTGAACACTAGTTCTTACACAGGACATTTTACTGTAAATTTCGCTTAGTAAAAATTCAAATTTGAAGTTGGTCTCTGCATTTCTGGTAAGCCTTTTTTCATTAAAATTTGTCTGTATGAAGGCGAATTTTTTGGAAAGCTTAAGAGCATAGATATTGAATTACACTAGTATGAGTCAGTTATATTTTCAACACGTCTTCTTCTTCTTCTTCTTCTTCTTCTATGTGCCCGGTCTCTTCATGACGTAGGCGATCGTGGTTCTCCATGTCTCCCTATCCCTTGTGACTCTTAGTATGTTTGCTCCTGTGACACCTCGCAACCCCCGTTCCGTCATCCACCTGATCAGGCCCTGCAAATATGTTATCCGCTGCCTTCCTCTGTCTCTTTTTCCTTCTATCTGGCCAGTTAGTATCAGGTTCTCCAAGCTCTCCTTCCTTATTGCATGTCCCAGGAACTTTAGTTGTCTCTTCCTGATGCTCAATATTAATTTCCTTTTTGTTGCCATTCTTTCTAGCTTGCATGTTCTAAGGTCTTAAATACTTAATTTAAGATATTTTGACACTAAGGGCCTAAAAAAAAATGTCGTTACTTAATCACCAGATTCTCTTCTTCTTGCTGTTATCCTAACGTCTTCTAAATACATCATGCACTATCAAGAGAGAGAGAGAGAGAGAGAGAGAGAGAGAGAGAGAGCAACAAAACCTCTTCTTTCGAAGACACAGGTAGGTGGGCTAGTTTAAATTATTTTCTTTTGTTTATATATATGTGATGTCAAAACGAAATAGTTGTCGGACAGTCGGCAACCAAACCTCCTACTTCATTCCAAAGATTTGTGAGTTAGGCGGGATATTAGTAACCCAGTAAAACGAAAATCAATACCTACAGAAAGGGCGGAAGAACTCTTAAGGAGCCAACGGCCAGCTAACTAGAGGCGGTGTTTCAATAAATCACCGTGGAGAAGTCAACGGAAAACCACTCCACTATTGCTCTTAAGGTAAATCATGGCATTTACAAATAAATATATAAAACCCAACGGCGTGAAGGAGGTGAAGTCTAAAGGAATTAATTCCTCGTCCGGTAAGGATCGACGTGGGCAACAAGAGTCACCTGACTCTCTTCAAGTGACTGTTACCGCCAACGGTGTAAAGGGGACACTATTCTTCGGAGCTGGTCCCTCGTCCAGGAAGGAATGACATGAACAACAGGTGTCACCGAAACGTTGTCCTCTAACTGTTTGCACCAAACACGAAATTACTCTCAGGACATGGAATTACAGGACAATGAACAATTGTGGATAGGGGGTAAATATCAAGCAGGAGACGAGCAGATTAAATATCTGTATTCTAGTAGTGTGCGAACCTAGATGACCAAACAACGGAAATTTCGTTAGTGGTAACGGTAGGATCAGGCAGTAAAAATAATGAAAAGGTAATCGTCTTGATAGTAGACAGAGACATGAAGAATTGCGTCTTAGGGTTAGAGTTAGTTATCCGAAAAAGACTTCCTAGTCCAACTGAAGGAAAACCCTTCAACATTGTGTTTGTAGTAGTATATGCACCGACAACACAATAGTGGAAATAGGATCGTTGTACTCCACACTGGATAGCGCCAAGAATCAGTGTAAACCACAAGAAATTAGAATTATCATTGGAGACTTGAATGCTAAAGTAGATAAAGAGAAGGAAAGGGGCAACAGTTGGCAACTTCGGACTAGGAAACCGCAATGAGCAAGGAGAAAAATGGGTCCAGTGGTGCACAGCAAATGACCAGGTAATCACCAACAACTGGTTTCAAGAACACCCAAAGCGGTTATGGACATGGAGAAGCCTAGGAGGTAACACGAAAAAGCAAATTGATTATCTATCTAAACTTATTTATAAATGGAACTTTGTCTGTGTGTGTGTGTGTGTGTGTATGTGTGTGTGTGTGTGTATGTGTGTGTGTGTGTGTGTGTGTCCGTTACCTATAGACTCCGAAACGGCTGAACCGATTTTCTTGAAAATTTACACAGTTGTATTATAAGCATCTGTGAGTGTTCTTAGCTAGGTTTTGTGTCGAGGTACCCCCGATAAATATCGAAAATCGATAATCGAAAAAATCGGGTTATAGAAGGAGTGGTCCAATGTTAATCAAATTTGATACATTCATAGACAAAGACATAAGAAATGATATTCAAAAGTTTCAAGGTTGCAGTTCTTACAATAGTGCAGAAAATCGATAATATATATATATATATAAGGCAAGATATTTGTGTGTGTGTCTGTTTATCTGCCTGTATGTCTATTTTTTTTCAGCCCTTTTATTTTAGTTTTTGCTTCGGGTTTGGCTCTAAGTAGGTATAATTGTAGTTCTTAGTCTCAGCCATGATACCATTTACACAGAGGACTTATTTAGTCTTCAAAATTCAGTTTACGACGAAAAAACTTATTTGATATCTATAGCAGGAAATCAAAATTTGACTTACATCCGTACATTTTTCTTTCAGTTTACGGTTTCGCTTTAACTGGAAACAACTATTGCTTTTTAGTCTTTCGTGCCAACGTCCAAAGAGTCTGAGCTCCAGAGCCATGGATTAGTTTTAAAGCTTTCATTACACCCGAGCAACGCCGGGCTATACTGCTAGTTAATAGTAATATTTGCTATATCTTGTCTGAAAGTTTTCGTCCTAACACACAAGTCTTTCTTTTCCAATCAAAACTCGCACACGTTTAATCTTTTTTTTTTTTTATCATCTCATCCCAAGCAAGGCATTCCACTGCCACTATTGCGCATGGAGCTACATAGGGGAAGGTAAAGAGAAAGAGTGGCTAGACATAGAGAATGTTAGGAGGAAGGTGACAGATGAGTAAGGATACCGAGGATGAGGGTTGGGCAGATGGGAAGAGTGTTTGATAGAATGGGAGCAGGTTAGTATGTTAGGAGGTGTCTATTGACCTTACATTTAAACTCCTGGAGATTGTAGCCGTCGGAGAAGCAATCGTTTGGAAGAGAATTCCACAATCGGGAAGTACGAGGAAAGAAACTGTTGGAGTAGAAGTTACGGCTGCATTTTATCGGTTTCACTTTTATTTTTTTGACGAGCAATTTTGAATAGTTATTTTTTCTGCTTCCTTTTACTAAGAAAGTCATTGCAACTTTGTGACAGACAAGTTTAATTTATATAGTGCTAGTATATATATATATATATATATATATATATATATATATATATATATATATATATCTCATTATATAGTGCTAGTATTACAATAAACAGGAGATTCGTGAATGCAGTTATTCATTGTAAAACTTATCCAATTCCTAACTGCAGAAGTGACCACCTCCTAATTATATGCAAAATAAGGATGAAATTGCGAAGAATGAAGAACCCTAGTGCAGCACCCAGAATGCAATACAACACGCTCGTGAATGACCTTAACCTTCAGGAAAAATACACGGATAGAGTGAAAAAAAAATATACGAGGGACAAATTGGAAACAGAAATTCGAAATGGGGACGCACTAAAAGAAGCGTTAGCGACATCGGCCAACAACATCACTCCAAAGGAAAACAGACACAGAAGGAAAAATTACTGCAAAAGAGACAGAAAACAATGCCAAGACATGGAACAGAATACATGAAACTACACAAGGAAATAAGGAGCAAATGCAGACAGGCGAAAGAGGGATGGCTCAATGACAAATGTGCAGAAACAAAGAGATAGAGCACGACCAAAAATGGAAACATGCATAAAAAATAAAAGATCTAACAGGACTTAAATATGTTTCTCAACGGGATGCATAAAATCCAAAGATAGAACACTCGTATTAAAGAAAGAGGAAATAATTCAGCGATGGGAAGAATATATAGAAGATCACTTCCACAAGAAGAGAGAGCAACCAACAATACACAAAAATGCCGTAATATCAGAAATATTAAAACCCGAATTGAAAACTGCACTGGTCAAACTGAATAGAAACAAAGCAGCTGGATCAGACGGCATTGTAATAGAGATGTTAGCAGCCTTAGAAAATTTCGGCGTAGAAAGAATCACAGAAATTATAATTGAAATCTATAACAGCGGTGAAATACCGGAAGACTTAAGCAGGTAGTTTTTATAGCACTGCCTGAGAAGTCAGTTGCAAACGAATGTGAATTCCACCGAACAATCAGCTTCAAGGGCCACGTAACAAAACTCCGAATTCCAAACAGCTGCAGAAATTTAACTACCTGGGAAAACGAAAGTGCGATACGAAGATCCTAAGGTGTATTGCCATGGCCAAGGATGCATTCTAGAAGCTGAGTAAAGTATTAAGAGACATGAAAATTTCGCTGGAAACAAAGAAGAGGGTACTTGATTGTTATCTGATGTCTGTCTTTCAATATGGCAGCGAATGCTGGACAATCTCATCAAAGATGAAGGAAAGACTTGAAGGAATAGAAATGTTGTTCTACAGAAGGATGCTGAAGATACCATGGACTGAACATGTGAACAACGACGAGGTTTTGGAAAGGATGGACACGAGAAGGAAACTGATATTTAACAGTCAGCTGAAGTTTTTGGGACATGTAATGAGAAAGCACTGCTTGGAGAACCTGATGCCCATGGAACGGATAAAGAGGAAGAGAGACAAAGGAAAGCAACGCATGACATACTTGAGGGACTTGAGCAGATATATGGTAGAGCGGGGATTGCGTGGGATAACGGGAGAAGGGATATTAAGAGACACATGGAATAGGGAGATATGGAGGGCCATGATCGCCTACTTACTTAAGTGACACAGCACATAGAAGAAAAAGAAGCCTCCCGTGACGTAGAAAGTGTATTTATTAGTTCCAATAAAACATGAAGTGGGAGATCAATTCTATATAATAATCAATATATAATCTGACCCCTCACTTTGTGGCCATGCAAGTTTCTATACATTGATATTCTAGATTTATGGGCTAGAGCAAATAGATGGCAGAACACGGTTTGGGAGGGGTAACAATAGAAAGGGTGTTAAGAGCTACAAGGGATATGGAGATGTGGAGGGCCATGATCGCCTAATGTCTTGCAGGGACACAGCACATAGAAGAAAAGGAAGCCTCCCTAGACGTTGAAAACTTATTAATGTTCCACTGAAACATGAAGTGGGGGATCAGTTCTATATAATAATCAATTTATAATCTGACCCCTCACTTTGTGGCCATGCTAGTTTCAATACATTGATATTCTAGATTTATGGGCTAGAGCAAATGGATGGCAGAGTAGGGTTTGGGTGGGGTAAAAATAGGAAAGTTGTTAAGAGCTACAAGGGATAGGGAGATGTGGAGGGCCATGATCGCCTACGTCTTGAAGGAACACAGCACATAGAAGAAAAATATGAAAAGTTAGTTAAAAATTATTAGCGACTTTGTTTTTTTAAATTTATTTGTGTAAACATTATTTTTAATGGATACTCATAATTGAGTAGTTATTTTTTTGTGTGTTTTTTCTAATAACGAAACAGTATATTTACATTTACTGGCCTGGATAATCGAAAAACCTTGTTAGAAAATAAGCGTCTTTCGGGAGGATTCTAACCTGCGTCCATTAGAGGAAATCGGCAATTGATCTAACGTTTCTTAGACCGCTCGACCGCGAAGAACTTACAGTTAAACAAAGTTCGAAATAATGCCTTGAAAAACACATTTTCCTGAATTTTTCGTATTGTTAATATCTGCTTTGTTTTCTTATCCTAAAGTAAACAAAGACAATTTATTTACGAAATCCGTTACGAAATGAATTAACTCCGACACATTTTTAATTTATTTGCTTAAACATTATTTTTTATGTATACTCATATTTGAGTAGATACTCTGTTATATATATATATATATATATATATATATATATATTCCATTTTTAAACATTTTTAAATATTCAAAAGTTCTACAATATAATTGTATCGAACACTTTTTAATACAAATGTGTACTGGTCTAACCTTATTAGGACTAAAAACTAAGTATCAATATATATATATATGTAAAAATATACTCAGTTTTAATCCGAGATTATGGACAATATGGTTAAATAAAATAAAGACAAGAGGAAAACTGTATTTTAAATCGCCTACGCGTTTCGTCCGTAATGGACTTTTTCAAGGCAGAAAGACGAAATGAGCTTTATTCTAAATTACGTATCTATAAACAAAATTAGTGTTGGTAAGAAAACGGTTGATTTCCTTTTTTCATTCTAAAATCTCGTGCTTTTGCACTGCACGTGGGGGAGTTCTGGAACATACTAAACACACAGAATGGACAATTTTCGAAGAAAACTAATAAATTCCCTTCATCTTAACGTCACGTGACTTTGCAATTACACATGAAAAAATTCTAAAAACTGAAATATTCCGTTAATTTTTTGAAATGATTTGTGAGCGTATTTGTGGTTACCAACACTAATTTTGTTTATAGATACGTAATTTAGAATAAAGCTCATTTCGTCTTTCGGCCTTGAAAAAGTCCATTACGGACGAAACGCGTAGGCGATTTAAAATACAGTTTTCCTCTTGTCTTTTTTTTTATTTAACCATATATATATATATATATATATATATATATATATATATATATATAATCAAACAGTATATTAACATCTAGTGACACGAATAATCGAGAATAATAATGTTTTGTGCCCAGTTACTGCCTCAGCGGTAGGTGGGTAATATTTGAACTTTGAACCGGGAGTCACAACTCACTCTAGTGGGGGGAGTCGGGAAACATTCCTGAATAATCTCGAAGTCTTGTTAGGAAATATGGGTCCTCTGACAGAATTCGAGCCTGCATCCCTTAGTAAAGCTGGTTTCTTTCTTTTTAACATAACTTCATTCCTTAACCTCTGGCGAAAACTAGCTCCGCATGACTGGGGCGGCTCTGCCAGAGTGGACCTTTTTTCGGACATAGGAATTTTCATGTAGGTCGTTTCTTCAAACAAAGAGGATTCTCTTGACAAAACCTAGATACTCTAAATTGGATATACGAGGCGTTAGATTAACCCGTGAATAAATATTCGGATAAATTTGGCTCATCTTTACATTATCATCTTCAGGTGACATACGTTGGACGAAATGAAGGGTTCAGTTCGAAATTCTAACGTATATCCCCTGAAGAAGGCCGGAGCGTACAAAGGCCGAAGCTTCGTGAATATGACAATAAAGAGGATTGCATCAGTACTAACAATAGTAAACAGTTGTTAAATACTATTTAAGTCGCAATACCTCATCTCAGAATTATACGGCCGTTTGAAGATTCTGTCAAGTACAAAACCTTTTTACCGGTTTCGACTCAATTTAACATCAAGCCTTAATTAAGCGCTTTTAGACATTCTGGTTAATTGAATTTTTTTTCTATTATAGTCTTCTGAACTTTACGTATCATCACACTCACTTTAATTTCTATAGAAGACTAGCAGTATAGACCGGCGTTGCTCGGGTGTAATGAAAGCTTTAAAACTAATCCATGGTCCTGGAGCTCAGTCTCTTTGGACATTGGCACGAAAGACTAAAAAGCAATAGTTGTTTCCAGTTAAAGCAAAACCGTAGACTGAAAGCAAAATGAATGGATGTAAGTCAAATTTTGATTTCCTGCTATAGATATCAAATAAGTTTTTTGGTCGTAAACTGAATTTTGAAGACTAAATAAGTCGTCTGAGTAAATGGTATCATGGCTGAGACTAAGAACTACAATTATTCATACTTAGAGCCAAACCTGAAGCAAAAACTAAAATAAAAGGGCTGAAAAACTGATTTTGATCAGACCCGGTAGGATATCGAGGTATCGATTTCCAATATCGGAGTCAAATAAGTCACCCAAGGATAAACTAACATAAGTAAGACCATGAAAACTTCTCGTACCCATCAGGAGTAAAATTGAAGAAAATGAGCCATATTGATGGCTGAATATCGGTTTTTGATCAGATTCGATAGAATATCGGGGGTATCGATTTCCGATATCGGGGATATTATCGATTTTCTGCACTATTGTAAGAACTGCAACTTTGAAACTTCTGAATATCGTTTCTTATGTCTTTGTCTGTGAGTGTATCAAATTTGATTAAAATCGGACCATTCCTTCTATAACCCGATTTTTTCGATTATCGATTTTCGATATTTATCGGTGGTTCCTCGACACAAAACCTAGCTAAGAACACTTGCAGACGCTTGTAGTACAGCTGAGTAAATTTTCAAGAAAATCGGTTCAGCCGTTTCGGCGTCTATAGATAACACACACACACACACACACACACACAGAGAGTTCCATTTATAAATAAGTTTAGATAACTACTCCATTCTTTCCAGCTATGAAACATTATCCCTACACTACTAAAATCTTGGGCGCGAAGTGGTCACCCTGCAACAGACAACGAGATAATGATTTTCTAATAAATACAAAAAGAAAATTTCATCAAAAACTTATATTTGGTGCTCGGCATGTGTTGCCAAGAGCCGACAATGATCGATTTAACTTGTGAAAGGGTTTCAGTACGTTTTAAATAGCTTCCCGAGAACAATTTTATGACATTTTTCAGGTTTAAATTGTTTAGCATTTGAGTATTTACACTAAAAAAGATAAAAAATTGGTTCAGACAATTTTTGTTAGGAGGGGTAGCGATAAAAAAACGCAAAATATGGCAAACAGTTGTGTTCATTTGGCTGAATTGATATAGTATGACCCAAAAACCCACTTCGTCATTTTGAAATAGAGTTCCAAGTTGAATTTGTCTGCCACAAGGTTGCAATTATTGTGTTCATTTTAATTGTTATTGTAAGGCCCTAAATCCCAATTAGTTATTTGGAAATAGAATTCCAAGTTGAATTTGTCTGCCACAAGGTTGCTATGACTGTTTATTTGACTGAGTTGTTATTGTAAGGCCCTAAATCTCACGAGATCATTTGAAAATAGTGTTTCAAATTAAACTTGTCTGTCACAAAGTTGCAATGACTTTCTTAGCAAAAGGAAGCAGAAAAAATAACGATTCAAAATTGCTCGTCAAAAAAAAAAAATGATTAAACGTGTGCGAGTTTTGATTGGAAAAGAAAGACTTGTGTGTTAGGACGAACACTTTCAGACAAGATATAGCAATACTATTAACTAGCAGTATGGCCCGGCGTTGCTCGGGTGTAATGAAAGCTTTAAAACTAATCCATGGTCCTGGAGCTCAGACTCTTTGGACGTTGGCACGAAAGACTAAAAAGCAATAGTTGTTTCCAGTTAAAGCAAAACCGTTGACTGAAAAAAAATGAATGGATGTAAGTCAAATTTTGATTTCCTGCTATAGATATCAAATAAGTTTTTTCGTCGTAAACTGAACTTTGAAGACTAAATAAGTCCTCTGTGTAAATGGTATCATGGCTGAGACTAAGAACTACAATTATACCTACTTAGAGCCAAACCCGAAGCAAAAACTAAAATAAAAGGGCTGAAAAAAAAAAAAAATGCAGACATACAGGCAGATAAACAGACACACACACATACAAATATCTTGCCTTATATATATATATATATATATATATATATATATATATATATATATATCGATTTTCTGCACTATTGTAAGAACTGCGACCCTGAAACTTCTGAATATCGTTTCTTATGTCTTTGTCTATGAATGTATCAAATTTGATTAGAATCGGACCACTCCTTCTATAACCCGATTTTTTCGATTATCGATTTTTGATATTTATCGGGGTTACCTCGACACAGACGCTAGCTAAGAACACTCGCAGACGCTTATAGTACAACTGTGTAAATTTTCAAGAAAATCGGTTCAGCCGTTTCGGAGTCTATAGGTAACGGACACACACACACACAGATACACAAAGAGAAAAAAATTCTTTTTTTAAAAATGTTTTGATGTCTGCTTGCAAACCCACCGTGAAACGGTCAGTGAGATGGCCGTTTACACATCAGACTTCTTACGAGACTCATCGTCATATTTTAAACGTGGTTCTTGTTCAGTGTGGTACCAGAATGTTTTTCTCGTTCTATAGAAATCTATCTTATCTATATCTAGTAACAATATTATTTTGACTAAAGAACTATTTAAATGTTAATGGCCCTTCTCAAAATTATAGAAATCTATCTGATTCATATCCGGGGAAAAAGTGTTATTTTTCCTGAAGAATTATTTGAATGTTAATGAACCTTCTCAAAAGTGTAGAAATCTATCTGATTTATATCTGGAAACAATGTTATTTTGGACGGAAGAACTATTTGGATGTTAATAACCCTTTGCAAAACTAAAGATAAACTAAAATATTTCTTGGTAGACATTTATGTATTATAAATACTTTTATAATATATAAATGTCTATTTTCATATGTTATATAATTTATAATATATCAAGTAGGTGTAAATTTTATAAAATACTTGTTTCTTGGTAGGCATTTATATATTATCTAGCAATAAAAACCAGTTATTCCCATTTGTCTACCTTTTTGTTTTGTACTTTTTTAAAGGCCTATGTGCATTGTAGTGACTCATCACATTGGATATCGGCTCGGAACGAGAAATCGGGGAGCCGAGTTCGAATTCCAGCTGAATTCATTGCATTCACTTACACCCAAATACCCTTGGGAAAGGTATTAATCCCTCTCTTCCCTTCCAGTTATGGGTTAAATAACAGGACAGATTTGGTTCTATAGCCTTGGTCGGCAACCAGTCTACCGCAGAAAGCAATGGCAACCTACTGCGGGAAACTCTTCTGCCCAGTCAGTCATGTCTCGAAAGAGACATGATCACCCAAGCGTGTATCACGTATGGCACTTAACTGATTGACGGCGTCATTGCATATTTATTTTGAATATTTTTTTAGCAGCATATGTTGTAATACCTTTTTTATTTTAGTATCATTTCAAACTATTGTTTTCATGTTGGTTGGTGTAGATATTATTATAAACACAACGTTTCGGCTAAGTACCTTCTGGTTTTCATCAGATTTATTATTTCGAACTATTGTTCTTATCTTGGTTGATATAGATGTTATTATAGGCACAACGTTTCGATCAAGTATCCTCTGGTCATCATCAGGTGTCCATTGATTGGATTATCTGTTGATTATTGTGATGTATCTTTTGATATCAGTTAATGTTCGTTCCTGCTGGATTGGTTCATTACTACCAGATTCAACGTTGAACTCAAGATCCAAGATTGGAATCATAGCCACTAGATGATCGTAACACATGTATAACACTGCTAAATTCCCTAAGTCACCGTTCAGAAGGATATTAGTGGTGTATTTTGGGAGTCTTATATATTTAGTGTCAAATGATTTGGACAACTGGTCATGATAGTGAAAAAAGTACCACTTTTTATAATTTAGTATTTATTTTCTGTGATGAGTCAGTATTACAATACTATACAAACCAACATGAGAACAATAGTTCCAAATAATACCAAGATATTAAAAATTACTCATCTTAGAAAATAAATACGAAATTACCTTTTTATTATTAAACAATATATTTATTTAATTAAATCTACAGGTCTGAATATTTGAATAATCTTGTTAGAAATACCGATTGTTTGAACAGGAGTTTCTACGGCGCCCAGTGGTAGTTTTTTTTTTTGCTAGGGAACACAGGTTCGAGTCCTGCAAGAGGACGCATAATTTTCTAACAAGATTTCTCAAATATTTCAGGCCAGTAGATGTAAATAAATAGATATACGGTTTAAATTAATATAAATATATAGATGTAAATTCATATATAAAAACCTTCCACAAATCTACGAAGAAGGGAAAAATGGTTTTAAAAAGCTAAGTACATGAACATCAGTCAGAACAGTTCAGACCGAGTCAACACGTAGCCCAAAGAAAAAACCCCAACACAAGTAATCAACTAACAAAAGTTTACTCGTATCGGGGTTTTTTCTTTGGGCTACGTGCTGACTCGGTCCGAACTATTTTGAGAGATTTTTCATGTCCTTAGCTCTTTCTTTTTTTAAAACCATTTTTCCCCTTCTTCGTAGATTCGTGGAAGTTTTTTCGACACGAGTATAGTTATACTCTCTTTTATCTTAGCTCTAGGTTAGCCTATCGAGCACTGTTTTAATCAAATAACATGGAACGCATAGATTTAGGGTGTTCACTTAAAGATATACCCATATCTGACCAACATATGTATGAATTATGCTTATTACAGAAAATAGAGAAATGCATTGCAAATATGAGATGGAAAGCCTACTTCTATCTTAATAATTTAAATGACAACAATACTAGTGAGAAGTATGGATTTAAAACCTATGCTCACCCCCCACATATCAAAGAATTAGATTTGAAGCTGAGTTTATCGGCATAATTAAAAAACTAAAATACAGAAGAATAAGCAATAATATTTGCAGCAGAAATTAGTGCTGGCATTAATAAAATAAAGGGGAGTAGAAAAATTTATGTTAAAGTAAATAAGTCTAAATATTTATATCAAATGAGCCCTAACAATTATAAAAAAGCGTTACACAAAGAAGTTATTAAAAAACACAATAAAAAAAGCTCCTACTGATATAGAGATTAAAATTAATCAAGAAGCTAGTATTTTAGTCGGAAAAACTGTTCAGCAAGTTCATCCTTTGCTCATAGAGAAAAGTCTAGTCAATAAGTTCATCCTTTGCTCATAGAGAAAAGTCTAGCCAATAAGTTCATCCATTGCTCATAGAGAAAAGTCTAGTCAATAAGTTCATCCTTTGCTCATAGAGAAAAGTCTAGTCAATAAGTTCATCCTTTGCTCATAGAGAAAAGTCTAGTCAATAAGTTCATCCTTTGCTCATAGAGAAAAGTCTAGTCAATAAGTTCATCCTTTGCTCATAGAGAAAAGTCTAGTCAATAAGTTCATCCTTTGCTCATAGAGAAAAGTCTAGTCAATAAGTTCATCCTTTGCTCATAGAGAAAAGTCTAGTCAATAAGTTCATCCTTTGCTCATAGAGAAAAGTCTAGTCAATAAGTTCATCCTTTGCTCATAGAGAAAAGTCTAGTCAATAAGTTCATCCTTTGCTCATAGAGAAAAGTCTAGTCAATAAGTTCATCCTTTGCTCATAGAGAAAAGTCTAGTCAATAAGTTCATCCTTTGCTCATAGAGAAAAGTCTAGTCAATAAGTTCATCCTTTGCTCATAGAGAAAAGTCTAGTCAATAAGTTCATCCATTGCTCATAGAGAAAAGTCTAGTCAATAAGTTCATCCTTTGCTCATAGAGAAAAGTCTAGTCAATAAGTTCATCCTTTGCTCATAGAGAAAAGTCTAGTCAATAAGTTCATCCTTTGCTCATAGAGAAAAGTCTAGTCAATAAGTTCATCCTTTGCTCATAGAGAAAAGTCTAGTCAATAAGTTCATCCTTTGCTCATAGAGAAAAGTCTAGTCAATAAGTTCATCCTTTGCTCATAGAGAAAAGTCTAGTCAATAAGTTCATCCATTGCTCATAGAGAAAAGTCTAGTCAATAAGTTCATCCTTTGCTCATAGAGAAAAGTCTAGTCAATAAGTTCATCCTTTGCTCATAGAGAAAAGTCTAGTCAATAAGTTCATCCTTTGCTCATAGAGAAAAGTCTAGTCAATAAGTTCATCCTTTGCTCATAGAGAAAAGTCTAGTCAATAAGTTCATCCTTTGCTCATAGAGAAAAGTCTAGTCAATAAGTTCATCCTTTGCTCATAGAGAAAAGTCTAGTCAATAAGTTCATCCTTTGCTCATAGAGAAAAGTCTAGTCAATAAGTTCATCCTTTGCTCATAGAGTCTAGAATAAGTTCAAATCCTTTGTCATAGTCTAGTCAATAAGTTCATCCTTTGCTCATAGAGAAAAGTCTAGTCAATAAGTTCATCCTTTGCTCATAGAGAAAAGTCTAGTCAATAAGTTCATCCATTGCTCATAGAGAAAAGTCTAGTCAATAAGTTCATCCATTGCTCATAGAGAAAAGTCTAGTCAATAAGTTCATCCTTTACTCATAGAGAAAAGTCTAGTCAGTAAGTTCATCCTTTGCTCATAGAGAAAAGTCTAGTCAGTAAGTTCATCCTTTGCTCATAGAGAAAAGTCTAGTCAATAAGTTCATCCTTTGCTCATAGAGAAAAGTCTAGTCAATAAGTTCATCCTTTGCTCATAGAGAAAAGTCTAGTCAGTAAGTTCATCCTTTGCTCATAGAGAAAAGTCTAGTCAGTAAGTTCATCCTTTGCTCATAGAGAAAAGTCTAGTCAGTAAGTTCCAGCAAAGTACCGTTGTTAACATGACCATAGAAAATGGCTACTGTCCGTTTCTGATAATTTTCATTGATTGTGTTTGTATTGACGTTCATACTTTGCCCCATTTTCAAGAAATGAACACATATAGTTCACTTCTTCGCCAATCAAAGAACTATAGTCATACTCGTGACTGTTGTGGCCTGTTTGGGCCCTGAAGAAGAATACGAAAACAAGAAAGTAGGTTCAACCAGTGTATTAGAGTAACAGAATATATTTACAAAGTACGAGGGTCATTCAATAATAAGTTGAATTTTTCGGTATAAGGTCTTCTACGAGGGTCATTCAATAACTAACCTGAATTTTGCGGTATAAGGACTTCTATGAGGGTCATTCAATAAATAAGTTGAATTTTTCGGTATCAGGACTTCTACGAGGGTCATTCAATAAATAAGTTGAATTTTTCGGTATAAGGTCTTCTACGAGTCATTAAATAAATAAGTTGAATTTTTCGGTATCAGGACTTCTACGAGTGTCATTCAATAAATAAGTTGAATTTTTCGGTATAAGGACTACTACGAGGGTCATTCAATAACTAACATGAATTTTTCGGTTTAAGGACTTCTACGAGGGTCATTCAATAAATAAGTTGCATTTTTCGGTATAAGGTCTTCTACGAGGGTCATTCAATAAATAAGTTGCATTTTTCGGTATAAGGTCTTTTACGAGGGTCATTCAATAAATAAGTTGAATTTTTCGGTATAAGGACTTCTACGAGGGTCATTCATTCAATAAGGTGAATTTCTCGGTATAAGGTCTTTTACGAGGGTCATTCAATAAATAAGGTGAATTTTCCGGTATAAGGACTTCTACGAGGGTCATTCAATAAATAAGGTGAATTTTTCGGTATCAGGACTTCTACGAGTGTCATTCAATAAATAAAATGAATTTCTCGGTGTAAGGACTTCTACGAGGGTCATTGAATGAATAAGGTGAATTTTTCGGTATAAGGTCTTCTACGAGGGTCATTGAATAAATAAGTTGAATTTTTCGGTATAAGTTCTTCTACGAGGGTCATTCAATAAATAAGGTGAATTTTTCGGTATCAGGACTTCTACGAGTGTCATTGAATAAATAAGGTGAATTTTTCGGTATAAGGTCTTCTACGAGGGTCATTGAATAAATAAGGTGAATTTTTCGGTATAAGGTCTTCTACGAGGGTCATTGAATAAATAAGGTGAATTTTTCGATATAAGGACTTCTACGAGGGTCATTCACTAAATAAGGTGAATTTTTCGGTGTCAGGACTTCTACGAGTGTCATTCAATAAATAAGGTGAATTTTTCGGTATAAGGTCTTCTACGAGGGTCATTCAATAAATAAGGTGAATTTTTCGGTATCAGGACTTCTACGAGGGTCATTCAATAAATAAGTTGAATTTTTCGGTATCAGGACTTCTACGAGGGTCATTCAATAAATAAGGTGAATTGTTCGGTATAAGGACTTCTACGAGGGTCATTCAATAAATAAGGTGAATTTTTCGGTATAAGGACTTCTACGAGGGTCATTCAATAAATAAGGTGAATTTTTCGGTATCAGGACTTCTACGAGGGTCATTCAATAAATAAGGTGAATTTTTCGGTATAAGTACTTCTACGAGGGTCATTCAATAAATAAGGTGAATTTTTCGGTATCAGGACTTCTACGAGGGTCATTCAATAAATAAGTTGAATTTTTCGGTATCAGGACTTCTACGAGGGTCATTCAATAAATAAGTTGAATTTTTCGGTATAAGTACTTCTACGAGGGTCATTCAATAAATAAGGTGAATTTTTCGGTATAAGGACTCCTACGAGGGTCATTCAATAAATAAGGTGAATTTTTCGGTATCAGGACTTCTACGAGGGTCATTCAATAAATAAGGTGAATTTTTCGGTATAAGGACATCTACGAGGGTCATTCAATAAATAAGTTGAATTTTTCGGTATAAGGTCTTCTACGAGAGTCATTCAATAAATAAGGTGAATTTTTCGGTATCAGGACTTCGACGAGGGTCATTCAATAAATAAGGTGAATTTTTCGGTGTAAGGACTTCTACGAGGGTCATTCAATAAATAAGGTGAATTTTTCGGTATAATGTCTTCTACGAGGGTCATTCAATAAATAAGGTGAATTTTTCGGTATAAGGTCTTCTACGAGGGTCATTCAATAAATAAGGTGAATTTTTCGGTGTAAGGACTTCTACGAGGGTCATTCAATAAATAAGGTGAATTTTTCGGTATCAGGACTTCTACGAGTGTCATTCAATAAATAAGGTGAATTTTTCGGTATCAGGACTTCTACGGGGGTCATTCAATAAATAAGGTGAATTTTTCGGTATAAGGACATCTACGAGGGCCATTCAATAAATAAGGTGAATTTTTCGGTATAAGGTCTTCTACGAGGGTCATTCAATAAATAAGGTGAATTTTTCGGTATAATGACTTCTACGAGGGTCATTCAATAAATAAGGTGAATTTTTCGGTGTAAGGACTTCTACGAAGGTCATTCAATAAATAAGGTGAATTTTTCGGTATAAGGTCTTCTACGAGGGTCATTGAATAAATAAGGTGAATTTTTCGGTATAAGGTCTTCTACGACGGTCATTGAATAAATAAGTTGAATTTTTCGGTGTAAGGACTTCTACGAAGGTCATTCAATAAATAAGGTGAATTTTTCGGTATCAGGACTTCTACGAATGTCATTGAATAAATAAGGTGAATTTTTCGATATAAGGTCTTCTACGAGGGCCATTCAATAAATAAGGTGAATTTTTCGGTATAAGGTCTTCTACGAGGGTCATTCAATAAATAAGGTGAATTTTTCGGTATCAGGACTTCTACGAGGGTCATTGAATAAATAAGGTGAATTTTTCGTTATCAGGACTTCTACGAGTGTCATTCAATAAATAAGGTGAATTTTTCGGTATCAGGACTTCTACGGGGGTCATTCAATAAATAAGGTAAATTTTTCGGTATAAGGACATCTACGAGGGCCATTCAATAAATAAGGTGAATTTTTCGGTATCAGGACTTCTACGAGGGTCATTCAATAAATAAGGTGAATTTTTCGGTATAATGACTTCTACGAGGTTCAGTCAATAAATAAGGTAAATTTTTCGGTATAAGGACTTTTACGAGGGTCATTCAATAAATAAGGTAATTTTTTCGGTATAATGACTTCTACGAGGGTCATTCAATAAATAAGGTGAATTTTTCGGTATAATGACTTCTACGAGGGTCATTCAATAAATAAGGTGAATTTTTCGGTATAATGACTTCTACGAGGGTCATTCAATAAATAAGGTGAATTTTTCGGTGTAAGGACTTCTACGAGGGTCATTCAATAAATAAGGTGAATTTTTCGGTATAAGATCTTCTACGTGGGTCATTGAATAAATAAGGTAAATTTTTCGGTATAAGGTCTTCTACGACGGTCATTGAATAAATAAGTTGAATTTTTCGGTGTAAGGACTTCTACGAAGGTCATTCAATAAATAAGGTGAATTTTTCGGTATCAGGACTTCTACGAGTGTCATTGAATAAATAAGGTGAATTTTTCGATATAAGGTCTTCTACGAGGGCCATTCAATAAATAAGGTGAATTTTTCGGTATAAGGTCTTCTACGAGGGTCATTGAATAAATAAGGTGAATTTTTCGGTGTAAGGACTTCTACGAGGGTCATTCAATAAATAAGGTAATTTTTTCGGTATAATGACTTCTACGAGGGCCATTCAATAAATAAGGTGAATTTTTCGGTATAATGACTTCTACGAGGTTCAGTCAATAAATAAGGTAAATTTTTCGGTATAAGGACTTTTACGAGGGTCATTCAATAAATAAGGTAATTTTTTCGGTATAATGACTTCTACGTGGGTCATTCAATAAATAAGGTGAATGTTTTGGTATAAGTTCTTCTAATACAGATAGAAGCATACCTTCTTTTTTAAATTTTTTTCCTTTACTTATTTTTCAAAGGGATTTAATTTTTTTGCGGATTGAAAAAAAATTTGAAAGTGTTGGAGATTAACGAAGATGGCCGACCAAGAAGCATGCTCTAGGATTGAACAGATCCCAGTTATCAAATTTTTAGTCGCTGAAGAGTGCAAGCCTGTTGAAATTCATAGGAGAACGTCAACAGTGTATGGTGCCACATGTTTCTCCCAAAAAATGTCTAAAAGTTGGATAAATTGTTTAAAGAACAGAGTAGTGTTTAGGATGAAGACAGGCCTGGGAAGCCTACAGAAGTGAGGTCTCCTGAGGTCATCGAATCAGTCAATGACCTCATTCAGTCTGACAGAAGGGTGACAGTGGATGACGTTGCAAGGACTTTGAGTCTATCTGTTGGGATAGCACACAAAATTGTCCATGATGACCTTGCATCAAGACAACACAAGGCCTCACACAGCAGCTCAAACGGTGCAGACCATCAACGAGCTGGGCTGGAAACTGCTCCCTCATCCCCCTTCCAGCTCAGAACTTGCCCATTCACACTTTCACCTGTTTGGTTCCTTGAAAGCGTTCACGAAAGGCACGAAATTTGAAAGTGACGATGAAGTCAAAAGTGCTGTGGGCGATTGGCTGAGACATCAGTCCAAATATTTTTACGCTGAGAGAATACGACAGCTTGTGCACAGATGGAAAAAGTGTGTGACACTGCTGGGAGACTACGTTGAAAAATAAAAAAAAGTAAGCTTCTATCTATATTAGAAAACTTTATACCGAAAAAGTCACCTTGAATGACACTCGTAAGTGTGTTAGTAGTCAGTAGATAGAAGTGTACGTCCTAACTGTCTAGTTACACTGTATCTCGACTGCCTCTCGACTGCCTCCACGGAAGTCATGTAGGTTAGTATTTATACAAAGAGGAAGAGTCTATTCCACTATAGATAGGGCACCATAGCAAATACAATTCTCTTAATATGAGCTATGAGTATTGCTGGAGTGAGCTTAACATCAATCCTTTCAGCTAATGTCTGTTTGAAGGACTTTTCATAGTCGGAACGTTCTTCAATGAGTTACCAAGCTTGTTGTGGAAGCGAAGGAATGGGTGACCTGGAAGGTAGATCTGTAGCTGTTGCCTTTACTGCTGTAGAGTTAATCACTTCTTCGCCTCAGTAATCATAAATAAAAGAAAAAAGAATACATCTGACTTTGGATAAATAATGTATATAAAATAGACCCAACCTGGATATAAGAGAAACTCGGATATGAGAGAACTAGTATCCGGTCCCGACAACTCTCTTATATCCTGGTTACATATACGTTACCACAGGCTCTAATTTGGGACCAGAGAAAAACTCTCTTATAGCCGAGTTTTTTTATAACCGGGTATCTTATATCCGGGTTATACTGTAATTCATTTACATATGTACAAAACATAAACTGCTAACCGGTGCTGCCGTGAAGGCAGAGGAAGAAAGACAAGAGAAAGAGAAGGCGAAAGAGTATCGGTTGCTGTCAGCTGATGTCCCGGGAAGCTCGTTGCTCGACCCCGAAGCTATGTCTCTGCATGACTCTGTCTCTCCCCTCTGTCTGATGTTTGATTCATGCGGTTTTTGTTTATAACAAGACTGAAGTTCGCATAGACTTAGTACTTTTTCTCAGTTTCTCTTCTTTCCCTGGTTTTCTCTCTAGTCGGTAGGCAATTCCTTTTTCTATTGGTTAATATATTTTTAAACATCGGCTTTTGCTAAATGAGTAATGAAAAATAATTGCTTTGTTATCGGAAGATATTCGCAGAATTCAAATCTGTTATTCTAATTTGGTCGTCGAGCAGTTAATATCAGTTTTTTTTAAAAGTAATATTTAAATGCTTCTATGCCTTATATTTCTAACAGTTTGTTTTTATTTTTATTAAGGAAAAACTACTTTGATTTCATATGGCTCAGTTTCCCAATGAATCAAAATGCAAGAAATTAAAAAGTTATTAAACTTTTTAACTTCTTGTATTCTAATTTATTTAATTCTTTCCACACTGAATTTGTTCTCAAAATTTTACTAGTTTTAAGTAGTTTCAAATAACAGGCTTCAAGGTGATTATAGATTAACAGAAAATAGCTTTAGGTGGAGACACATCAAGGCTTGATCAATCACAGCCAGGTCAACTGAAAGATCCAAAGCATTCAATTGGAGTAGATAGACTAAACTATCGTCCAGTTCACCTCCACCCACGTCTATTGAACAGGTGAAGAAGCTCATCCCTTGTTCCCTGTTTAGGATGTGGTTTCCGGCTTTCTCTTTTCCAATCTTTTCACTCTTTTTTTTCAATTGGAGTAGATAGACTAAACTATCGTCCGGTTCACACTCCACCCACGTCTATTGAACAGGTGAAGAGGCTCATCCCTTGTCCCCTCTGTTTAGGATGTGGTTTCCGGCTTTCTCTTTTCCAATCTTTTCACTCATTTTTTTTCAATTGGAGTAGATAGACTAAACTATCGTCCGGTTCACACTCCACCCACATCTATTGAACAGGTAAAGAGGCTCATCCCTTGTTCCCTGTTTAGGATGTGGTTTCCGGCTTTCTCCTTTCCAATCTTTTCACTATTTCATAGCCACCTGCACATCTGTCGCGTTACCGCCTTGCTTGGGGTGATATGATTTAAAAAAAATATATGAGTAAGTATCACGAGAAGGTCAGTGTTTGGAATTTTACACAAGGCACCTAAATTAGCTAGTCGATTACTAAATTCAGAAAAAAACTTTTTCGTCTCGTTTGTCTAGCAGCATAAACATAAAACTTTTATGTTTCCAAATGTTAAATTTGTCTTTATCTGACCAGCTCCGATGAATATAAACTTACCGAATTAAGCAGTCATCATCTAGATCCATTGACAGCCACATCATTGGATTGCTGTTGAAACGTAGGTTGCAGAAATTATATATATATATATATATATATATACGAAGAAAGAAAGTCAGCTTCATACTTACAGGCATTTTAAAGATGGAAGAATAAGAAATAAGAAACACGAAAACGACCGGCCAGTTTCAATCCCAACCTTCAACAGGGTCAACTGGGACCTTTAATTCATCATTATTTTAAAATATTTAAAACTGAAGATGAACACGAGAAGGAAAAAATGGGGAGGGGCAGGCATTAGATGGCAATTATGTAGAGTCCAAGTAAACAATCCCGCTGCTTACAGAGAGACGGAATCCTAGATTTAATATATAATGACTCCAATGCCTGTAAGTGAAATATTGAGTGTGAACCAGACAAAACAGTGAACTGGTCCATACTAAAGCCATTCACACAATTTCTGCTATTTATCAGGTGTTCCTTGATTGCTGACCCGGAAGTGTTCACAAGTTGACCCGTAAGTGTTCGCAAGTTAACCCGCACGAACATCCGTTATGAGAATTCTTAATGGCACATGTTGCTTAATTCTGCAGTCCAAGTGTTGTGAGGTTCTTCCTATGTAGTCATTACCACAAGTACAAATAAACTTACAAACAACAGAAGAAATATGATGTGGAGGAAGTAAGTCCTTTCGCGTAGACGGAAAAGCAGAATGAGTGCCAAAATGAACTCTAATCTGAGCAGAGAAACAACACGAACTCACTGCTCTAGAAATTTGCCTAGCCAAAAGCTCACTACGTAAACCAATGTAAGGAAGCCTTAAATAAACTGGTCATTTTTCCACAGTATACGGTTTATCCTTAGAAAAACTGTATTTGATCACGCATCGTACCATTAACAATATCACTAGGATAACCATTTCTTGAATAAGGTGCTGCATATAAAATTTAATTCCACATCCAAAAATCTTTTGTGTGTGTGTGTGTGTGTGTGTGTGTGTGCGTGCGCGCAATTATATGCAGAAAATTCTCACAGAACTAATTTTATTATGACGGTGTAGAGTTGATTTAATATAATTTATTTTTGTTCATAAGATCGGGCTTCTAATATCGCTTAAATGTCTGTTCGATTAAAACAGAGACTGCGAGCTTGACTTGGATCAAACTCAAAACCATAATTATTCCAATACAGGTATTTTATGACTACATATATATTTTACAGGCACTCTAATATTTCAAATTGCATTCATTCTGAATTCTTTGTATTGTAAATGAAACTACTGAATTGAAGAATTTGGTTTAATTACTTTCCGTACTTTCACGTTCTAGACCCAAATGGAAGTTTACAATAAAATTATTCTTTTAATAACTCTCCGAATTTTCAAACAATTTAAGCCATTATTTGTAGCTCTATGGCATTTTATTAAAGTTGGCCGGAAAAAATACCTTTCATAGCTCTAAAACAATCTACCTGTGATATGATAAATAGAAAATTCAAAAAGCAAAACGATCATTTTAATGAATTTCGAACGCCTTAAAAGTGATTGGCTCAAATACATCTCAGTAAATATTTTAATTTTGGAAAACATCGATATAAAACATCTTAATTATTTTGCTGTTCGTATCTTAATTATTTTGCTGTTCGTATCTTAATTATTTTGCTGTTCGTATCTTAATTATTTTGCTGTTCGTATCTCAATTATTTTGCTGTTGGTATCTCAATTATTTTACTGTTCTTATCTTAATCATTTTGCTGTTCGTATCTCAATTATTTTGCTGTTTGCATCTTAATTATTTTGCTGCGCGTATCTTAATTATTTTGCTGTTCTCATCTTAATCATTTTGCTGTTCGTATACGCCAATAGTCTGAGTTTGTTTAGTTGTTTGTTCGTTCTTTTTTTTTCTTTTAACAACGGGAAGCTTTTCAAAGAGTAATGATGAAGAATATTTCCTGTTATTTCTTTTATTGCCCAGAATTATTGTTGGAATGTTCATTTGTCCTCGTCTTTCTTACGACTGTCGTGTGCAGAAGGACCAGACCACTCTGCTACAATTTCAAATTTCTTAGTCTCAATTCGGAAGCATTTAGTGATCAAGAACTTGCTTCCAGGGACCCGACTTGGCGTGTGAGATATTTTGCAGATTTCCCAACTGATCACTCTTCGGTCAAATCCAGTAATTCAAATGCTGATTTTCATGGCTTGACGTGATGCAGTCTGCCTAAATCTCCTCACTTCTTTCTGTATTCAAATGGCAGGTCCCTTTAGGCATTACGAGGTCATGGCTATTCACAGATTTCTTTCCTGTGAATATGTGAATTGGCATGCCTTCTTGAGAAAGACAGTAAAACGGTTTCCCAAAGTTCACTTTCTCGTTACTGTCCAACGTTAGAAAGGCTAGTCTGCCCGGCTATATATTTTTAAAAGCAATGTGCTTTCAGAACGTAGGCGACCATGGCTCTCAACACAGTCCTTTTCTTTATTATTTGTGAATTGACGTGTTTATTTTTGTTTGCATTTTGTTGTTATTGTTGTTGTAGTTGGTAAGGGTGATATGGGAGTGGTTTCATGTTGCCTTACCCACGGTTTTCAGTTCAGAATTTCCATTCTCGTAGACTGGTTGCTTCCCAAGGTTAGAGAGACCTGTTTATCCTGTCTTTTGGTGCAGTGGATATCGACTCAGAACGACAAATCGGGGTGCCGAGTTCGAATTCCGGTGGAATTTCTTGCGTTAACTTACACACAAATACCCTGGGAAAAGGTACTAATCCGTCTCTTCTCTTCAGTTATGGATTAAATAACAGGACATATTGGGTTCTATAACTTTGGCTGGTAACCAGTCTACCACAGAAAGCAATGGCAACCTACTGCTGGATAATCTTCTGCCCAGTCATGTCTCTTTTGAGACATGATCGCCCAAAGCGTATATTACGTATGGCATTTAACTGCTTGACTGATTAGATTACCTTTACGATATATCAAGCAATATTAAGCTATTTAATGTTGAATTTTGTATGTGATGCCCAGTGAGAACTGAATAAACTACTCTGTATGTGACTTTTGGAAATGATTTTTAGTATGAAAATGAATTGTTTTTTCATTATTATTATTATAATATGAAAATACATTGCAAACGATTTTAATATGAAAATGCACTGAAAATATTTTTTACTATAAAATGTATTGAGAATGATTTGTAATATGAAAATGCATTACAAATGATTTAATTATGAAAATTTATTGGAAATTAATTTTTACTATGCAAATACAATGGAAATGATTTTACTATGAAAGTGCATTGGAAATAATTTACTATGAAGATGAATGGAAATTATTTATGTATGAAAACGAATATATAATTTTATGATGAAAATGCATTTTAAATGATTTTTACTATGAAAATACATTGCCTAACGATTTTTACTATGAAAATGCATTGGCCAATGATTTTTACTATGAAATTTTTTGTTATGACAATGCACTGTAAATTATTTTTATTATGAAAATACAATGGAAATGATTTTCATTATGAAAATGCATTGCCAATGATTTTTAATCGGAAAATGCATTCGAAAGGATTTTACTATGAAAATACATTGAACATGATGTTTTATGCAAATGCATTGCTATGATTTTTAATATGTAAATGCATTAATCAATGATTTTTACTATGTAAATGCATTAGAAATGATTTTACTATGAAAGTACATTGACCAATGATATGTACTATGAAAATGCATTGAAAATGATATTTTTATATGAAAATGCACTGGATATGAATTTTACTATGAAAATGCTTTACAAATGATTTTACTAAGAAAATGATTTTAATATGAAAATGCATTATAAATGGTTTTAATGTGAAAATGTATTGTAAAGGAGTTTATTATTCAGTATTAATGGCCAACAGAACTATCTAACCTCGCTGTTACATCCACGTGCTTAAAATATACTTATAAAATAGGAAACAAGTGTTTTCAAAACGAAGAACATGGCACGAATTAGTTCTTTCGTCGTCTAAAGAACTACAGTTATATGACGTGACTGACTCTGATCGTGGCGCTAGGGTAGTTACGTGGATATAGCTACCCAGAAACCTTTCAGAGCTGTGTAGCTATCTTGGGTTCTAGTAAGTTATGCAACATGTCCCATGCATAATCAATGGAGTTTGAATCTAGCAGGCGCAGGAGACAGAGAGGTATCTGGACAGCAGCTGTTTTTCCAGAAATTAGTTTCCTTCCGATTTGCTTTCAGTCAGTTAAGTGCCATACGTGATACACGTTGGGCGATCATGTCTCGAAACAGACATGACTGATTGGGCAGAAGATTATCCCGCAGTAGGTTGCCATTGCTTTCTGCGGTAGACTGGTTGTCGACCAAGGCTAAAGAACCCAATCTGTCCTGTTATTTAACCCATAACTGCTAGGAATAGACGGATTAATACCTTTCCCAAGGGTATTTGCGCGTAAGTGAATGCAAGGAATTCAACTGGAATTCGAACTCCCCGATTTCTCGTTCCGAGCCGATATCAACTGCGCCACAACACGTTGCGTGAAAAATATCATCTGTCTGTAAACATAACAAGCACAAACAAGTGCACATAAACTACAACAAGGTCAGTGCATGTGACACCTGTAACAAGAGACTCCAGTTTCAGGTCTGGTCTGTAAATAATATATTACAGAACAAGTACCAGCTTTTGCTGTACCATGCTAAAAGGCTGGATCCATAATTTCTTGCAGTCCCATGCACACACGAATACGACCGTCTGCAACAAGCGGTGTATGTGATACCCCAAAACTTGTTTTACTACTGGTTCTTTCTACAAGACATATTCCGCACCATTACAGAAGTAGAAGCAGCTTGTGCCAATCCTTTTGACAGGTTGGATTGGTAGCTTCACGCTGTATCCTCTGCACAGGAATTCGGCCATCCGCTAGAAAGATCTGAAAACGGAAGTCTTTTGACTAGGTGAAACGGTGATTTTATTTCAATGTTTAATACAATTATCTCTGACACGGTTGAAGCGTCGTTGCTGGTTGTTTGGTGTCAATAAATATACTCTTTAGGGTCAAGAATTACGACATTCTATGGAATGGAATGCATACTGCATTGACTGATGGGTTGATTTTGTGCAACACGCTTCTTCATTTCATGGTTACCATCTTGGGAAATCAGCGGCGGCCCGTTCTTGCACAACATTCAGACTGTCGCAGATTTTTTTTTACGTGTCTCTGATGTTTCCTCATGGAATACGCAATGTCATTAGGTTTTCATCGCTACAGTTGCTCGAGAAAACTATACAGGGATGCCACTTCGAAGATAGAGTACTCTATCGTTTTTGGCTTCCCCAGTAAAAATGTAGTAAATCTTGCCTCTGTCCTGTATCTGCCAAAGCTACATTACTTATTTACCTATTGCTGCACTACTTCTTTACCAATTATGTTATCTGGCTGTGCGTGTGTGTGGGTGATGTTATGTTGTCTCTAATTTCATGTAACTTCACTTTATTCCATTAAAAGACTCCAACTATAGATAAATTATTTACTTAATTTAATTGTGCGTTTGTTTTAATTTTGTAAGAGGTTTTACTGTAGTGTTTGAAGTGGTTCGAATTTTTGCATGCTATTTTATTCATACTTCATTTAACCCGGATATAAGAGAGTCGGATAATAGTTATCTTATATCCGGATTTCTCCTATATCAGGGTTTGGTCTATTTTACAGTATAACCCTGATATAAGAGAAACTCTGATATAAGAGTGATTGACTCTTGTCTCAAATTACAGTCTGTGGTAATGTATATAAAATAGACCAACCCTGGATATAAGAGAACTCTTATCCAGTCCCAACTACTCTCTTATATCAGGGTGACACTTTATATACATCACCACAGGCTCTAATTTGGGATCAGAAAAAATCGCTCTTATATCAGGGTATCATATATCCGGGTTATATTGTAGAATGATTTAAATTTAATGTGCGTTGTGGTGCAGTGGATATCGACTCGGAACGAAAAATCGAGGAGCAGAGTTCGAATTCTAGTTAAATTCATTGCATTCACTTACGCACAAATACCCTTGGGAAAGGTATTTATCTGTCTTTTCCCTCCAGTTATGGGTTAAATAACAGGACAGATTTGGTTCTATATCCTTGATCGGCAACCACCGCAGAATGTAATAACAACCTACTGCGGGAAAATATTCTGTCCAGTCAGTTCTGTCTCTTTCGAGACATGATTGCCCAAGCGTGTATCACGTATGGCTCTTAACTGACTGAATACAAGGTTTTAAATTTAATTAAAGTTGCGATTTACTGAATGTAAAAGGAGGTAAATGCAAGCTGAAGGAAGTTAAGATTATGAGGATAAGGAGGATAGCGACTGAATCATTCCTTGAAAAGGTTAACATTGCAGTATCTAGTGAGTAATCCAGGCGTTTCGCAGAGTAGCAGTTAATATTGTTCAGATTCATCCAGCATCAAGACTTGTCTTTCTTCGAAATATGTCGATGAGGATAAGACAACTTGTTATGAACTACATTCTTGGGCACGTTCAGCTTCATTGCTGAAACTAACCCAATTGAAATTGTAGCTGTGTAGTCTAATCCTTTTGCACGTTACATTTTTTTGTTCTTTACTTGGTAAATCCCAAAACCCCACCGGTAGATGCTCGATCGTTGTCCCTTTTAACGACATTTATTCAGACTCCCCATTTGATGCGAAATCTGACACAAGGTCATTTATCATGTTGGGCTTTTACCGAAAAAGAATATCTGGCCAACTCGGTCACGCTACATGCATCAGAGAACGCCCAAGTCGCTCTTTTTGAGGCAGTGAAAAAGGATGTTGTCTGGTGTTGGATAGTGTTGGGGAGTCGAGTTTCCCGGTCACTAGGCTAAAATTTCTTTTGGCGTTTCTTGAGCCGTGGTTCGGGAATTCTCGCCAGTGTCTTTCGGTCCGTTCACCTGCTGCGTCCGTTGCGGCTGCTGGGATTTCTCTTCCTCCTCCTCCTCTTCGCTCTCGCTAGCGTTCAAATAACGACACTGGGCAAAATGTTCTTTGATCGCTTCCTGTTGTTGCTTACGCATTTTGATTCGACGATTCTGGAACCAAACTTTCACTTGCACTTCCGACAGGGCTAATTTTCCCGCCAAATAGTATCTGTGCGAAAAAATAAAAAATAAAAAAATGTGAGCAGTTGTAAAACGCTGAATAGTATTTTCATGATATATCTTTAAAAGTAAGTAAATATTTACAAAAATACACTACCGGCCATAATAATTAAACCTCCACAGTTAAAAAAAAATGATGTATTTCATACTATTTTTAGTATTCATTGTCAAGTGGATAATTCTAAATGAAAATAGAATGGTTCTTTTGTTATTATTACTACAAAATTTTACAAGGAAGCCAGGAAGCCTTTGCTTCGGCCAGCCAATAAGAAGAGACTAGCAAGGGGAAGAGAGCACAAAAACTGGATACCAGAACAGTTCATTTGATGCACATGTTATTGTGCAGTATTAATAAAAGAACCATTCTATTTTTCACTTAGAATTATCCACTTGGCAATAAATACTAAAAAATAGTATGAAATACATTAAAAAACTGGGGTGACCTAATAATTATGGCCGGTAGTGTACATAAGAGCACAAGAAGTATACTGTTATAGAAAACGAAAAACGTCAAAAGGAGGGAATCTGTTGGTGGGAGATATTTTATTTGATAGGGCGTTTGCACTTACAAGCCAGTAGACATTAATTTCACTGTCCCCCCACCAAAAAAACAAAACAAAACAAAACAAAAAAAAAAAACAACAAAAAACAAAGAAGATGTTATGATCAAAAATTGAAATAATGTTAAAATATTAAACACATTAGTAGATTAACACCTATCTTCTTCAAACACATCTCCTTATAACCCAAGAATGGCATGTACTATGGAAGAGTGAAACCAGAACTGTGAAATCTTGCATGAATTAATTTCAAGTCTTCTTATTAATAACTGCATTGTTTCTTTCCATGTATGAGTGTGGGCTGAAATGTTCATAGGCTGACTAGGAATGACTGATGCTAGAGCTGTGAAATCTTGCATGAATTAATTTCAAGTCTTCTTATTAATAACTGCTTGTTTCTTTCCATGTATGAGGGTGGGCTGAAATGTTCATAGGCTGACTAGGAATGACTGATGCTAGAGCTGTGAAATCTTGCATGAATTAATTTCAAGTCTTCTTATTAATAACTGCATTGTTTCTTTCCATGTATGAGGGTGGGCTGAAATGTTCATAGGCTGACTAGGAATGACTGATGCTAGAGCTGTGAAATCTTGCATGAATTAATTTCAAGTCTTCTTATTAATAACTGCATTGTTTCTTTCCATGTATGAGGGTGGGCTGAAATGTTCATAGGCTGACTAGGAATGACTGATGCTAGAGCTGTGAAATCTTGCATGAATTAATTTCAAGTCTTCTTATTAATAACTGCTTGTTTCTTTCCATGTATGAGGGTGGGCTGAAATGTTCATAGGCTGACTAGGAATGACTGATGTTAGAGCTGTGAAATCTTGCATGAATTAATTTCAAGTCTTCTTATTAATAACTGCATTGTTTCTTTCCATGTATGAGGGTGGGCTGAAATGTTCATAGGCTGACTAGGAATGACTGATGCTAGAGCTGTGAAATCTTGCATGAATTAATTTCAAGTCTTCTTATTAATAACTGCATTGTTTCTTTCCATGTATGAGGGTGGGCTGAAATGTTCATAGGCTGACTAGGAATGACTGATGTTAGAGCTGTGAAATCTTGCATGAATTAATTTCAAGTCTTCTTATTAATAACTGCTTGTTTCTTTCCATGTATGAGGGTGGGCTGAAATGTTCATAGGCTGACTAGGAATGACTGATGCTAGAGCTGTGAAATCTTGCATGAATTAATTTCAAGTCTTCTTATTAATAACTGCATTGTCTCTTTCCATGTATGAGTGTGGGCTGAAATGTTCATAGGTTGACTAGGAATGACTGATGCTAGAGCTGTGAAATCTTGCATGAATTAATTTCAAGTCTTCTTATTAATAACTGCATTGTTTCTTTCCATGTATGAGGGTGGGCTGAAATGTTCATAGGCTGACTAGGAATGACTGATGCTAGAGCTGTGAAATCTTGCATTAATTAATTTCAACTCTTATTAATAATGCGTTGTTTCTTTCCATGTATGAAGGTGGGCTGAAATGTTCATAGGCAGACGAGAAAGGAGTAATGTTAGTGTTGTGAAATCTTGCATGAATTAATTTCAAGTCTTCTTATTAATAACTGCTTTGTTTCTTTCTAAGTACGAGGGGGGCTGAAAAGTTCATAGGGTCACTAGAAAGGAGGGATGTCAGAGCTGTGAATTCAGCATGTATGCATTAGGCGATCATTTCCCCAAAAATGCAAGAAGATTTTTTCCGCAATAAGTTGGCATTCCTTTCTGTGGTAGACTGGTTGCCAACCAAGGCTATATAACCCAATCTGTCTTGCTAGAGAGAGAAGAGACGGATTAATACCTTTCCTAATGGTATTTGCGCGTAAATAAATAGAACGAATTCGGCTGAAATTCGAGCTCGCTTTTCTGATTTCTCGTTCCGAACCGATATCCATTGCACCACAACACACTTACAAATCCGAATAAGTTTAATATATATATATATATATATATATATATATATATATATATATATATATATATATATATATATTGACTGCTCCCTATGCATGCCTACATTTTTTAAGCTACGCCATTCAAACTTTCTAGGGACACATATCTACAGGGAAACCAGGTCAACATATTCTTTTTGAGTTTAATTTCCCTTTCGCACTTTTTGGCTAATGGAGCCGATTGTTTACATTTGCTCCGTAAAACATCTGAGATCTAAGATGGTTGCTAGATTACATCACAGAAATCAAATCACACGTGTCAAACGTCAAAAAAAGAAAAAAAATGATCCTTTATATTTAATTTTTATTCCGACGTTTTAAAAATTCATTTGGTCAACAAAAAAATGTGAATATTTTCCTCGTAATTTTGAAACAGAAGAAATTTTTAAAAAAGGGTTTTTTCAAACAAAAACAAAATACGTAAAAAAAAGTGCCAATGGTCAATTTAATTATTTAAGTCTGTTTTTTTCAGATTAAATATTTCATACTTCAGAAAATAAAATTAAAGAACAAAAATAAAGCTTTTTTAAATGCAGAAAATCAACTGTCTGTAATTCGTGTGGCATTAATGTAACTTTTCCCTCTAAAATTAAATGTCTACATTTTTAAATATTCTTCGAAAATTTCTAAAATTCATTTAGTCAACAAAAAATGGAAATATTTTCCCCCGTAATTTTGAAACAAAAACAAACGCAATGTTGTTTATAATGTCACACAAAACATCAACTCACGTTTACGCAAAACAAAAGAAAATAGATTTTTTTAATGGAGTTTTTGAACAATTTTTATACAACAATATTTTAAATAATTCTTTTTTTTTATATAACCTCGTTTTGAAGTGAGGCGGCGACTACAAGCGCTCGGAAATCGCAGCACGCTGCATTAATCATCTAATTAAAAAATGTTCTGAGTTGCACTGGCAACACCGGGCTATGATGCTAGCAGATATATATATATATATATATATATATATATATATATATATATAGTTTAGTACAAATTACAATCTACTGTGTACATTTTGTTTCGACATTGAAATGTCTACATTTTGTGTACATTTTGTTTCGACATTGAAATGTCTCATCAGGTACTAAACGATATTTTTTTAAAATAAAATAGAAAACTTTTCTTTTATAAAAGTAAAAATAGCGTTGACTACCTGATGAGACATTGTTCTTTCAATATCGAAACAAAATGTACAATGTAGATTGTAATTTGTATATGTTCTAAACTATAATTTATATAAATATTATAACTATTTCTATATTGACCACTGTTTTAAATTAATGTTTTGAACGTTATTCATATTTTCTTCGTTCCTTATTCACTTGTGTATATATATATATATATATATATATATATATATATATATATATATATGGGAATGTACACATAGGTATATGTGAATAAAAGTTAGTATAAGTAAGTGGGTTGACCTGATGAGATCAAATAGATGCCTAAAGTCAGGGGAATTGCTTTTTTCAGAGGTGATGCCATCTAAGACGGTCAAAATACCTTCAACCCATATTTGGAACTGGACTCTATCTCTCTTCTTTCCTTCCTCATTCCCCTTACATTGATTATCATTTATTTATTTGTTTGTAATCTTATGTTTATTATTATTATTTCTATTATGTTTCCTCTTCATTTTAAGAAAACGTTCATTCCGGCAGCAATTTTATGCCAGATGGAGGAAATATTGTAAAAGAGTCTGATGATATGAGCTCATTGAAATGATCTATAGTTGAAAACTAATATGACGTGTTGAGTTTTCCTTTATAAACTTCATATCGCTCTGGTTAACACCCATCGAGCTCTCTATATGGATTTACCTATTAATAATTTATATTAAGGTGATCTTGTTGGATTATCCTCACCGTTTACGAATTGACAACTATACCTATATATATATATATATATATATATATATATATATATATATATATATATATATATATATATAAACTTATTTATAAATGGAACTTTGTCTGTGCGTGTGTGTGTACCCGTTACCTATAGACTCCGAAACGGCTGAACCTATTTTCTTGAAAATTTACACAGTTGTACTATAAGCGTCTGCAAGTGTTCTTGGCTAGGTTTTGTATCGAGCTGCCCCCAATAAATATCGAAAATCGAAAAAATCGGGTAATACAAGGAGTGGTCCGATTTTAATCAAATTTGATACACTCATAGACCAAGACATAAGAAACGATATTCAGACGTTTCAAAGTTGCAGTTGTTACAATAGTGCAGAAAATCGATAATATATATATATATATATATATATATATAAAGCAAGATATTTGTGTGTGTGTCTGTTAATCTGCCTGTATGTCTGTATTTTTTTCAGCCCTTTTATTTTAGTTTTTGTTTCGGGTTTGGCTCTAAGTAGGAATAATTGTAGTTCTTAATCTCAGCCATGATATTATTTACTCAGAGGACTTATTTAGCCTTCAAAATTTAGTTTACGATGAAAAAACTTATTTGATACCGATAACAGGAAATTAAAATTTGACTTACATCCATTCATTTTTCTTTCAATCTATGGTTTCGCTTTAACTGGAAACAGCTATTGCTGTTTAGTCTTTCGTGCCAACGTCCAAAGAGTCTGAACTTTGGGACCATGGATTAGTTTTAAAACTTTTATTACACCCGAGCAACGCAGGTCTATACTGCTAGTATATATATATAATACTAAATTAATTGTAAAATGCTTTTGTCTCCTTTCTACGAGACAAGTATCAAGTTAATTTCGGTTTAAAAATAGGGCAACAAATATGATAGATAACGCCAATAAGGTAGTTTTACATTGACTAATTTAAAGGTAATACAGAATGGATGTTCGTTGCTTTATTTGAATAAACTGCTTTTATTAATTTAGGGAAAAGAATAAAACCAATGAGAATAAAATTAACCTTTCCGTTCCGACCATATATTGTTGGCGACTGAATTCTGCTTCCAACTGTTCCAGTTGTTCGGGTGTGAAAATGGTGCGCACCCGTTTGCCACTTTTTCCGGATGAAGAATTTTTGACCGGTGCCCTCGGCAATGTGACAGAAGAGTGGGGTTCCAGGTGCTGCTGGTGTTGCTGTTGATGATGATGATGCTGTCGCTTCCATTCGCTTGCTGTCATATTTGACACATGACCAGTGTTCGCTACCCGTCCACTCACGCTCTCTTCGACTGAAACTGTAACAAAACATGAAGCAAGACATTGAAATATATTTACTCTCTCTCTCTCACTCACTCTCTCTCTCTCTCTCTCTCTCTCTCTCTCCCAATATATATATATATAAATCAAGCCTTATATACAAAATTTTCTTTGATTTGACTTCGTTTCAACTTTGAAATCATTCATAGTCAAGTGCTCAAAGATGCACCAGATCAATTACCCTTATGTTGTTAGGGGTTGCAGGTTCAAATCCTGCCAAATGACACACATTTTCCTAACAAAATTTCTTATGAATAATTAGGCCGGTCGAAATATATATATGTATATACTGTTTAATTAACGACAGAATATCTACTGAAATACGAGTATTTATTAAAATAATATTCAAACAAAAAATTGAATATGTCGGTTGTTAATTCCCTTTCGTTAATCTCCGGAACTTCCATAACACAGCCTGTTTGTATATATATATATATGTGTGTGTGTGTGTGTGTGTGTGTGTGTGTGTGTGTGTGTGTGTGTGTGGTTAAATAAAAAGAAGACAAGAGGAAAACTGTATTTAACTTGCCTACACGTTTCGTCCTGTGATGGACTTTATCAAGGCAAAAAGATTAAATGAACTTTATTGCAAAATACGTATCTATAAACAAACAGTGTTCACTTTTTTGCTTCAAACTTTTTTGCCTTGATAAAGTCCATCACAGGACGAAGCGCGTAGGTGAGTTAAATACAGTTTTCCTCTTGTCCTCTTTTTATTTAACCATCCTGTTCTTAATCTCAGATCATAACCGAGTATATTTTTACACACACACACACACACACACACACACACACACACACATATATATATATATATATATATATATATATATATATATATATATATGAACACTTGGTATATTAGTCAGGTAAATTCCGATAAAGATGGACTCAGAAGAACTCAATGTTAAATTCATTTTTTAATTTAACAGTGTAATATATGATGACTTTGGTCCCAATTGGGTCTGACGAGCTGCAGGGCCATCATCATCATCGGCGGTGAAATATGTATTACCCATGAAAATGTAGAATATCAAAAAAAATTATCTAAAAAAATATACATATGTGTGTGTGTGTGTGTGTGTGTGTGTGTGTGTGTGTGTGTGTGTGTGTGTGTGTGTGTGTGTGAATATTCTCAGATGGAATCTGTAGAGAGGAACAATATGACTTGAAGAAAAAGACAAGAGGGAAACTGTATTTAATTTTAGCCAACGCGTTTCGTCCACTGACGGACTTTTTCAAAAAGACAAAAACAAAAAAAAAAACAACAAAATAAAAACGAATTTATTTGAAATAAAGTATGTATAAATAAAATGTTTCTTCCTAGAAAACGCTGATAAATATTCATAAGTTCAACTGAAAAAAATTTAATTACGTCATTCTGCATACTTGAAGAGAATTTTTTCGGATAATCCTATAATTTTCTAGTAGCCGATAGCATTTTGTTTTGTTTATAGACCCTTTATTAAAAATAAATTATTTTCGTCTTTGGCTTTGATAAAGTTTGCCAGCGGACGAAAACTTAGTACAGTTTTCCTCTTGTGTCTTTCTTGTAGTCATATTGTTCCTCTCTATCTGAACTTATTTATAAACGGAACTTTGTCTGTGTGTGTGTCCGTTACCTATAGACTCCGAAACGGCTGAACCGATTTTCTTGAAAATTTACACAGTTCTACTATAAGCGTCTGCGAGTGTTCTTAGCTAGGTTTTGTGTCGAGGTACCCCGAATAAATATCGAAAATCGATAATCGAAAAAATCGGGTTATAGAAGGAGTGGTCAGATTTTAATCAATTTTGATACACTCGTAGACAAAGACATGAGAAATGATATTCAGTAGTTTCAAGGTTGCAGTTCTTACAATAGTGCAGAAAATCGATAATATATATATATATATAAAAGGCAAAATGTTTGTGTGTGCGTGTCTGTTTATCTGCCTGTATGTCTGTATTTTTTTTTCAGCCCTTTTATTTTAGTTTTTCCTTTGGGTTTGGCTCTAAGTATGTATAATTGTAGTTCTTAGTCTCAGCCATGAAGCCATTTACTCAGAGGATTTATGTAGTCTTCAAAATTCAGTTTACGACGAAAAAAACTTATTTGATATCGATACCAGGAAATGAAAATTTGACTTACATCCATTCATTTTTCTTTCAGTCTATGGTTTCGCTTTAACTGGAAACAACTATTGCTTTTTAGTCATTCGTGCCAACGTCCAAAGAGTCTGATCTCCAGGACCATGGATTAATTTTAAAACTTTCATTACACCCGAGCAATGCCGGGCTATACTGCTAGTAGATTATATATTTGCCTTGATAAAGTCCGTTAGTGGATGATACAGTCAGTTAAGAGCCATACGTGATACACGCTTTGGGCGATCATGTCTCGAAAGAGAGATGACTGACCGGGCAGGAGATTATCCCGCTAGGTTGCCATTACTTTCTGCGGTAGACTGGTTGCCAGCCAAGGCTATAGGACCCAATCTGTCCTGTTATTTGACCCATAACTGGAAGGAAGAGACGGATTAATACCTTTTCCAAGGGTATTTACGCGTAAGTGAATGGAGGGAATTCAACTGGAATTCGAACTCAGTTCCTCGATTTCTCGTTCGGAAGCGATATCCACTGCATCACAAGGCATATACCTCGGTATTCTTCTTCTATGTGTCCACGTCTCTTAGTATGTTTGTTCCGTCATCGACCTGATCAGACCCTGCAAATATGTTATCCACTGCCTTCCTCTGTCTCTCCTTCCTTCTATCTGGCCAGTCAGTATCAGGTTCTCTAGGCTCTCCTTCCTTATTGCATGTCCCAGGAACTTCAGTTGTCTCTTCCTGATGCTCAGCATCAATTTCCTTTTTGTTGCCATTCTTTCCAAACTATTCCAAAATATGTCAGTGGAAAACGCGAAGCCACGAAGCCACAATGAGTTGCTCTCCTGAAGAGCATGGGGATGGAAGGTAAAAATAGTCCTCCATGGTGATTAAAAGATGTGTGTGTGTGAGTCTGTGTGTGTGTGTGTGAGTCCCTGTGTGTGTGTGTGTGTGTGTGTGTGTGTGCAAAAATAGGTAAAAATAACAGATTCTTAATTTTAATTTTAAAGTGTTAGATTTTTAGTTTTATATAGAATGAATGTACTCCTACCGTAAAAAATAACGGCAATATATATATATATATATATATATATATATATATATATATATATATATATATATATATCATACAAAACTGAATGAAAGTGTTTTAGGTTCCTCAAATGACTCCTCCTTAATTTTGAAAATTTTCGGTTGTTTAAAACTTCCAGTCGCGCGTTCGTAAAAATCCTTGTTTGAAAAACGTTGGAAAATCAGTTATAACTTTCCTGAACATACCAAAAGGTTGAAACCTAGGTTGCGGAAATATTTCCAAATTAAAAAATATTCAAACGCTCTACAATATAAATATATTAAGCATTTTATAAATACAACTTGGTACTGATCGAATATAATTATGACCCAAAACAAATTATATATTTTTAATATATATAATATAATATAAGAATTTATAGATATATAAACTAATTCAATATATATTTAAGAAGTAGAATTATTATATATTATTATATATTATATATATATATATATATATATATATATATATATATATATATATATATATATATAAACTAATTATATATATTAATGCACAAAAAAATTGTCTGTTCTTTTGTTCTTAGAAATTACTTGTATTCTGATAAGTCACCACTGACAAGGTAATGTCTACCTGATTAAGAGAGTTTGGCTAGTTTTGACATTTTAAAAACTCTTCAACTTGAATTCAACATGGTCACTTCATAAGACACGGTTAGTGTCGAAACAAAATGGCTATTTTTGTAGTCATATTATAACATATTTATGCTATAAATTCTAAACAAATATTATTCCATTCATAGGTACCCTATCCATAGGTACCCTATCCTATACTATCCTATACCTCATATGTATATATATATATATATATATATATATATATATATATATATATATATATATTATAAAAGTAAATGCATGAACAAAAGGTTAATAAACCTACGAGTTCAACAACTTAGTTACAATACTATATATATATATATATATATATATATATATATATATATATATATAAAACGGTTTTTATAATAATAGAGAGGGTATATATATATATATATATATATATATATATATTCTTTATTACTCGACAACTTAATTATTGCAAAAATATAAAGAAATAAAACACTACTAAAAAAGAAACACGTGGCAAGAACTTTCATAACTGGTAGTAAAGTTTACCAAATGGTAGTAAAGAGAATGAACTGAGCTGACACAGCCTCGTTATTATCTCTCTATCCCTGAGCATGACAGAAGAGAAATATATATATATATATATATATATATATATATATATATATATATATAGACAACAGTCTTTATTATAATGGAGAGCATTCTATTTTTTAAAATTCAAATACAAACAATAAAATATACATGCGCGGGTAGTGTAAAGATTATCAGAGCTGAAAAGTGAATCGGGGAACAGAGTTCGAATTCCGACTTTCTGGTTTATGTGCACCTTTGCATTTATACACTTCGCAAAGATGCGCACTCCTCTTGTACCACCATACATATTGTTTGTTTACCCTTCAAGAAAATCTAGACGCAATATCTTTAAGTTATCCAGCTGACATAATATATACTGAGACATATCGGTTCATTCATCATTACCTAAATTCTGTCTAACTCCATATTGTTTGTTTACACTTACAGAGAGTACAGGCGTAATACTTTTTTATTAATTTAACGTCGTTCAAATTTAGTCATATGCCTTCACTCTTCATTTATGTATTAAAGTTTAATTCAAGAAGATAAAATATCTTTGTTCATTTTTTCTAACTTCATATCGGGTATCTCGCTTGGCCCGATTGTTTGTCGAGTTGACATTTTGATGCTATCGAACATGGAAAGCAACAAGGCGCATTGCACCTTTGGAATTTGCCCGATAACCAAATCATGGGTTGAGCCAAACTTTGCGAAATTGTTTTGGCGGAGGAGTTTGGGAATTGTCGATGGCTGCGCTAGCAAGTGATATTTTAAGCCTTCTGATTGGTTAAGCCTACTATTAGCGAACTATAAAATGACTCAGCTTGATGATTTTTTGCGAGAAACAGACCATGCTAGATTATGTGCGCCCTTTCGCAAAAACTGTAAGATCTGCGCAGCAGAATTGCATTATAAGCCACAGGGTAGGGTAGGCTCTGCGAATTCACCAAGCGTCTGTAATGGGGTTTGCAGAGTTGCCAGTCTGTTAGTGTGCTCAAATTAATACGGTCACAGTACCAAGTTTGAGAGATCATTAGAACAATTGCCAAATATTTAAAGAAAAAGCAGTTTGCACCAATTCCTGACCACTGACAATCCCTTTCTTCTTCATTTGCAATGCATTCCTATCGTAAAATCATTAGCAATGCATTTACATTATACGTCTAATAGCCCTATTCTATCAGTAATACTTGCATTCTTTCTTGACCACTGACAATCCCTTTCTTCCTCATTTGCAATTCATTCCTATACTAAAGTCATTATTAATATATTTACATTATAAATATAATAGCCTTATTTTATTCTTCTTCTTCTAGGTGCCCTGTCCCTTCAGGACGTAGGCGATCATGGCCTTCCCCTGTTTCCCTATCCATGATGACTCTTAGCACGCCTTCTCCTGTTACGCCATGCAATCCTCGTTCCATCATCCACCTGATTAGGTCATTCAAATATGTTATCCGTTGATTTCCCCTGTCTCTTTTTCCCTCCATCTGGCCTGTTAGTATCAGATTCTCCACGCCCTCCTTCCTCATTGCATGTCCCAGGAACTTCAGCTGTCTCTTCCTGATGCTCAGTATTAATTTCCTTTTTGTTTCCATCATTTCCAAGACCTCGTCATTGCTCACATGTTCGATTCATGATATTCGCAGCATCCTTCTGTAGAACCACATTTCAGTTGCTTCAATTTTTCCCTTCATCTTTGATGGTATTGTCCAGCATTCACCGCCATATTGAAGGACGGACAGCACGTAGCAATCCAGTACTCTCTTCCTAGTTTCTAGCGAAATTGTCCTGTTTCTTAATACCTTACTCAACTTCTGGAATGCTTCCTTCGCCATGCCAATTCGCCTTCGGATCTCTGTCTCGCACTTTCCGTCTTCTGTTATAACGCTTCCCAGATATTTAAATTTTTGTACCTGCTTGATTCTGGTATTCCGGACCTGTATTGTACAGTGGATATCGGCTCGGAACGAGAAACCGGGGAGCCGAGTTCGAATTCCAGTTGAATCCATTGTATTCACTTACGCACAAATACCCTTGGGAAAGGTATAAATCCATCTCTTCCTTCCATTTATGGGTTAAATAACAGGACAGATTGGGTTCTATAGCCTTGGTCGGCAACCAGTCTACCGCAGAAAGCAATGGCAACCTACTGCGGGATAATCTTCTACCCAGTCAGTCATGTCTCTTTCGAGACATGATCGCCCAAGCGTGTATCACGTATGGCACTTAACTGACTGATTTGGCATTTTGGGCTGCCCTTTTGGCTGATGATCATGCATTCAGTTTTCGTGCAGTTTATTTCTAGTCTTTTCTTGTTACTTTCTTCTGCTACCTTCTGTAAGAATAATGCTTATATTAATTCCTGACCAGTGACAAGTCTTTTCTTTCTCGTTCGCAATGCATTTCTATCGTAAAATTATTGATATCGTTGTATTTTGAAAAGACTAAGTGAACTGCTTCTGTCACAGTCAAGGGGTTAAATATGATTTGGATGAGTCAATTCGAAATATCATGGCAGTAAAACTCAGCTCACAGTCTGGAGAGTAAGGAGAATTAAACTAAGGGTGCACTGAATCAGATAGATTTATCAAAAGATGGTCGGAGTGTTGGCTAGATGAGACTTATAGAACAACTAATACAAGAATAAAAAAGTAATTTCATGACGGATGTGATTATAGTCCGCTACATATTCCCTTTCTTTATTACCTGCGAATTGCCATGTGTTCTTTGGCAATACGGTGGAGTAGTTCCGCGTTGATTTACTTATAGTTTTTCTTTTTTAGACTAGTTACCACTGAAGGCTAAAGAGCTTACTCTGCCCAACTATTGTCCCTATAGATGGGATGGGGTGAAGATTTTTGATTCATACTTTTCTCAATGAGATTTGTGCGATAATATCGCGGAAAATATATGCAAATATAAAAATCATTATGAGACAGACAGTGTACAAATATTATCTTTGTCTCATAATATCTGATACACTAAGTGTAGAAAATGTTTATGCAAATATAAAAATCATTATGGGACAGAAAGCGTACAAATATTATTTTTGTCCCATAATATCTGATACACTAAGTGTAGAAAATGTTTATGCAATTATAAAAATCATTATGGGACAGAAAGCGTACAAATATTATCTTTGTCCCATAATATCTGATACACTGAGTGTAGAAAATGTTTATGCAAATATCTCCTAAAAACAAAATCTGAGAAAACGATTTTACCCATTGTTACTTATTGAGAAAAGTTTAAATCTATTCTCTTCTTTTAAAATGACGTGGAATGTTTATATCGAAACAATTACTGGGTCTTCTGCTAGAAAAATTGGCTCACTGTGTTGTGTCTGGCAATTTCTCTCAGCTAGATCCACCTCTCACGTTTATTAATCTAGCATTCGTTCTAGCATTGAATATTGATTAGACTAAACTATCGCCCAGTTCACACTCCACCTACGTCTACTGAACAGGTGAAGAGGCTCATCCCTTTTTTCCTGTTTAGGATGCGGTTTCCGGTTTTCTCTTTCCCTGTCTTTTCACTCTTTTCTTTATTTTTTTTTTCAATTGGAGTAGATAGACTAAACTATCGCCCGGTTCACACCCCACCCACGTCTACTGAACAGGTGAAGAGGCTCATCCCTTTTTTCCTGTTTAGGGTGTGGTTTCCAGCTTTCTTTTCCATTCTTTTTACCCTTACGTAGCCCTCTGCGAATCAGTGGCGTTACCGCCTTGCTTGGGGTGATATGATGAAAAAAAAAAAAAAAAGAAAAAAAAAAAGAAACATCTTATTTAGTGCTTCTGCTAAATATCTCGTGATTCTTAACAAAATCCAAAGAAGAGTATGCAATGTTATCGGTCTTGACCAGGCATTTCGACATCAGTCACTTTCCCACCACTTTGACGTGGATTCCCTCTGAATTTTCTATAAATATTTCCGTGGCAATTGAACTTTCCTCCTTGGTACCCCGAACAAATGAATTTTAGCGTACTACTAGATTGGTGCTATGGTTCAGTGGATATCGGCTCGGAATGAGAAATCGGAGATCCGAGTTCTAATTCCAGTTGAATTCGTTGCATTCACTTACGCACAAATACTTCTAGAAAAGGTATTAATCCATCGCTTCTCCCCTCAGCTATGAGTTAAATAACAGGATAGATTGAGTTCTATAGCCTTGGTTGCTATCCAGTCTACCGTAGAAAATAATGGCAAACGACTGCGGGAAAATCTGTTACTCAATCAGTTATGTCGCTTTTAAGACATGATCGTCCAAGTATGTATCACGTATGGCATTAACTGACTGACTGATTAGATTGGCAAATAGTTCTCATCGTTTTACTGTTGAAATAACCAGATGTAACCGTAAGATCAATTCTAATAGTTTTTTTTTTTTTTTTGCACCTCTGGCCTGTGGAACTCTCTTACCGTTTCTTGTTTCCCTGGTACCTATGATCTTGAAAAATTTAAATACAACATCAATCGTAATCTTGTGTCTTTCTGAAACATGGTCTTTTGTTGTCCTTTCACCTCTCTAAAGTCTCAATGAAAGAAATAAGCATATTTCTATTCAAAAAGTTTCAATTATACAAAAATATGAAAAGATAGTTTTACACAGGATGCAGTATATTCAAGCTATACATCAACCTTTCGTCGATAAAGGTGAGCATGATTGTTACCCGAGAGTCAAGGGACGTGATGGCTGCTCCCCGTTTTTGGCAGACTACAAGGGAACGAAAAATTAAAAAAAAAGTCAACTCAAGATCGAATAAGATGCATTGGCCATTTGTTGACGACTGCTACTGCCAAACACAAATAAAAGGCCAACATTGGTTGTGTCTATAAAAACAGGAACGTTTGTTGGCTGTTAGTCAAGGGTTCACGACTATCGGGTCATTCGATGAGCTTGCTGCCTGACTGACGGGGAAATTTATGTCATTCAAGATTGGTACAAATAAATATAGCTTGAGTAAGCTCCCATTGAAAGGTTGAAGAATTCCGTGGAGTGCAATAGTTAAACTGGCTGAACTTCAGAGAAATCGAACTGGAATATGATAATGATTGTAGATATTGATAATATGATAAGAATAGAATATTATTATTATCTATTATATAATAGAAATCGAACTGGAATATGATAATGATTGTAGATATTGATAATATGATAAGAATAGAATATTATTATTATCTATTATATAATAGAAATCGAACTGGAATATGATAATGATTGTAGATATTGATAATATGATAAGAATAGAATATTATTATTATCTATTATATAATAGAAATCGAACTGGAATATGATAATGATTGTAGATATTGGTTCAAAGTTTGCTTTATAGGGTTCGATTATCTTCTTAATAGATGTGGTTGGACTTGATTTTCAATTGAAACTTTTTGGTTTAATCACTTTTTGTTATTTCCATCTATATGAGCAGCTAGAATTAAAATAACTAAACAATCATCAATAGCATAATAGCCAATACATTGAGTGTAGTAAATGCGTTTGTATATATAGCAATTATTATGAAACAGAGTGCGTAAAATATTATCTTTGTCCCATAATATCTGATACATGAATATAGAAAATGTTTATGCAAATATAACAATCATTATGGGACAGAAAGCGTACAAATATTATTTTTGTCCCATAATATCTGATACACAGAGTGTAGAAAATGCTTATGCAAATATAACAATCATTATGGGACAGAAAGCGTACAAATATTATCTTTGTCCCATAATATCTGATACACTGAGTGTAGAAAATGTTTATGCAAATATAACAATCATTATGGGACAGAAAGCGTACAAATATTATCTTTGTCCCATAATATCTGATACACAGAGTGTAGAAAATGTTTATGCAAATATAACAATCATTATGGGACAGAAAGCGTACAAATATTATCTTTGTCCCATAATATCTGATACACACAGTGTAGAAAATGTTTATGCAAATATAACAATCATTATGGGACAGAAAGCGTACAAATATTATCTTTGTCCCATAATATCTGATACACTAAGTGTAGAAAATGTTTATGCAAATATAACAATTATTATGAGACAAGGAGCGTAAAAATATTATCTGTCCCATAATGGTTGTTACATTTACTGTAGGAAATATGTATGCAAATGTAACAATTATTAATGTTGTAACCTAAAAGCAGAGGGATGGACCAGGTTCTCGTCATCGGGGCCCACTCAACCGGCGGTTGAGGAGATTGAGGAATTTTTGTTCCTGTGTCCATCCGTACGCGGTCGGGTTCCTCACCTTAAAAAAGACCTTGTGTTACATCTCGCTTCAATGGGGGAGTGGTGTAAATAGCCATAGCTACGTACATAACAAATATAGAACAGTCATGTAAATGAGCTAACCAATTGCTCATAGGTAGAGAGACACACTGAAAGAAAGAAATTATATATATATATATATATAGAAAAAATATATATATATATATAGAGCCAGAAAAATTTAAAATAGATACCTATTCAGTCAGTCATTTTAGTACCATGCGTAAAACACGCTTCGGCGATCATGTCTCGAGACTAGGAAGAGGATTATCCCGGAGTAGGTTGCCATTACTTTCTGCGGTAGACTGTTTGCCAGCCAAGACTATAGAACCCAATCTGTCCTGTTATTTAACCCATAGAATTAATATCTGTCCTAAGTTTATTTGCGAGTAAGTGAATGCTAGGAATTCAACTGGAATTCGAACTCAGCTCCCCGATTTCTCGTTTCGTGCCGATATCCACTGCACTACAACGCATATCTTCCTAATATGTTGATAAAAAATAAATCAATTTTTGTCGTCGTATGATTTTAGTATTTATTCTAAAATTGAAATCAGGACATTACTTAGAGAAAGCCAACATATAGAAAATACCCGAGTCCAGTACCAGAAATCATTTGCAACTATCTGGTTATAGTAATCGCTTTGATGTGTGACTTGACATGATATCATTTAAATGGAAAGAAACAATGCAGTTATTAATATGAAGAGCAGAAATTAATGCATGCAAGATTTAACAACACAAACATCACTTCTTCAGAGTCAGCCTATGAATTTTTCAGATCACCCTCGTATATTCGGAAATCTAGAAAACAACAAAAATGAAGACAATTCTCCGAATGATTGATTCTTTTATATTCAGAAATCCAGAAAATAACAGGAATGAGACTAATCGTCCGAATATATAATAATGAAATGATTTTATATTCAGCAGTTCAGAAAATAACAACAGTAGAGGCAATCGTGTCAATATGAAACCATGAAAAAAATTTACACTACCGGCCATAATTATTAGGCCAACCAAGTGTTTTAAAAAAATGATATATTTCATACTATTTTTTAGTATTTGTTACCAAGTGCATAATTGTAAATAAAAATACAATGGTTCGTTTGTCAATACTGCACAATAACATGTTCATCAAGTGAATTTATAAATATTTAATAAATACTTATGTTGCAGTTTCATCAATGAAAGCATGAAGAAAATTTAGGGTGATTCGGACGTGTTCATCTTTGCTTCTTTGCCTTGTAAAAATTTGCAAGGTAATAATAACAAAAGAACAATTCTATTTTCATTTAGAATTACCCACTTGCCAATAAATAGTAAAAATAGTATGAAATACATCATTTCTTAAAAAAAAAAAACTGGGGTTGTCTAATAATGATGGCCGGTAGTGTATCCTCAAAACTTCAGATAATAACAGGAATTGAGACAATCATCCGAATATGGAACATAAAAAAGACTTCATGTTCAGAAATTCAGAAAATAACAACAATGGAACGAGTCGTCCCAATATGGAAAAAGGAAATGATTTTATTTTCAGAACTTTTTTTTTTAATCATATCACACCAAGCAAGGCGGTAACGCCACTGATGCGCAGGGGGCTAAAAAGAGTAAAAAGATTGGAAAAGAGAAAGCCGGAAACCACATCCTAAACAGGGAACTAGGGATGAGCCTCTTCACCTGTTCAATAGACGAGGGTAGAGTGTGAACCGGGCGATAGTTAAGTCTACCTACTCCTACTTCAGAAAATAACAAAACTATATATTCTGAATAAATAGAATCATGTAAATTTCACATTACAAAACTTCACTTAGTAAAGTTACTGTTTAAACTTCTTATTTTTCTGTCGTATGTTTGCACATCCGCCTCGTGTGTTTATACGCAGTTTATAACAGATGACGGATTACTGGAACAAGAGGCTGAAAGAATTGTCACAAAGGGAAAAATGAGAGAAAGAGAAGCCGGAAGTTAGGGTTGTGGTAGAAAAGTGGGGACAAGTAGGAGAGATAAAAGGTTCATATAAATAATTAGAGAAAAACAAATGAAAGAAAATAGCAAAAAAAGAAAAAGAAAATATATAATGTGTAGGTGAGAGTGTCCGAGAAGAGTGCGCATCTGTTGGTTCCCGCCCGATCGTATCTGGCAGCCACAACGAAAAAAAATAAAAAATTACGACAAAAAAAAATAAAATAAAAGCCTTAACCACAGCTTCCTGTCCTTAGAACGTTACCCACCCTGACACTCTACCATTAGTCTGTCATCAACATCTTACCCGCTATCCTGACCGACCCAGTAGTTATTTGTCTCATTAGCTAACAATGCCCTGTTCATTTACTCAGAGGCCGGCGGTTCACCAACATTGTCATCATCGAAGGAAAAACGCAACTGCCAACCGTGGTTGGTGCAGGTAGGTTCCTAAAAACAAATGCAACAAGCAGCCGGGTAATTGTTGTCCTTTTCATTTAGAAACGGTCGACATCGAGTAGATCGAACTAGAAAGCGCGACGCATTTCGGAACGGGTTTTAAACCTGCCAAGGGAGGGTTGCGAATGTACGGCGCGGAAGGTGGAATCAGCGAGACGAGTTCAAATTTCGGGCTAGCTTGTTGCATTCACTTTCGCGCTAACACCATTTCGGATAGACACGAATTGATATCTTAGATCTCCCCTAAAGTTATAGAGTTAAATAGTAAGGAAGACTGTGTTTTCTTGAAGGAAAACATCGAATTCGAAACCGTGGAGAAAGTAACGGATAACGACCCTACTATCTTTCCCATGACTGCATCATAATTAACAGATAATAAAGAAAAGGAAACTGTGGAGAGCCATGAACACTTATACCCTGAAAAGATATGCTTTCTAAATAAAGGTAACAGGTTTGTGTTAAGGGAACGGGAAGCCACTCTACTATCTTTCCCGAGAAATCATATCAATTCACTGATAATAAAGTAAAGGAAACTGTGGAGAGCCATGATCACTTCGACCCTGAAAAGATATGTTCTCTAAATAAGGGTAACAAGTTTAAGTAAAGGGAACAGGAAGCCACTCTACTATATTTTTCAAGAAGTCATGGCAATTCACCGATAATAAAGAAGAGGAATATGTGAAGAGCCATGATCGCTTCCATTCTGAAGTGACATAACTAAAAAAAGTTAATTAATTTAGGAGAAGGACAGCTATGAGCTGAGAATCCCAGTAAAGAGAAATGCCGAACCCTGAAAATTTATTCACTATTTATTTCTCTCACACTCAACAGGAGTAGATAGGTCCGCCTTCCTCGTCTTTTGAACAGGAGTAGAGGTTTATCCCAGCTTAAATTTGTGTTTCCAGTTCTTTCTAAATTCTTTCCATTCTCTTTCTCACCAACTAACCTCTTGTGTCTAAGTAGTATTATTGCCTTTCTTGAGAGGAATTAACGATTAAATAAAAAATAGAGAATTTCCAAAGGTATTTTAGACGTGTTTATGGTACAGTTAATATCGGCTCAGAACAAAACATCGGAGAGTCGACTTCGAATTTCTGTTGAATTCGTTGCATTCACTTACGCGCAAATAATCTTGGGAAATCCATCTCTTCTTCCTCCAGCTAATTAGCAGAACAGATTCGGTTCTATAGCCTTGGTTGGCACTCAGTCTATCACAGAAAGTAATGGTAACCTGCTATGGAAAAATCCTCTGCCCAGTCAGTCATTATTGCTCAAGCGTGTATCACGTATGGCACTTAACTGACTGACTGAATATAATAATTAGAAACAAAATTAAATCTACTGGGCATAAAGTGGGGGTGTCGGTTTTCTATTGTCATGAAGTAATAAACTGATCCCCCACTAATTACTATTTATTAATATAATAATATAATCTGTCTTTTCTCCCTCTGGCTATGGTTTTAATACCAGGACAGATTGGGTTCTATAGCCTTGGATGGCAACCAGTCTCTTTTGAGACATGATCGCCAAAGTGTGTATCATGTACGGCACTTAACTGACTGACTAAACTTGCAAAGAGTTTAGTCAGTAATCTAAGCTTATTTATAAATGGAACTTTGTCTCTGTGTGTGTCTGTGTGTGTGTATGTGTATCCGTTACCTATAGACTCCGAAACAGCTGAACCGATCTTCTTGAAAATTTACACAGCTGTACTATAAGCGTCTGCGAGTGTTCTTAGCTATGTTTTGTGTCGAGGTACCCCCGATAAATATCGAAAATTGACAATAGAAAAAATTGGGTTATAGAAGGAGTGGTCCGATTTTAATAAATTTTATACACTCATAGACAAAGACATAAGAAACGATATTCAGAAGTTTCAATGTGCAGTTTTTACAATAGTGCAGAAAATCGATAATATATATATATATATATATATATATATATATATATATAAGGCAAGATGTTCGTGTGTGTGTCTGTTTATCTGTCTGTATGTCCTATATAAAAAATCCACAATTTTTATCCAATTCTCACCAAACTTCACTCAAATATTCTTTAGGCTGAGGCTGAGCTCCAGGACCATGGATTAGTTTTAAAGCTTTCATTACACCCGAGCAACGCCGGGCTATACTGCTAGTCAATCTATAAATAAGGATTCATCAGAAAATTAAGATAGCAAAACAGTGAAATTTTCACAGCTTATGCTAGTAAATGTAAATGTAGAATTTAGAACTATTTAAAAAAATATTTTCACACGGCTCCGGATTGTTTAAAAATAACAGTATCTGAGCTATGATTTTCTAACTATCGTAGGGGTGAAGTTGGCAAACCTCTCAGAAGCGAAACTAGAATTCGATTATGGCCTTATTTGAAAACGTTCTGGGGATTAGGGATCTCATGGATGTTTCGCCTGGGTTGTTCATTCATAGTGCTCAGTCATCAAAAAGAGGGATAAGACTAAATCAATAGTAAAATGTCAACAAGATATAGTATTTGTTTTAAATCAGTCAGTTAATTGGGCGAAAGAGGTTTCTTTCGATCCATGACTGACTAGGCAGATGTTCCTGTGGTAGGTAGCCATTTCTTTCCGCCGTAGTCTGGTTGCTAACCAAGGCTATAAGACTCAATCTGTCCTGGTATTCAATTCTTTTATCCAAATGAGCGAATTAAGTGCCATGCGTGGTACGCACTTAGGTGATCATGTCTCTTTCAATATATGACTGATTCGGCAGAAGATTTTCCCGCAGTAGTTTGCCATTTCTCTTTGTGGTTGAGTGGTTGCCAATCAAGGCTATAGAATCCAGTCTGTCTTGTTATTCAACCCATAGCTGGAGGGAGGAGAGATGGATTCATACCTTCCCCATGGGTATTTGCGCGTAAGTGACTGCAACTAATTCAACTGGAAATCGAACTCCGTTCTCCGGCTTCCGTTTTCCGATTCCGAGCCGATATCCATGACACCACAACGCAATGGTGATCTTTTTAGTCTTTTTAGTCTTTTACTTTGGATACTTGTTGTGGACCCAGAATAGGTCCGGAAGAAAACACAACTCAGGTATTAGTGAAACAGATATATATATATTAACGAAAAACAAATACAAGAATGTTACTGCCAAGCATAGACCAGGGAGACTCAACTCAACTCAACTCAACTCAACTCAACTCAACTCAACTCCTCAATAAATCATCCGACTTGAGACATAGTCTCTCGATATTTATAATCATCAGAAGAGTTCATTATGGTACAAAAGTGTAGGTCCCATAACAATAGTAAAAAATACTCCATGATTTATTTATTTTTGAGTTTACAGCCATATCACGTTGAATACCCCGGTTCTCGCTCAATCATCGAAGTTAAGCAGCGTTTACCCTGGTCAGTACTTAGATGGGTGACCGCTTGGGAATACCAGGTGCTGTAAGCGTTTAGTGATGGATGTATGTTGTGGCGCAGTGGATATCGGCTCGGCATGAGAAATCGGTGAGCCGAGTTCGAATTCAAGTTGAATACCCTGCATTCACTTAAGCACTGGTACTCTTGGGAAAGGTATTAATCCATCCCTTCCCTCCAGTTATGGGTTAAATAACAGCGTAGGACCTGGGGACCCTGCCCTTAAAAACAAATCCCAATGAATCTTGATACTCGAAAAAAAAAAAGTATTACTAGACACAAAACTTATATAAAAAGAACAATAAATTGTTGAAAGAAAAAGGTATTACCAGCAATGAATAAATAAAATTTAGTTGGCAATAAATGACCCGCTGAGGTGTTGATATGCCATAAAAACAACCAACCAAAAAATTACTTTTTTTTTTATTGTCATGTCTTTTCAGGACGTTGACGATCATTTTTCTTCTTTTTTCTATTTATTTTTACTTTTTCTATTTGTTTTTCTTTTTTTTTAATATGCATTCAGTCAGTTAAGTGCCATACGTGATACACGCTTGGGCGATCATGTCGCGAAAGAGACATGACTGACTGGGCAGAAAATTATCCCGCAGTAGGTTGCCATTGCTTTCTGCAACCAAGGCTATAAAACCCAATCTGTCCTGTTATTTAACCCATAACTGGAGGGAACAGACGGATTAATACCTTTCCCAAGAGTATTTGCGCGTAAGTGAATGCAAGGAATTCAACTGGAATTCGAACTCGGCTCTCTGATTTCTCGTTTTAAGTCGATATCCACTGCACCACAACGCACATCCGCTAATATGCATTAATAAAACTATAATTATTTTACTTCATTTTAAAATTTATTTTTCACACTCCACCCTCATCTATTGAACAGGTGAAGAGGCTCATCCCTTGTTTCCTGTTTAGGATGCGGTTTCCGGTTTTCTCTTTTCCAATCTTTTCACTCTTTTCCTTATTTTTTTTTTTTTCAATTGGAGTAGATAGACTAAACTATCGCCCGGTTCACACTCCACCCACATCTATTGAACAGGTGAAGAGGCTCATCCCTTGTTTCCTGTTTAGGATGTGGTTTCCGGCTTTTTCTTTTCCATTCTTTTTACCCTTACGTAGCCCCCTGCGCATCAGTGGCGTTACCGCCTTGCTCGGGGTGATATGATTAAAAAAAAAAAAATGTCCCCCTTCAAGTCTTTCTAGCATTTTTAATCATTTCGCCCCTAAGAATGACGATGGAGCCCCTAAAATGCATAGGGTTAATAGATATATTTACTTGGTCTGACCAAAAACATTGTTTAATAATTTCACCCCAAGCAAGGCTGGAACACCACCAGTGCTCAGGTTTTTTTTCCTTCTTACAGTATGAGAAAAGACTGAGTACAGATGATACTGAGGATAAGATAAAAGATGAACGGGATTTAAGAAGACAAAAGATAAAACATGATGTTATATTTTTGGAGATTGTAGCTATCAGGGAAGCAAGTAAAAGAAAGAGATTTCAATAGGCAAAAAGTGCGAGAAAAGAAACTACTGGAGTAGATGTATAGGTTACATTTAACAATTTCAGTAGTAAAAGAGTTGGATCTAGATGCCAACCTAGTAGCGTAAATTCACGCAGTCAGGACGCCAAAGAAAAAAAAAAGCTCCTTACAGTAGATGCTTTGAAAATATTTGTAGAAAAGACAGAGGGAAGCTTCATCACCTTGGTGAGAAAGTGACTGAAGTCGAGATGATGGATTTTGTCAAGAACCTCGAGATGAACGAACACTAGCACCTGACCAGATATGGCAATATTATTCAATGCAGAACTGTTGCTATGGCAACAGAGATAAAGTACATAGAGCGTAGCTGCTTGGGACAAATTGGCTTTAAACTATATCTTGCAAAGTTACAACGTTCTCGCTTATTTCTGTTGTTCATAGTAGTGTTTGCAAGGAAGGTGTGTAGAGTGTGGCCGTCTCACCACACAAAGAGATTGTGCAACAATCTTTGGCCAAGAACAAAAGTCCTCAGCTCTGACAATGACTATAGTTCACTGGTCACGCTCCTTCTAAAGACAAATCCCACTGGAGAGGAGCAAGATTTCAAGACATCGAAAAATCCAAGAGAATGCGACAAGGTAGCTGCTTGCTATCGCTAAAACGGAGTTCTATGAATGTTTCCATCGATGGAAACAACGATTGATAAAGTGTGTGGCTTCAGAAGGGGACTACTTCGAAGGAGATTAAATGGTGAACTGATATTTTCTATAGTTTTATTTTTATAAAACCACTTTTAAGCAGCCCTCGCGCATATATACCAAGATGAAGAATAAAATTGCAACAATCAAAACATTAATTTAAAACAGTGCTTTAAATAAAAAATAGAGCAATGAATATTTATTAATTATTACTTTAGAACATATGAAAAACTACAAACTAATGCTAAATTGTACATAGTAAAATGTACAATTTTGTAGTAGTTTGTAGTTTTTCACATGTTCTAACGTTATATATATATATATATATATATATATATATATATATATATATATATATATATATATATTATGCTATTTAGCATTAAATCATTTTTATTGCCCTCCAAAAATCAAAATCCCATGACAGTAATCAACTCAACTGGCATTAGTAAATAGCCCTTAGATCAGACATGGTCAGGGTCACCCAGCGTTATCAAAAACAGACAGCTGAAATTTTGTAAGGTCTATAATGAAGAATGAGGGCTTAAATTGACTGGATGATTCGTTTTTCTCGGCCTATCAATCTTCTGCAGGTTATTTAAAGCTGGAAAATATATTTAGATTAAAATACTTTTTAGTGGATAATAATGATTTATTGATACAAGTTCTACTAATTAACCCATCGTTTTGGGGAGAAAAGAAGGGTTTATAAATTCCCAAAAGTATTAGGCGACTAGAATTGGAACAAAAGCAGAATTTAGTTTAGCTTATCGATTGTTTTCAATTTTCTTCATTTTGTAAATGTTTCAGTAGTTCAGGATTTAGAATTCAGACACAACTCGTTAGACTGAAACAAGGAAGACTATAACGCTTTTAGATGAGATGGTTTGGCTGTGACTACAGGTTGGACCAATGCATCATATAATTTTTGATTTTTATTCCAATCCACCGGCGCAATAAACACTTAATTTTTACTTTTATGAGGTGTTTTATTTTTAAGTAGTTTTATTTCATTATATTATTGATGCATTTTAACATAACCCCTTGGCTCAATACACACCTCATTATTACTATTAAAATAATCTCAACACCCTGGCTCAATACACTTTCATTATTACTATTATTTTCTTACTAGTTTTATTTCATCTTATTATTGTTGCTTTTTATCCCAAGTCTCTGGCTCTATACACTCTTCATTATTACTATTATTTTCTTACTAGTTTTATTTCATCTTATTATTGTTGCTTTTTATCCCAAGTCTCTGGCTCTATACACACTTCATTATTACTATTATTTTCTTACTAGTTTTATTTCATCTTATTATTGTTGCTTTTTATCCCAAGTCTCTGGCTCTATACACTCTTCATTATTACTATTATTTTCTTACTAGTTTTATTTCATCTTATTATTGTTGCTTTTTATCCCAAGTCTCTGGCTCTATACACTCTTCATTATTACTATTATTTTCTTACTAGTTTTATTTCATCTTATTATTGTTGCTTTTTATCCCAAGTCTCTGGCTCTATACACTCTTCATTATTACTATTATTTTCTTACTAGTTTTATTTCATCTTATTATTGTTGCTTTTTATCCCAAGTCTCTGGCTCTATACACTCTTCATTATTACTATTATTTTCTTACTAGTTTTATTTCATCTTATTATTGTTGCTTTTTATCCCAAGTCTCTGGCTCTATACACTCTTCATTATTACTATTATTTTCTTACTAGTTTTATTTCATCTTATTATTGTTGCTTTTTATCCCAAGTCTCTGGCTCTATACACTCTTCATTATTACTATTATTTTCTTACTAGTTTTATTTCATCTTATTATTGTTGCTTTTTATCACAACGTTCTGGCTCTATACACTTTCATTATTACTATTATTTTATTACTAGTTTTATTTCATCTTATTATTGTTGCTTTTTATCCCAAGTCTCTGGCTCTATACACTCTTCATTATTACTATTATTTTCTTACTAGTTTTATTTCATCTTATTATTGTTGCTTTTTATCCCAAGTCTCTGGCTCTATACACTCTTCATTATTACTATTATTTAATTACTAGTTTTATTTCATCTTATTATTGTTGCTTTTTATCACAACGTTCTGGCTCTATACACTCTTCATTATTACTATTATTTTATTACTAGTTTTATTTCTTCTTATTATTGTTGCTTTTTATCCCAACACTCTGGCTCTATACACTCTTCATTATTACTATTATTTTATTACTAGTTTTATTCCATCTTAATTTTGTTCCTTTTTACCACACAACAGTTTCGAAACGTTTATGAAGACTCATGTCAGGCACAACCTGAACTTGAAGAATCATTAGGAGTTGACCACACAACAGTTTCGAAACGTTTATGAAGACTCATGTCAGGCACAACCTGAACTTGCAGAATCATTAGGAGTTGACCACACAACAGTTTCGAAACGTTTATGAAGACTCATGTCAGGCACAACCTGAACTTGCAGAATCATTAGGAGTTGACCACACAACAGTTTCGAAACGTTTATGAAGACTCATGTCAGGCACAACCTGAACTTGCAGAATCATTAGGAGTTGACCACACAACAGTTTCGAAACGTTTATGAAGACTCATGTCAGGCACAACCTGAACTTGAAGAATCATTAGGAGTTGACCACACAACAGTTTCGAAACGTTTATGAAGACTCATGTCAGGCACAACCTGAACTTGCAGAATCATTAGGAGTTGACCACACAACAGTTTCGAAACGTTTATGAAGACTCATGTCAGGCACAACCTGAACTTGCAGAATCATTAGGAGTTGACCACACAACAGTTTCGAAACGTTTATGAAGACTCATGTCAGGCACAACCTGAACTTGCAGAATCATTAGGAGTTGACCACACAACAGTTTCGAAACGTTTATGAAGACTCATGTCAGGCACAACCTGAACTTGCAGAATCATTAGGAGTTGACCACACAACAGTTTCGAAACGTTTATGAAGACTCATGTCAGGCACAACCTGAACTTGAAGAATCATTAGGAGTTGACCACACAACAGTTTCGAAACGTTTATGAAGACTCATGTCAGGCACAACCTGAACTTGCAGAATCATTAGGAGTTGACCACACAACAGTTTCGAAACGTTTATGAAGACTCATGTCAGGCACAACCTGAACTTGCAGAATCATTAGGAGTTGACCACACAACAGTTTCGAAACGTTTATGAAGACTCATGTCAGGCACAACCTGAACTTGCAGAATCATTAGGAGTTGACCACACAACAGTTTCGAAACGTTTATGAAGACTCATGTCAGGCACAACCTGAACTTGCAGAATCATTAGGAGTTGACCACACAACAGTTTCGAAACGTTTATGAAGACTCATGTCAGGCACAACCTGAACTTGCAGAATCATTAGGAGTTGACCACACAACAGTTTCGAAACGTTTATGAAGACTCATGTCAGGCACAACCTGAACTTGCAGAATCATTAGGAGTTGACCACACAACAGTTTTAAAACGTTTGAAAGCATTAGGAATGATTCATACCTGCTTCAACAGCAGAAAAAGAAAAGAGAGGAGCAATATGTCGTATTGCTATAAAAACAAAAGCAGTTCGACATAGCAATCGGAATCAATATTAAATATTTTAGAAAGCCTTCACCATTATAATAAATATCGCAAGCAATAATCAGAAAATAACTAATGTTAGCCCGATTTCAGATCTATTCCTGTTTAAACATCCGGCTTTCATGACAAACGTCATTCGTCGAACTCCTGATTTCCTGTTCTCGAATACGTGTTTAAGCCTCGTCCAAAGTTTATTCAGATCCCGTACAATGTATTCTTCTTTACCGGTCGAACTGTGTGACGACTGACAGTATTGTGATAAAATAACAATAAGAGAAAACTAGTAATAAAATAATAATAAATTATAGCAATATGACTTTAAAGATTAGTAAAACCACATTTAATCGGATTACGTATTTGACCGGATCAAACACTGATACGACACTTCCCTTTATCTAGTTATAGCTCATAAAATATCATAAGAATGTCTATTTCCCTATCCCTCTCATGTTAACTGTGTTGTTCTTAACTATTTTTGCCTGCAATCTATTTTTTCTTTTTCTGCTGAAGGTTTGTGGAAGAATCCATTTATTTTCACCGATTTTATGATATAAAATATCCCCCCCCCCCAAAAAAGGCGCTAAATCGGTTCTTCCAGTTGCAACACTAAAACAAAATAAAAAAGAATAGTTTCACACGGAATAACGAAATTTGCAAACCATCGAGATTATCAGAAAAAGATCGCTATAACAAAAATAGTTTTATTTTGTGGCGAATAAACAAAAATGCTGTTTGTTGATGCACATAGATTAACTACAAAACTGACGAAGGCTTTCTCTTGTCAATATATTTGGTCTATTTTGTTGATGGCGACAAACTAACAACCAATTCAAACAAGGAGTTCTGTTGTCAATATTTTCTTTAACCGTTAATAGTTTGTACAAACTGTGCTTTAATTTGATTTTTAAACGTAAAAAGAAGCTTGCAATGCTTCGTCATGGTAAAACAATTTGCATAAAGGTACTTTCATAGTAGAAAATATCAGCCAATGCATTTTCAGAGCAAAAATTATTTAGCCATGCATTTTCATAATAAAAATCATTTCCAATGCATTTTCATAATAAAATCATTTCCAATGCATTTTCATAATAAAAATCATTTCCAATGTATTTTCATAATAAAAATCATTTCCAATGCATTTTCATAATAAAAAATCATTTCCAATGCATTTTCATAGTAAAAATCATTTCCAATGCATTTTCATAGTAAAAATCATTTCCAATGCATTTTCACAGTAAAAATCATTTCCAACGCATTTTCATAGTAAAAATCATTTCCAATGCATTTTCATAATAAAAATCATTTCCAATGCATTTTCACAGTAAAAATCATTTCCAATGCATTTTCACAGTAAAAATCATTTCCAATGCATTTTCATAATAAAAATCATTTTCAATGCATTTTTATAATAAAAATCATTTCCAATGCATTTTCATAATAAAAAATCATTTCCAATGCATTTTCATAATAAAAATCATTTTCAATGCATTTTTATAATAAAAATCATTTCCAATGCATTTTCATAATAAAAAATCATTTCCAATGCATTTTCATAATAAAAATCATTTCCAATGCATTTACATAATAAAAATCATTTCCAATGCATTTTCATAATAAAAATCATTTTCAATGCATTTTCATAGTAAAAATTATTTGCAATGGATTTTCATAGTAAAAATCATTTCCAATGCATTTTTATAATAAAAATTATTTCCAATGCATTTTCACAGTAAAAATCTTTTCCAATGCATTTTCATAATAAAAATCATTTTCAATGCATTTTTATAATAAAAATCATTTCCAATGCATTTTCATAATAAAAAATCATTTCCAATGCATTTTCATAATAAAAATCATTTTCAATGCATTTTTATAATAAAAATCATTTCCAATGCATTTTCATAAAAAATCATTTCCAATGCATTTTCATAATAAAAATCATTTTCAATGCATTTTTATAATAAAAATCATTTCCAATGCATTTTCATAATAAAAAATCATTTCCAATGCATTTTCATAATAAAAATCATTTCCAATGCATTTTCATAATAAAAATCATTTCCAATGCATTTTCATAATAAAAATCATTTCCAATGCATTTTCATAGTAAAAATTATTTGCAATGGATTTTCATAGTAAAAATCATTTCCAATGCATTTTTATAATAAAAATTATTTCCAATGCATTTTCACAGTAAAAATCATTTCCAATGCATTTTCATAATAAAAATCATTTTCAATGCATTTTCATAATAAAAATCATTTTCAATGCATTTTTATAATAAAAATCATTTCCAATGCATTTTCATAATAAAAAATCATTTCCAATGCATTTTCATAATAAAAATCATTTTCAATGCATTTTTATAATAAAAATCATTTCCAATGCATTTTCATAATAAAAAATCATTTCCAATGCATTTTCATAATAAAAATCATTTTCAATGCATTTTTATAATAAAAATCATTTCCAATGCATTTTCATAATAAAAAATCATTTCCAATGCATTTTCATAATAAAAATCATTTCCAATGCATTTTCATAATAAAAATCATTTCCAATGCATTTTCATAGTAAAAATTATTTGCAATGGATTTTCATAGTAAAAATCATTTCCAATGCATTTTTATAATAAAAATTATTTCCAATGCATTTTCACAGTAAAAATCATTTCCAATGCATTTTCATAATAAAAATCATTTTCAATGCATTTTCATAATAAAAATCATTTTCAATGCATTTTTATAATAAAAATCATTTCCAATGCATTTTCATAATAAAAAATCATTTGCAATGCATTTTCATAATAAAAATCATTTTCAATGCATTTTTATAATAAAAATCATTTCCAATGCATTTTCATAATAAAAAATCATTTCCAATGCATTTTCATAATAAAAATCATTTTCAATGCATTTTTATAATAAAAATCATTTCCAATGCATTTTCATAATAAAAAATCATTTCCAATGAATTTTCATAATAAAAATCATTTCCAATGCATTTTCATAATAAAAATCATTTCCAATGCATTTTCATAATAAAAATCATTTCCAATGCATTTTCATAGTAAAAATTATTTGCAATGGATTTTCATAGTAAAAATCATTTCCAATGCATTTTTATAATAAAAATTATTTCCAATGCATTTTCACAGTAAAAATCATTTCCAATGCATTTTCATAATAAAAATCATTTTCAATGCATTTTTATAATAAAAATCATTTCCAATGCATTTTCATAATAAAAAATCATTTCCAATGCATTTTCATAATAAAAATCATTTTCAATGCATTTTTATAATAAAAATCATTTCCAATGCATTTTCATAATAAAAAATCATTTCCAATGCATTTTCATAATAAAAATCATTTTCAATGCATTTTTATAATAAAAATCATTTCCAATGCATTTTCATAATAAAAAATCATTTCCAATGCATTTTCATAATAAAAATCATTTCCAATGCATTTTCATAATAAAAATCATTTCCAATGCATTTTCATAATAAAAATCATTTCCAATGCATTTTCATAGTAAAAATTATTTGCAATGGATTTTCATAGTAAAAATCATTTCCAATGCATTTTTATAATAAAAATTATTTCCAATGCATTTTCACAGTAAAAATCATTTCCAATGCATTTTCATAATAAAAATCATTTTCAATGCATTTTCATAATAAAAATCATTTTCAATGCATTTTTATAATAAAAATCATTTCAATGCATTTTCATAATAAAAAATCATTTCCAATGCATTTTCATAATAAAAATCATTTCCAATGCATTTTCATAATAAAAATCATTTCCAATGCATTTTCATAATAAAAATCATTCCCAATGCATTTTCATAGTAAAAATTATTTGCAATGGATTTTCATAGTAAAAATCATTTCCAATGCATTTTTATAATAAAAATTATTTCCAATGCATTTTCACAGTAAAAATCATTTCCAATGCATTTTCATAATAAAAATCATTTTCAATGCATTTTTATAATAAAAATCATTTCCAATGCATTTTCATAATAAAAAATCATTTCCAATGCATTTTCATAATAAAAATCATTTTCAATGCATTTTTATAATAAAAATCATTTCCAATGCATTTTCATAATAAAAAATCATTTCCAATGCATTTTCATAATAAAAATAATTTTCAATGCATTTTTATAATAAAAATCATTTCCAATGTATTTTCATAATAAAAATCATTTCCAATGCATTTTCATAATAAAAAATCATTTCCAATGCATTTTCATAGTAAAAATCATTTCCAATGCATTTTCATAGTAAAAATCATTTCCAATGCATTTTCACAGTAAAAATCATTTCCAACGCATTTTCATAGTAAAAATCATTTCCAATGCATTTTCATAATAAAAGTCATTTCCAATGCATTTTCACAGTAAAAATCATTTCCAATGCATTTTCACAGTAAAAATCATTTCCAATGCATTTTCATAATAAAAATCATTTTCAATGCATTTTTATAATAAAAATCATTTCCAATGCATTTTCATAATAAAAAATCATTTCCAATGCATTTTCATAATAAAAATCATTTTCAATGCATTTTTATAATAAAAATCATTTCCAATGCATTTTCATAATAAAAAATCATTTCCAATGCATTTTCATAATAAAAATCATTTCCAATGCATTTTCATAATAAAAATCATTTTCAATGCATTTTTATAATAAAAATCATTTCCAATGCATTTTCATAATAAAAAATCATTTCCAATGCATTTTCATAATAAAAATCATTTCCAATGCATTTTCATAATAAAAATCATTTCCAATGCATTTTCATAATAAAAATCATTTCCAATGCATTTTCATAGTAAAAATTATTTGCAATGGATTTTCATAGTAAAAATCATTTCCAATGCATTTTTATAATAAAAATTATTTCCAATGCATTTTCACAGTAAAAATCATTTCCAATGCATTTTCATAATAAAAATCATTTTCAATGCATTTTTATAATAAAAATCATTTCCAATGCATTTTCATAATAAAAAATCATTTCCAATGCATTTTCATAATAAAAATCATTTTCAATGCATTTTTATAATAAAAATCATTTCCAATGCATTTTCATAATAAAAAATCATTTCCAATGCATTTTCATAATAAAAATCATTTTCAATGCATTTTTATAATAAAAATCATTTCCAATGCATTTTCATAATAAAAAATCATTTCCAATGCATTTTCATAATAAAAATCATTTCCAATGCATTTTCATAATAAAAATCATTTCCAATGCATTTTCATAATAAAAATCATTTCCAATGCATTTTCATAGTAAAAATTATTTGCAATGGATTTTCATAGTAAAAATCATTTCCAATGCATTTTTATAATAAAAATTATTTCCAATGCATTTTCACAGTAAAAATCATTTCCAATGCATTTTCATAATAAAAATCATTTTCAATGCATTTTTATAATAAAAATCATTTCCAATGCATTTTCATAATAAAAAATCATTTCCAATGCATTTTCATAATAAAAATCATTTTCAATGCATTTTTATAATAAAAATCATTTCCAATGCATTTTCATAATAAAAAATCATTTCCAATGCATTTTCATAATAAAAATCATTTTCAATGCATTTTTATAATAAAAATCATTTCCAATGCATTTTCATAATAAAAAATCATTTCCAATGCATTTTCATAATAAAAATCATTTCCAATGCATTTTCATAATAAAAATCATTTCCAATGCATTTTCATAATAAAAATCATTTCCAATGCATTTTCATAGTAAAAATTATTTGCAATGGATTTTCATAGTAAAAATCATTTCCAATGCATTTTTATAATAAAATTATTTCCAATGCATTTTCACAGTAAAAATCATTTCCAATGCATTTTCATAATAAAAATCATTTTCAATGCATTTTTATAATAAAAATCATTTCCAATGCATTTTCATGATAAAAAATCATTTCCAATGCATTTTCATAATAAAAATCATTTTCAATGCATTTTTATAATAAAAATCATTTCCAATGCATTTTCATAATAAAAAATCATTTCCAATGCATTTTCATAATAAAAATCATTTTCAATGCATTTTTATAATAAAAATCATTTCCAATGCATTTTCATAATAAAAAATCATTTCCAATGCATTTTCATAATAAAAATCATTTCCAATGCATTTTCATAATAAAAATCATTTCCAATGCATTTTCATAATAAAAATCATTTCCAATGCATTTTCATTGTAAAAATTATTTGCAATGGATTTTCATAGTAAAAATCATTTACAATGCATTTTCACAGTAAAAATCATTTCCAATGCATTTTCATAATAAAAATCATTGGCAATGCATTTTCATAATAAAAATCATTTCCAATGCATTTTTATAATAAAAATCATTTCCAATGCATTTTTATAATAAAAATCATTTCCAATGCATTTTCATAGTAAAAATTATTTGCAATGGATTTTCATAGTAAAAATCATTTCCAATGCATTTTCATAGTAAAAATCATTGGCAATGCATTTTCATAATAAAAATCATTTCCAATGCATTTTCATAGTAAAAATTATTTGCAATGGATTTTCATAGTAAAAATCATTTCCAATGCATTTTCATAATAAAAATCATTGGCAATGCATTTTCATAATAAAAATCATTTCCAATGCATTTTCATAATAAAAATCATTTCCAATGCATTTTCATAGTAAAAATTACTTGCAATGGATTTTCATAGTAAAAATCATTTCCAATGTATAAACATCATTTGCAATGCATTTTCATAGTAAAAGGCATTTCCAATGGATTTTCATAGTAAACATCATTTGCAATGCATTTTCATAGTAAAACGCATTTCCAATGCATTTTCATAGTAAACATCATTTGCAATGCATTTTCATAGTAAAAATCATTTCCAATGAATTTTCATATTAAAAATCATTTCCAATGGATTTTCATATTAAAAATCATTTCCAATGGATTTTCATATTAAAAATCATTTCCAATGGATTTTCATATTAAAAATCATTTCCAATGGATTTTCATAGTAAAAATCATTTCCAACGCATTTTCATAGTAAAAATTATTTGCAATGCTTTTTTATAGGAAAAACCATTTTCAATACATTCTATATTAAGAGTGATCTGGTCAGGCATTTTTATAGTAAAAATTATTTGCATTTGTTTTTGATATTAAATCATTGGCAAGGCATTTTTTAAAATTAAAATTCATTAGCAATGCCCTTTCATACTAAACTCATTTGAATTATATTTTCATAGTAACACATATATGTTATAGTTTGAAAAATATTAGAGGAAATAGCGGTCAAAACTTTGTGATAAAAAGAAGAAAAATAAACACCTAGAAAAATCAATGTGTGACTCTTCTGACCTGGTTTTAATAAAGACATAACAAGATATAATTTTCAAAAAATGTCTTGAAGACGTCACCATTTTTGCTTTAATAAAATTATTACCATGAAAAATTGAACTAATCTAAATTGATAATTTATAATTATGCTTCTGAGTTCATTAAGAATCAATTTGAGATTGTTAATTTGCTTGTTACTTTGATTTCCACTCAACAGAATTTGCCAGTGAAAGAAGAATGTTTTATGTTGTAAAAAAAGAGATGATTCACTGTTCGCCACACACTCTCTGCGTGTACGCATGGTGTATATATACGTGTACGCATAATGTATATATACGTGTACACATAGTGTATATATACGTGTACGCATAGTGTATATATAAGTGTACGCATAATGTATATATACGTGTACGCATAGTGTATATGTATGTGTACGCATAGTGTATATATACGTGTACGCATAATATATATATACGCGTACACATAGTGTATATATACGTGTACGCATAGTGTATATATACGTGTACGCATAATGTATATATACGTGTACACATAGTGTATATATACGTGTACGCATAGTGTATATATACATGTACGCATAATGTATATGTATGTGTAGGCATAGTGTTTATATACGCGTACGCAAAATGTAGATATACGTGTACGCATTGTGTATATATACGTGTACACATAGTGTGTATATACGTATATGCATAATGTATATATACGTGTACGCATAATGTATATATACGTTTACGCACAGTGTATATGTACATGTACACATAGTGTTTATATACGTGTACGCATAATGTATATATGCGTGTACACATAGAGTATATAAACGTGTATGCTTAATGCATATATACGTGTACGCATAGTGTACATATACGTGTACACATAGTGTATATATACGTGTACACATAGTGCATACATACGTGTATGCATAATGTATATATACGTGTATGCATAATGTATATATACGTGTACGCATAGTATATATATACGTGTACACATAATGTATATATACGTGTACGCAAAGTGTATATATGCGTGTACGCGTTGAGTATATGTACGTGTACGCATAGTGTATACATACGTGTAGGCATAATGTATATATACGTAACACATAGTGTGTATATACATGTATGCATAATGTATATATACGTGTACGCACAGTGTATATGTACGTGTACGCATAGTGTATATATCCGTGTATGCATAATGTATATATACGTGTACGCATAATGTATATGTACGTGTGTGCATAATGTATATATACGTGTACGCATAGTGTATATATACCTGTATGCATAATGTAAATATACGTGACGCACAGAGTATATGTACGTGTATGCATAATGTATATATACGTGTACGCATAATGTATATATACGTGTACGCATAATGTATATATACGTGCACGCATAATGTATATATACGTATACACATAGTGTATATATACGTGTATGCATAATGCATATATACGTGTACATATAATGTATATATTCGTGTACACATAGTGTATATATACGTATACGCATAGTGTATATATACGTGTGTGCATAATGTATATGGACGTGTACGCATAGTGTATATATACGTGTACGCATAGTGTATATATACGTGTACGCATAATGTACATATACATGTCCAGATAGTGCATATATACGTGTACGCATAATGTATATATGCGTGTATGCATAATGTATGTATGTGTGTGTGTTGTGCATGTTCATGTGTCATTTAATGTATCAAAAAGCACACGCGCTCAGACGTTTTGACTAAGTTGAGCATCGTCCAGCCAGGTCAGTGCCTAGATGTTCGAAAATACTGGATAAATACTCAGAATTGTATACCGGAGAGCTGAGTTCGAATTTCAGTCGGGTTCGTCATATTCGTTTACGCGTAATTAATGTTGGGAAAAGTATGGACTTAACGCTTCCCCCAAACTATGGGTTAATTAATAGGACTTGTATAATCCTTATTATCTCTAAAAATTATCACACCTGAAAAATATTTCTTGGCTTTAAATAGCCTGCAAAATGTAGATAAAGGTTAAAAAAATGATTTTTAATTAAAAATTCTTATAGGCAAATTAAGATGAGTCTGTATGGCAGTGAGTGCTTCAGAGATGAAAAAATGACTTGAAGAAACAGAAATATGGTTCTACAGAAGGATACTGAGAATATCGTGGTTGGAACATGTGAGTAACAACGACAGTTTGGAGAAAATGGTAACAAAAAGGAAATTAATACTTGACATCAGGAAGAAACAGTTCAGAATTTTAGGGAATATAATGAGGAAAGGGGCTTGGAAAATCTGATACTTACGGAACAGATAGAGGGCAAAAGGGAGAGTGGGAGACAATGCATAACATACCTGATGAGCTTGACTAAATGGATGGCGGAACAGGGCTTAGGAGAAATAACAGAAAGACAAGGTTTATTAAAAGCTAAAAATGATAGGAAGTTGTGGAGAGCTATGATCGCCTACGTCCTGAGGGGAGACAGCACATAGAGAATAAAGCTGATTCTACTTGTCGCAAACTGTAGGGCTCCGTGTTGAGTCTGAGGCAGTCGCCAACAAATTCGGGAATTTCTTTTCTTATCAAAACAATCAGAGTGAGTTTTCCGAGCTACTGTACCTTCGTAATCACCATTAGACTCATCCAACTCTTTCCGAATCTTCAGCACTGTCCTCAGATTGACACCCAAACACTCTGAGGTGTTCGTATTGAAGCTTCCTATGCGAATACCAAGCTGTACAGCATTTCGTTTCCATATTTCTGGCGGAGTGAATTGCGACATGGTGATATTTTTCTTACAGACGCTGCCCAACTGACCTTACTATAATGTTCAGTCGACAAAATCAAAACTAAACAACGCGAAATTAAAGGTATAAAATGGTGACAATTTACTCATCGCACTCTATATATCTTGAAGACCCACATCAGTAAATTAGGTTGAATATGATTCTACTGGTCGTAAAGTGGAAGATCTTTTTTTTTATTGTTATTAAATATTAAACTGATCGTCCCACATAGACTTACAAATTATATGGAAATACAGTACAGTGCAAAAGTATTAGAACAAGAACTATTTTATCTTTTATGAGGCATCAAAATAAAGTTTAAAATCACCCGTCCTAACACTTTTGCACACTACCGGTAGTGTGCAAAAGTATAAGGACAGGGGTGATTTTCTTAAAAACCTCAGTAAATTTAAATACAAGGTGAAAAGCCAAGTAAATTGCTAATAAATATTGATTATTTAAAATTAGATGTAAAAGAAATGTATTAAAAAGAAGTTATTTAATTTTTCCTATTTTCTATTAAACAAGTTATTTTGAAACTACTCTATTGAACATCTACTGGATATTTTGGATAAAAAAATTAATAAATCTAATATTACTTTGCAAGACACACTTTGGGAACAAATACAAGCTGCTTGGCAGGAGATACCATTAGATACATTGAAGAAGCTTGTGATGTCAATGCCTGACAGAATGAAGGCTGTGATCAAAGCAAAAGGCTATTATACTAAATATTAAATTTAGTATTTTTTCTAGTTAAAGCATTTGTTGAGTAAATCAAATAAAATTACTTTAATTAAATTGTTTATTTTCTGTTAATATGCCTCATAAAAGATAAAATAGTTCTTGTCCTAATACTTTTGCACAGTACTGTATATCTTGAAAAATTCACAGAGGTTAATTAGGATGAAAATGTGTCTCATGGTCGTAAATAGACAGATATATTTTATATTGTCATTCGGTATTAAGTTGATACTTACAACAATTACTACACAATACCTGAAAATATACCTTGAAAGATTCATAGTCGTAAATTAGGTTAGAAATGTATTTACTATTCGTAAAAGGAGGGATCTGTTTTGTAATATTATCAAGTATTATCAACGCCGAGGTGATTCAGCATCTTATGGCCAACGGGCTTCTCTCTGACAAACAGTATGGGTTTCGCTTCACCAGGTCTACTGCTGATATGCTAACGACCATTACCGAGTACATATACCAGGCACTTGACAAGAATGGTGAAGCCCGAACCGTTGCCTTGGATATCTCCAAAGCATTCGACAGGGTCTGGCATGCTGGCCTCTTGTGCAAACTGCGGAGCTATGGGATAACTGGACATCTGTTTGACCTCATCCAGTCTTTCCTCTCTAACCGCACATTGAAGGTGGTATTAAATGGGCATGCCTCCCAAAACTACCAGACGAACGCAGGCGTCCCTCAAGGTTCTATCCTAGGTCCCACGCTCTTTCTGATCTACATTAATGATCTCCCCGACACCATTAGATCCCAAGTTGGCATGTATGCCGACGACACAACAATCTACTCCCGCATCGATCAGAAACCAGGTCTGGACGACAAAGTGAACCTCGCTGCCGTACTTGAAAGGGACCTCCAATCCGTAGTGACCTGGGGTAGGAAATGGTTGGTAAATTTCAATGCCTCCAAAACAAAGCTGTTATCAACTAATCACCATAGACAATCGCATCTACCTCCCATTAGCATGGGACAGGCTAGCCTCCCAGAGAGTAAAATACTACGCCTCCTTGGCCTTACACTCTCGGCGGACCTCAAATGGAATGGCTATATTGAATCCATTGCCAAATCTGCTGCTATGAAAGTGGGCTCCCTGTACAGGGCCCGGAAATTTTTCCCACCTGTATCTATTCTGCACATATACAAATCTACCATCAGCCCGTGTATTGAATATTGCTGCCATATCTGGTCGGGTGCCCCTGCTGCTCTCCTTGGGCTTCTTGACAAAATACAAAGGAGGATCTGTAACGTGGTTGATACTCACTTGGCAGACCGGCTGCAGCCGCTCTCACACCGGCGTGATGTGGCTTCCCTGTGCCTCTTCTACAAGTACTTTCATGGCTTCTGCTCCGATGAGCTTAGATCACTGGTGCCGCCTAAGCACGAATTTACACGAGATACTAGATTTGCAACTAGGTCCCACCCTTTTACAGTTAAACAAATAAGATTTAACCATAAATTCTACTCCAACAGCTTCTTTTCTCGCGCTTCCCACCTGTGGAACTCCCTTCCACAAGTCTGCTTTCCCGACAGTTACAATCTCCAGGTGTTTAAATGTAGGGTCAATAGACACCTCCTATCACACTAACTCCCAACTATTCTCACAACACTCTCATCTACCCAACCCTCATTCTCGGTATCCTTACCCGCCTATCACCCACCCTCTGTCATTTCCTATATTTAATCAGCCTTTCTCCACTCTACGTAGCCCCCTGCACAGTAGTGGCAGTGACATGCCTTGCTCGGGGTGAAACGCTTATGAAATAAAAAAAAATTAAAAAAAGTATAAAACTGATCCTCCACTCAGAATTACTACTCAATATCTGGAAATAAACAATAAAAAAAATCACAGAAGTAAATTGGGTTGAAAATGTATCTACTGGTCATAAACAGGGGGTTTTCTTCTCTATTGTTATTAAGTATTTCTTGTGACTCAACCTAATAGTCAATACATGGAGCGGGTCTTTACGTCTAAATGTTTTAACTGATAAGACATCTAACCGCAGCAGTTAAAGTTCTCATCGTCAGAAGAAAATAAAAATCCAAGTGCTTCTTGAAAGGAGAAACATTTCTATTAATGGCCTCCATTGATCCAATTCGAAAAGATGCAAGTTACCCAGCGATCGTGCTATGTTAGTTTTGGTTACAAATATCTTATAGTCTCATTTTGACGCTACAAGACCATTTAATCTAATAAAGTGATACACTTGCCAACACCTGGACGTCGATTTGCTTTCCCCCCACATCATTATTCATACCGGCCTTTCCTAATTGACGTCCATCAAGTAGAAGAAAAAAAAATCGATGAAGAAAGACTGCCCCCCCTTTTTTTACATTAAAACCAACAATCAACTGATATGAACATTTAGTTATTGACTGTATTCCCTGTGCCACGAATGTTATTGATTTTTTATCACTAATTGTCCGATAGAGAACTGGACTAGAGATAGCAAAATTCACTATACTGTGTTCGCTTCCCAGCTCAAGAAGTGCTTAAAACAAGATGTCGGTTTCCTAATAATTAGGGGGGGGGGGGCTAATGTATTCAATATTCAATAAACAAACAATACTGAATTCAAAAAACGAAATTTACCCAAACGTAGCACATACTATGCAGCCTGTAATAAATAATAATAATAATAATAATAATAATAACAACACGCCACTACCTGCCTTAGGTCTCCCCGCAGACTTGGTTGGTAGTGAGACCAAAGCAGAAATCGAAATATGATGAAAAATGACATAATAATAATAAAAAACATGGCGTTCACAATGACAACATTCACCTTCGTTAATGTATTATTATTATCTTTGTCATAAATCATTTTCAAAAGATTTTCATAGTAAAAATTATTTGCAATGGATTTTCATAATAAAAATCATTTCCAATGCATTTTCATAAAAAAAATCATTTCCAATTCTTTTTCATAATTAAAAATTTTTTCCAATGCATTTTCATAGTAAAAATCATTTCCAATGCATTTTCATAATGAAAATCATTTCCAATGTATTTTCATAGTAAAAATCATTTCCAATGTATTTTCATAGTAAAAAACATTTCCAATGCATCTTCATAATAAAAATGTATTTCATAGTAAAAAACATTTCCAATGCATCTTCATAATAAAAATCATTTCCAATGAATTTTCATAATAAAAATAATTTTCAATGCATTTTCATAGTAAAAATCATTTCCAATGCATTTTCATAGTAAAAATCATTTCCAATGCATTTCATAATAAAAATCATTTCCAATGCATTTTCATAATAAAAATCATTTCCAATGCATTTTCACAGTAAAAATTATTTGAAAATGCAAATGCATTTGAAATGCATTTTCATAGTAAAATCATTTTAAATGCATTTTCATAGTAAAATTATTTCCTATGTATTTTTATAGTAAAAATCATTTGCAATTATAATTGTTTAGATATTCAAATACATTGTCTATAAAGCTATAAACAGAACAGTCATTTATTCATAAAAATCATCACAGACCACATTGAAAATAACAAACGAGTTATTTTTAAAAAGTTGTTTTTTTAATCTGTGTATGAAAATTAGCTATCCCCACCAAGTCAGCACCTACGTCGTTATTATAGATAATAAAACTGAAACAGTTTTCACGCGTGTTATGCTCAGCTTCAGGGCCACCCCTCTGGTCAACACCTCCCCAATTTCACTTAAACGTGGGGTGAAACAGAGGCACTCTGTGATTACTCTTACGACTCATAAAGGGAACCGGAAACTGGGCATTTTTGGTCCCCTACCAAACAATATGAAACCAAATGTTAAACCGTCTTTGTGTTCGTGACAAATTAGTAAAATATAAGTGTACTATCAGTATAGCCCGGCGTTGGTCGAGTGTAATGAAAGCTTTAAAAATAATCCATGGTCTTGGAGCTCAGACTCAGCCTAAAGAATATTTGAAAAAATAAAATAATTGCGACAATTTACCAATCGCACTTAATATATATATATATATATATATATATATATATATAAAAACTAGCAGTATAGCCTTGCGTTGCTCGTGTGTAATGAATGCTTTAAAACTAATCCATGGTCCTGGAGCTCAGACTTTTTGGACGTTGGCACGAAAGACTAAAAAGCAATAGTTGTTTCCAGTTAAAGCGAAACCGTAGAATGAAAGAAAAATGAATGGATGTAAGTCAAATTTTGATTTTCTTGTATCGATATCAAATACGTTTTCTTGGGTCGTAAAGTGAATTTTGAAGGCTAAATAAGTCCTCTGAGTAAATGGTATCATGGCTGAGACTAAGAACTACAATTATACCTACTTAGAGCCAAACTCGAAGCAAAAACTAAAATAAAAGTGCTGAAAAATACAGACATACAGGCAGATAAACAGACACACACACAAACATCTTGCCTTATATATATATATATATATATATTATCGATTTTCTGCAGTATTGTAAGAACTGCAACCTTGAAACTTCTGAATATCGTTTCTTATGTCTTGGTCTATGAGTGTATCAAATTTGATTAAAATCGGACCACTCCTTCTATAACCCGATTTTTTCGATTATCGATCTTTATCGGGGTTACCTCGACACAAAACCTAGCTAAGAACACTCGCAGACGCTTATAGTACAACTGTGTAAATTTTCAAGAAAATCGGTTCAGCTGTTTCGGAGTCTATAGGTAACACACACACACACACACACACACACACACACACACACACACACACACACACACAGTCCCATTTATAAATAAGTTTAGATAGATTTAACAATACTGTTTTGCGTAATATTTGCGTGCGCACACATACAAATAATTTTATATTAAAATTAAATTTCTTGTTTTCGAAAGGACACAAACTTTGAGTTTTATATATATAACAGAGATTACCAAACTTGCAGAATTTAACAGCCACATACGATAAAGTTCAGATATTTCAGAGTCGCAAGACAGGAACAAAATTTACACATACGTTTTTTGTTATATACGCATCATTGAATGGAATAAATAAAGAACAAGCAGGGAAAAAGTGTCTTTAATCTAACATGTTTCACTTATAACAAGCTTTTTCAGAGATTTAATAAGAACGAATAATTTAAAAATCCGAGAGACAGTATTTTTAAATGAGGTATAATTTCATTGGTCAGATACGTGTCACGTGTGATAAAACAACGGATGAATATTAAATGCAGAAGATAAAACTTGTGTTAGTTTATTAACGGTTAGAATATTTCAATGAAATAATAAATTACTAAATAAAATATAATAATAATAATAATAATAATAATAATAATAATAATAATAATAATAATAATAATAAAAATACAACATTAGAAATGAAAATGAAGTCTTATCAACTAAAGAAAAAATAAAGCAAAATATCCAACTGAAGGCTCAAAGAAGAAGGCGCTATGAGAAAAGAGCAAGATTTTACAGACAAAACAAGATTTTTCAAACCGATACAAAGAGATTTACAGGGAAATAGGTAAAAAAAGAATTGAAGTGACAGTCCCCCCCCCCACACACAGTTCTGGGAAAAGATATGGGCTTGCCCTAAAGAACATAGCAAGGAAGTAGATTGGATTGCACAAGAGATAGAACGAATGAAAAATAAACCAGAACAGACATGGGCTGGAATTACAGAAGAGGATGTTAAATTTGCACTAAAAAAGCACACAATTGGAAATTCCCAGGTATAGATAAAATTCCTAACTTTTGGCTATATTATTTAAATACAGCACATAAAAAACTAGCCAAAGAACTTCAAGAAATGGTTGACGATCCCACTAAAATTCCTGCATGGATGACCAAAGGAATTACATTTCTTCTACCCAAGAATGGTGACGCAAACAACCCGAAAAACTACAGACCAATTACATGTCTTCCGACAACATATAAACTATTAACATCTAGTTTAACAAAACAGACATATTTATTCTTAGAAAGAAATGACATGATACCGCTTGAACAAAAAGGGCGCAAACGTGGCTGTTATGGATGTAAAGACCAATTGCTAATTAACAAAATGATCCTGGAAAACTGCTAAAGTACAAAGAAAAATCTTAGTACTGCCTGGATAGATTATCGAAAGGCATTCGATAGTGTGCCACATCCATGGATTTTAAAGACTTTAAATATATACAAGATATCGCCCGTCCTCATAACTTTCATCAAACAGTGCATGCCTATATGGAAAACAACCCTTTACCTCAATCATATAAATGGAACCTATAAGTCGGATGAAATAAACATCAAAAGAGGTATATTTCAAGGTGATTCATTGTCTCCCTTACTATTCTGCATATCATTAATAGCACTAACCACTCAACTTAATAAGACAGAATGTGGTTATAAAATAGGCCAAAAGAAAATAAGCCATCTATTTTACATGGATGACTTAAAGTTATATGCTAAGAATGATAATGAGCTGGAAGGATTTCTGCAAACTGTAAAATGCTTCAGCGAAGACATTGGAATGAAATTCAATTTGAATAAATGTGCTAAAGCTACAGTTTTACGTGGATCAATACAAGAAACATCCTCAATTAGCTTAGACCCAGCTGTAACAATAAAAGAATTGAAACCAGAAGAAGCTTATAAATACCTAGGTGTAAATGACAGTGAAAACATTCACCATAAAAAATGAAAGAAATAGTGCGTAAAGAGTACTATAGAAGGCTACGAATGATATTAAAAACTGAATTGAATTCTCAGAACATAATTATGGCCATTAATAGCCTTGCAATTCCAGTTGTCCAATATAGTTTCAACATCTTAAACTGGCTTCTAAACGACATCAGGCGAATGGATTCTAAAACAAGAAAGCTTCTTTCTAAGCATAAGATGCATCATCCAAAGGCTCATGTAGACCGTCTATACATACCCCGTAAAGAAGGTGGAAGAGGTCTTATTCAGCTAGAATTGTCATACAAGACAATAACTATTGGCTTACTAACATACATAGAAAGGATTGGATGATACAATTAGTAAGGCAACATGAAAAAAGAAAGAAAAAATATTCAATAATAAAAGAAGGCAGTAAATACAAACAAGATTTACAGTGAGTAGATTCTGTAGAAAAGCAAAACAGAAGCCAAGAACCAACTATTGCGGCAAAAAATATGAAAATGAAAGGCAAAGATAAAGCGCTTGAACAGATGAAAAAACGCTGGCAAGACAAACCTCTGCATGGCCAATATCCAGAACGTGCCAATAAATCCAGTATTGATAAAGTTAATACTCATCGATGGTTACGTGCATCTGGATTAAATCTGAGACTGAAGGCTTTATTCTTGCAGCGCAAGACCAAAGTCTTTTCACTAGAAACTTTCAGGCAAATATTATACATAATAATATGGATCCAAAATGCAGGTTTTGTGATAAACACCAAGAAACAATAGACCATCTAATCTCAGGCTGTTCTGTACTTGCCCTAAATGAATATAAAAATCGCCACGATAGAGTGGGGCAATATTTACATTGGACAATGTGCGAACACTATGAAAAATCTGTAAACAAACACTGGTGTGAACATCACCCAGCACCGGTTACAGAAATAGAAGATGTCACCATTCTATGGGATTACACCATCTACACAGACAGAAAGAAGAAGAAGAAAAAGAAAAAGAAAAAGAAGAAAACGAAAAAGAAGGAGAAGAAAAAGAAGAAGAAAAGGAAGAAGAAGAAGAAGAAAAAGCAGTAGAAGAAGAAGAAAAAGAAGACGAAGAAGAAAAAGAAGACGAAGAAAAAGAAAAAGACGAAGAAAAAGAAAAAGAATGAATGATAAGAATAAACAAGTCTAAATTATATATACAGATCAATATCGCACTTACGTTTTAATCGACTGGCGTCTCAATTCATACATAGTAAATAATTACGAACCTTGAACTTTTTCTTATTTTACCTTCAATATTTATTGCGATGAAAAAAGGAACTCAGCCAACTCATTTCCACGAGCCGCATATTAAAAATCAAATCACTTTACAAATAGGCATTTAGGCTGACGACACCGCCATTTACTCTTCTTGTCTCAATAAGAAATCTACCCAAATTGACAAAGTAAACCTCGCTGCTGCTCTTGGAAAAGACCTCCAGTCTGTGGTAGACTTGGACAAGAAACCGCTCGTAAATTTGAATGCTTCCAAAACGAAGCTGCTCTCCTTCAACCACCACAGAAAAACTATTCTATCTCCCGTCAGTATGGATCACGCTAGTCTTCCAAAAAGCAATACACTACGCCTCCTCGGCCTCACTTTCTCAGCCGACCTCAAGTGGGACGACTACACCGAATCAGCGGCTATATCTACCTCTAAAAAGTTCGGGTCACTGTGTCGGGCCAGGAAGTTTTTGTCGTCAGAAAACATCTTGCACATATGCAAATCTGCCATTCGGCTGTACATATAATACTGTTGCAATATCTGGTCGAGCGTTCCTGTTATTCATCTAGGGGTTGTAGAAAAATACAAAGACGGATTTGCAATGTAAATAATCCTAATTTGGTAGCTCGACTTCTGTCATTTTTCACCGACGTGGTATGGCTTGCCTCTGTCTTTTCTACACATATTTTCCCGGCTTCTGCTCTGACTAGCTTATATGTCTGGTGCTCGTTCTACATGAATTTACCAGGGCTACTAGACTGGCAACTAGTTACCACTCTTTTACGGTCAAAATAGTCAAATTTAAACGCAGCTTTTACTGAAGTAGTTTCTTTTTCTGCACTGTGAATCTGCCTTCCATATAATTGCTTCCTTGATAGCTACAATGTTTTAGAGTTTAAGTGCAGCGTCAATTGCCATCTTTCATCTACCTGATTCCCATAATTCTCTTATCCTTTTCCCGCCACCCCATGTATATTGTTCTCTTTATTGATCTACTCTCACGTAACACCCTGCGCACCAATATTTCCATCTTTCTCTTATCCTTTCTTCAACGTCCCCTGTATCTGGATTCTCTTTCTTCTCACTTGCCTCTCATGTAAGCCCCTGCCCACGAGTGTCAGTACTGCCTTGCTTGGAGGGAAATGATTCTAAAAAAAAGTCAAAGATCCGAATGTGGCTCGCGAGCCGCGGTTTGGCCACTCCTGATCTATAAGATACCTTGGTTGTTATACTCACCCTCTTTAAACCGTTCGACTGTTCGCCCTACTTCAAGTTTCTGTTTTCAACGTTCTGTCATTTCAAAATTAATCTTTTATTCAATCTACAGGGATTGTTAACATTCCATGTTCAGGGGAGATAACTGAGATGAGTTAATTATCAGGGGAGATAACCAATATAAATTAATACTCGTCAGTTTTATTCAACGTTGGTCTGCTTGGGCACCTCGGCGTGGTGAAACGTTTAGCAAACTTGTCTTGATAGAACCTATTAAAACTGAGTCGTAAGTTCGATCCTCACTGGGTACCCCATACTTTTTGCCTTGTGCCACATCTAAGCGGCGCTTAATAAACCAACTATCGTTGATCCGCTTTTTTTTTATTTACCCACTGGACAAGTGTACATGCTTTTATAGTACCAAAACCTGGGATTGAACTCACATCTGTCATGGTTTCAGGTACGTTTAAATCACTAGGCTACGTGTCTTTTTTATACTCTCTCATGATTCGGTAAGAGTTTTCAAAAAGGATACGGAGTACGAAGTCTGACTCCTGGATGAGATCGGAGAGTACAAAGGCTAAACGTTGTGAGCACAACAACCAAGACAAGGATGCTGGTTTGAATCTCGGCCGCCATTGCCCACCGGAATCACTTTTTCCGGCTTTATCGTAGCCACGTGTCGGACCAAAACAGGCGCCTTTTCGCCTCAGCTCGTAATAAGTGTAAAAAGATACTTAACGAAGCTAAGATGCTGTTTGCTGCCAGGATGAAGCAGCGCAAAGCATCCTCCAAGTTCGGTATCAAAAACTACTGGCGCCTCTGCAAACGCTTGCTTAGCAAGAGTAAGTCCTCAATACCCCCACTAATAAACGAGTTTGAGGTCCTCACCTCCTAAGCGGACAAGGCTGAATGCTTTGCCCATAGATTTTCGACCAATTCGACTCTGGATTCGTCTGGAATCCATACACCCGATTTCCCATCTAGAACTGAGGCCCAATTGAATGACGTCCACATCACGCCCTCGCTGATTTCTAGCATAATCTCAAAACTGGACCCTCACAAAGCGAGTGGTGGGGATGGAATCCCAATCATAGTTTTGAAGAATTGTGCCCCTGAACTCTCCTCTATCCTTTCTAAGCTCTACAACCTCTGCCTATCTTCCTCCTGCTTTCCTGCCTGTTGGAAGTCTTCTTCTGTGGTTCCAATATTCAAGAACACTGGTGAACCATCGGACCCCGCAAATTACCACCCCATCAGCCTTCTTCCGATCTTCGGCAAAGTGTTTGAAGCCATTATCAATGCCGAGGTCGTTCAGCATCTCACAGCCCACGGGCTCCTCTCGGACAAACAGTATGGCTTCCGCTTCACCAGGTCCACTACTGATATGCTAACGACCATCACCGAGTATATATACCAGGCTCTCGACAAGAATGGCGAAGCCCGAACCGTCGCCTTGGATATCTCTAAAGCATTCGACAGAGTATGGCATGCCGGAAACTGCGAAGCTATGGCATAACTGAACTTTTGTTGGACTTAATCCGGTCATTCCTCTCTAACCGCACACTGAAGGTGGTATTAAACGGACATGCCTCCCAGAACTACCCTACAAACGCGGGTGTACTCCACGCGGGTGTACTCCTATCCTAGGTCCTACGCTCTTTCTAATCTATATCAATGATCTCCCCGATACCATAAGATCACAAGTAGGCATGTACGCTGATGATACCACAGTTTACTCTCGCCTCGATCAAAAATCTGGTGTTGGTGACAAGGCGAACCTCGCTGCCGAGCTTGAGAAGGACCTCCAATCTGTGGTGGATTGGGGTAAGAAATGGCTCGTAAAATTCAATTCTTCCAAAACGAAGCTGCTGTCAATTAACCACCACAGACAACTGCACCTCCCTCCCATTAGCATGGAACAGGCTTGCCTCCCAGAGTGTAAATCACTACGCCTGCTTGGCCTGACACTCTCAGAGGACCTCAAGTGGAATGACTACGTCGAATCCATTGCTAAATCCGCAGCTATGAAAGTCGGCTCTCTGTGCAGGGCCCGGAAATTCTTTCCGCCTGAATCTATCCTGCAATTATATAAATCCACCATCCACCCGTGTATTGAATACTGCTGTCACATCTGGTCGGGTGCCCCTTCTATTCTCCTCGGGGTTCTTGACAAAATACAGCGAAGAATCTGTAATGTGATTGATACCGACTTGGCTGACCGCCTGCAGTATCTCTCTCACCGGCGTGACGTGGCATCCCTGTGCCTCTTCTATAAATACTTTCATGGTTTCTGCTCTGACGAACTTAAATCACTGGTGCCCCCTAGATGTGAATTTGCACGAGATACTAGATTGGCAACTAGGTCCCACCCGTTTACTGTGAAACTGATGAAATGTAACCGCAATTTCTACTCCAATAGCTTCTTTCCTCGCACTTCCCTCCTGTGGAATTCCCTACCGCATGCTTTCTTCCCTGACGGCTACAACCTCCAGGAGTTTAAATGTAAGGTCAATAGACACCTCCTAAGACACTAACTCACACCCACTCTCTCCAACTCTCTCCCTATGTACATTCTAAGTCGTCTATCACCCTCCTTCTGACATTTCCTTAGTGGCAGTAGAATGCCTCACTTGGGATGACACGATTAAAAAAATATATATAATAATGATAATTCTTCATCTTAAAGATCTTTAAAAACGTTGTGAGTCTAACAATCAAGATCAGGATGCCTGTCTAAAGAGCAATGTATATAATAATAATAATTCCTCATCTAAAAAACTTCCGATAAAAATTAGATTGTTCATATGTGTACTATTTTTCGGATAACATATGCCCAGGAAAGTCAGGACGTTTCCCGACGTCTGCAGTTTAGGAAAATAATACAATAAAAATGCTCTGTGCAACATTTGTTATAAGGGGCAGAAACGGATTTGTATACTTTTGGAAGGGTTGACAAAGTACGGCACAAGGCCTATTTGAACAGCCAGGTAAACTCGATCTACTTGAAAAGGATATTAGAATAATCGAGTATTTATACTGGGAGAAAACTAACTGCATACAGTTAGAAAATAAACTGATATAGCTATACAAAAAATAGAAAAGGGTTTGAGACAAGGATGTGACTTCTCTCGAAATTTATTAATACCCGACAGTATGTAATCATAACAATATATTATACGCAGATGACACTATATTGATGGCCGATCCTTAAAAATCTACGGAAACTTCTAGACAGGGCGGTAGAAGAAAGCGAGAAAAAAGGGCTAACTGCAAAAAGAAAAAGTAATCAGCAACACAATACGCCCGAGATGCGAGTTACGAATTGGATATATAAACACCAGCACCTCCTAGACAGGGTGGTAAAAGAAAGCAAGGAGAAAGGACGAGCTGCAAAATAAAAAAAAGTATGATAATTAGCAACACAAAACGCTCGAGATGCGAGTTACGAATTGGATATATAAACACCAGCACCTCCTAGACAGGGTGGAAGAAAAGCAAGGAGAAAGGACTAACTGCAAAAAGAAAAAAGTAATCAACAAGACAAAAGGCCCGAGATGCGAGTTACGAATTGGATATATAAACATGTGGACCTCCTAGACAAGGTGGAAGAAAAGCAAGGAGAAAGGACTAACCGCAAAAAGAAAAAGTAATCAACAAGACAAAAGGCCCGAGATGCGAGTTACGAATTGGATATATAAACACCAGCACCTCCTAGACAGGGTGGAAGAAAAGCAAGGAGAAAGGACTAACTGCAAAAAGAAAAAGTAATCAACAAGACAAAAGGCCCGAGATGCGAGTTACGAATTGGATATATAAACACCAGCACCTCCTAGACAGGGTGGAAGAAAAGTAAGGAGAAAGGACTAACTGCAAAAAGAAAAAGTAATCAGCAACACAAAAGGCCCGAGATACGAGTTACGAATTGGATATATAAACATCAGGACCTCCTAGACAGGGTGATAGAAGAAACAAGTAGAAAGGACTAACTGCAAAATAAAAAAGTATGATAATTAGCAACACAAAACGCTCGAAATGCGAGTTACGAATTGGATATATAAACATCAGGACCCCCTAGACAGGGTGATAGAAGAAAGCAAGGAGAAAGGACTAACTGCAAAAAGAAAAAGTAATCAGCAATACAAAACGCCCGAGGTGCGAGTTACGAATTGGATATATAAACACCAGGACCTCCTGGACAGGGCGGTAGAAGAAAGCAAGGAGAAAGGACTAACTGCAAAAAGAAGCCATTATCAAGGACTAACTGCAAAATAAAAATGTATGATAATTAGCAAGACAAAAGGCCCGAGATGCGAGTTACGAATTGAAGGTATAAAGATTAAGCAAGTGCAGAAGCTCAGATTTCTGGGAAGCGTTTTAATAGAATAATAGTGACACCGAAATCGAAGCACGCATTGAACAAGCGAACTAAGCGAACTGCTGAGAGACGTAAAAGATTCGTTGAAAACAATGGAAATCACGATGTGGTAACCATCGTCTTATATGGCGGTAAATATATTGTATAATTCCCGTAAGGATGAGCAAAAAATTAAAAGTAATAGAAATATGTTTCTACAGTAGGATACTGAGAATTCCATCGGCGGAGCGAGTAAACAACAAGGAAATCTTCAAAAACTTTTACTCAGAAATCAGGAAAAGACAGGCTTACAAACTCTGGAACACTAACCATCAATTAAAGTTACACCACTACTAACCATGGGTATATCATACCCGATTTTGAAAATATCAAAAGATAGTAAATATAAATTTAATTAAATTGTAATTAAAATGGCGTAATTTGGATATATAAACATCAGGACCTCATAGACAGGGTATTAGAAGAAAGCAAGGAGAAAGGACTAACTGCAAAAAGAAAAAGTAATCAGCAACACAAAAGGACCTCCTAGAAATTTGAATGCATGGTTAGTGTTCTCGGGTTAAGCAACATGGAACAAGTACCTAGATGTGCGTTGTGGTGCAGTGGATATCGACTTGGAACGACAAATCAGGGAACCGATTTCGAATTCCAGTTGAATTCCTCGCATTCACTTACGCACAAATACACTTAGGAAAGGTATTAATCAGTCTCTTCCCTCCATTTATGGGTTAAATAACAGGACAGATTGGGTTCTATAGCCTTGGCCGGCAACCACTCTACCGCAGAAAGTAATGGCAACCTACTGTGGGATAATCTTCTGCCTAGTCTTTCGAGACATGATCGCCCAAGCGTGTATCACGTATGGGACTTAACTGACTGACTGACTGACTGACTGATTGACTGACTGACTGACTGACTGACTGAGTGGCTATATACCCATGGTTAGTGTTCTCGGGTTAAGCAACATCGAGCATGATTAGTACCTAGATGAGTGACCACTTGGAAATACCATGTTCTGTCAACTTGGATGTACGAGTGGTGTAATAGGTAATAGCTCGGTATTGTTAATCGAAGAGACCGAGTTCAAATTTCAGTTGGGTTCAAATCATTCATTTACGCGCAAATAACCTTGGAGAAGGTATGAATTCGCCACTGCCCCCTCTAGCTATGGGTTAATTAGCAAGACTTTGATCACTAAACCATTTTTTACTCCCAAAACTCTTACAATCTAAAAATATCTTCTGGAAAACTTAACACTTACGGGAGATATATTGAAGGCAAAAGAGATGGGGAAAGACATCAGGACGTGCTTTTGGGAGTGGCAGGGGATTAGCAAAGGAAGAAAAACTGCTAAGAGCCACTCAAAGTAGAAAGTTGTGGAGAGCCATGATCGCCTATGTATTGAAGGGGATGCGGCACATGTATCAAGAAAATGGTCTTAGATAAAAAATATCCATGAAGATTGGAGATTTATTTTTACTTGGTTTGTCTAATACTCAACCTCACAAGATGAAGAAAATATAAACTCAGATAATTGAGAAAGAAATAAAACATTTGCTTGCCTTCGAATGTCAGGCTTAATTCTAATTAAACGTGGGAGTTCGTCTTGACATTATCCCGAAGCCAACTTTAATACTGACCCAACCTTTCCTTTTATCCTGTCTAACCCAAAACACAGCCTCACCCTGACGATTCACCACAAAATTAACTTAACCTTTACCCCTAATCTTTATCCTGACACCGAACACGAAGCATAAAGAAAACGAAGAGCAAATGAATTCTTTAATTGAGAAGATTCATAGAAAATATTAAATAGGCATAAGATATTGGGGTTTTTTTCTCGTCATCAGGCTTTTATAAAAATTTAAAAAACAACTGTAATAAACGTGAGCTCTGTTTTTTTTTTTTTTCATTTAATCTCAATCTCTTTATTTCATTAGTTTTTTTTCCTCCCAAATAAATGTCTCTTTGCTTTCTTATTTCGCTTTTTATGTTCCGTTTCTATTTTTTACTTCGCAGTGTCTTTTTTCGTCTCTCTTTTTACTTGACAGTCCTATTCCTGTTTTTTTATTTTTTATTTTTTAATCATATCGCCCCGAGTAAGGCGGTAACGCCACTGATGTGCAGGGGGCTACATAGGAGTGAAAAGACTGGAAAAGAGAAAACCGGAAACCGCATCCTAAACAGGAAAAAAGGGATGAGCCTCTTAACCTGTTCAATAGACGTGGGTAGAGTGTGAACCGGGCGATAGTTTAGTCTATCTACTCCAATTGAAAAAAAAAAAAGTGAGAAGATTGGAAAAGAGAAAACCGGAAACCGCATCCTAAACAGGAAACAAGGGATGAGCCTCTACACCTGTTCAACAGACGTGGGTGGAGTGTGAACCGGGCGATAGTTTAGTCTATCTACTCCAATTGTAAAAATAGAAAGAAAAAAAAGTGATAAGAGTGGAAAAGAAAAACCAGAAAACTCATCCTAAACAGAAAACAAGGGATGAGCCTCTTCACTTGTTCAATAGACGTGGGTGGAGTGTGAACCGGGCGATAGTTTAGTCTATATACACCAATTGAAAAAAAAGTGAGAAGATTGAAAAAGAGAAAACCGGAAACCGCATCCTAAACAGGAAACAAGGGATGAGCCTCTACACCTGTTCAACAGACGTGGGTGGAGTGTGAACCGGGCGGTAGTCTAGTCTATCTACTCCAATAAGTTTGACTCTTGTATTCTTTTTTTTATCCTCGGCATCTCTCCTCGCTTCAGGTTCACCGCCAACTGAAAATTTTTACTCTTTCTACCGTCTTTTTTCTCCTGTCTTATCGTTCTTTACAGCTTTCTATCTCACGTTTAACTTAATTTACTCTCTCTTCATTTTCCACTCTCTTTCTTCTTCATCTCCGTCTCTACTTCTCCCGCCTCTTCATCAGTTGCATCTCCTCTTCTTTCCACCTCTTTGTTCTTATTCTTCATTTGCGTCTCATCCTTTTCACCTCTTCATCATTTGCGTTGTTTCTCCCTCTCTCTTTCTTCTTTTTCTTCTTCCTGTTCTTTAACACTTGCATCTCTTCTTCTTTCCCTTTTTCTTCCTATTCTTCATTCGCGTCTTATCCTTTTCACCTCTTCTTGATTTGCGTCTTTTCTCCCTCTTTTTTTCTTCTTCTTCTTTACTCATTCTCTTTCTTAATTTACATCTCTTCTTCATTTGACTCTTTTTCTTCTTCCCTACCTTCCGAGTTCGAATTCCAGTTGAATTCATTGCATTCACTTACGCGCAAATACCCTTAGGAAAAGTATTAATCCGTCTCTTCCTTCCAGGAATATGTTAAATAACAGGACAAATTGGGTTCTATAGCCTTTGTCGGCAATCAATCTACCGCAGAAAGCAATGGCAACCTACTGCGAGATAATATTCTGCCCAGTCAGTCATGTCTCTTTCGAGACATGATCGCCCAAGCGAGTTTCACGTATGGCACTTAACTGACTGACTGAAAATAATAGTTGGAATCATGATTGACGTCTGGTCATAAAGTGGGGGATCGGTTTTCTATTGTTATTAAGTAATAAACTGATCACCCACTAATTATTACATAATAATAGAATACATCTCTTCTCCCTCTTGTTATGAATCAAATAACAGGACAGATTGGGTTCTATAGCCTTGGTCGGCAACCAATCTACCGCAGAAAGCAATGGCAACCTACTGCGAGATAATATTCTGCCCAGTCAGTCATGTCTCTTTCGAGACATGATCGCCCTAGCGAGTTTCACATATGGCACTTAACTAACTGACTGACCTTTGCCTTCTCGCATTCTGCAATAAATTCCCGGTTTCCTCCTGTCCTTCCATCAACTCCCCCCCACTCTTGTTCCTATTTTTTTCATACCTCCTCGAACCACAAGCGCTTCGATTTTATTTTATTTTGACTCTTCCTGATTTCTTTTTTGTTTTTTCTATCCTCCTACCAAATACTTGTACAGCCTATATTTAATATATGATAGAATTATGTCTTTATTATCAAATAGACAGCAATTTCGGGGGGGAAAAAAACGTAGCAAATAAGTCATTTTTTCAAACCATTGATAAATTCGCTATAGAGGTCTCTTTAACATGTTTTCTTATATCTCGTTGCACGTAAAAAAAAAAAATTAAAAAAAAGGAAAGAAAAAGAAAAAGACGAGAATAATACCGGTAAAGCAATGTCGTTAAGAGATATACAAATAAGTGTGCGGTCTGCTAGTTGATATCTAATGACACTCAGGATCAACAAATGCATTTATACTGACATAGCCGCCATGTCCGCCGGTACACAAATCGCAAAGAACGGTCGACATTAAAGAAAATGAATAAATAGAATTTTAAAGAAAAGAAATGAATTTAAAATAAAAAGAAAAAAAAAACAAAAAAAAAACAGGAAAGCTAAAAAAAGAAAATTAGCCATATATATGTCTGCGGATACATATTTATATTCACACAAAAGACTCTTTATTAATTAATACGACATATGCTGGAAGTTCAATACACCTGCCGGCGCATGATTCCTATACGTCGAAAACTCAATACACACGCGCATGCGTAATATGCTGAAAACTCGACGCACACATGCGCAAGCGTACGGAACATGACGGAAAATTGTGGCCGCTGCGGCGATGCATGTATGCATAATTTTGGTTTGATTGTTCCCTTATGTTAGTTTTCTTCATCCCGGCTTCCTGGTGTGTTGAGTGGGTGGTGAGTATGTTGTGTGTCCGCTTGTTTGCTGGGCGTCCTCAAATCTCAGTCTCTGTGTGTGTTTGTGTATGTTTAGAGTGCAGAGTCGTTGTTGTTGTTGGATGCAGTTCGATGGGAAGGAAGGATGGGTAAACATATTAATCTTGTCAGCAGTCCAAGTGCTCTCATTGTCGACGGGAACAAATGGACTGGCTCCCGGACCTGCTGACGATCAATTATATTTACTTGCGAAGCAAATGAGATTCACTGTGTTTAATTGGGCGACAAGCAACGAAACGAACTTAAAAAAAAAAAAACGGTGGGGGAAGAAAAGAAAAAGATATAAATCAAACTGCAAAAAATAAATAAATACATAACTAAATAAATAATAACTGTAAAAAGGTTAACCACACGCAACACGCCTTCTAGTTCCTTTTCCATATATATATATATATATATATATATATATATATATATATATATATATATATGGAGCAATTTTCATTAGTTTTTCTGTCACCTTCTAACGATTAAACTTGTGATTATATGTGTGTCGATATTTATACACCAGCAAATTAGGCGTCTAGCATGAAACGCTGAATACTAAACAAGCTTTTCTTTTTTAAATTTGCGTAAGGCTAAATTTTCTGTGTGCCTTCATCCTTTTTCTTTTACATACCGTGTCCCTTCATGACGTTGGCGGTCATGACTCTCCACAATTTCCTGTCCTTTGTCGTTCTCAATCATTTTTGCTCTCTCTTAATCTCTATTCTGGATGTGCTTTGTGGTGCAGTAAATATCGACTCGGAACGACAAATCGGGAAGCCGAGTTCAAATTCCACTTGAATTCTTTGCATTCACTTACGCACAAATACCTCTGGGAAAGGTATTAATCCGTCTCTTCCCTTCAGTTATGGGTTAAATAACAGGACAGATTCGGTTCATACTGCGGGATAATCTTCTGGGTTGATCGGAAATTAGTCTACCGCAGAAACCAATGGCAACCTACTGCGAGGTAATCTTCTGCCCAGTCAGTCGTGTCTCTTTCGAGACATGATCGCCAAAAGCGTGTATCACGTATGGCACTTAACTGACTGACAGAATATAATAGTTGGAATCATGATTAAGGCTTCTACGGTCATAAAGTTGAGGATCGTTTTTCTATTATTATGAAGTAATAAACTGATCCCCCACTAATTACCACGTAATAATATAATACACCTCTTCCACCTCTAGCTATGAGTCAAATAACAGGGTATTTTGGGTTCTATAGCCTTGATCGGAAATTAGTCTACCGCAGAAACCAATGGCAACCTACTGCGAGGTAATCTTCTGCCCAGTCAGTCGTGTCTCTTTCGAGACATGATCGCCAAAAGCGTGTATCACGTATGGCACTTAACTGACTGACAGAATATAATAGTTGGAATCATGATTAAGGCTTCTACGGTCATAAAGTTGAGGATCGTTTTTCTATTATTATGAAGTAATAAACTGATCCCCCACTAATTACCACGTAATAATATAATACACCTCTTCCACCTCTAGCTATGAGTCAAATAACAGGGTATTTTGGGTTCTATAGCCTTGATCGGAAATTAGTCTACCGCAGAAACCAATGGCAACCTACTGCGAGGTAATCTTCTGCCCAGTCAGTCGTGTCTCTTTCGAGACATGATCGCCAAAAGCGTGTATCACGTATGGCACTTAACTGACTGACAGAATATAATAGTTGGAATCATGATTAAGGCTTCTACGGTCATAAAGTTGAGGATCGTTTTTCTATTATTATGAAGTAATAAACTGATCCCCCACTAATTACCACGTAATAATATAATACACCTCTTCCACCTCTAGCTATGAGTCAAATAACAGGGTATTTTGGGTTCTATAGCCTTGATCGGAAATTAGTCTACCGCAGAAACCAATGGCAACCTACTGCGAGGTAATCTTCTGCCCAGTCAGTCGTGTCTCTTTCGAGACATGATCGCCAAAAGCGTGTATCACGTATGGCACTTAACTGACTAAATCACTCTTCTGCCGTCTATTATACACAAACTCTCCACGTAGGTTATACGTTGTTTTCCTTTGTTCCTCTTATCTTCAATCTGACTTGTGCGTAACAAATTTTCTAAGCCCTCTTTTATTATTATGGGTTCCCGAAATTCCAACTGTCTCTTTCTGAAGATAAGTGTCTTTTATTTTTGCTTTCCGTTTCTATAAAATTCTTACATGTTTATCGAACTTTTATTTATTCTTACTAAGTGTCGTGTTCTTTTAGAAAGTGGGCAATCATAGCTCTCCACAATCTCCAATCGTTTAGCAACATTTATCCATTTTGGCACTCCCTATTCCGTCATTAATTTTCCAAGCACGCCTCCTATTCCCTCTTGTCGTCGATATGTGATTTACTAACCACAGCTTAGATGTGGTAAAAGCCCCAAAATAGGAAACTCCCAGTGAGGATCGAACCCACAATTCAGTTGTAATTGATCTATCGAGACAATCTTGTTATTTAGTCGTCCCCACTACGATGACGGGATATGGCACAAGACCAGTTTAAAGTGGAGATTCTGAGCACGTGAACATTGTCAAAATTATACCAAAAATTGACCAGTACTTGCATCCGACGTCGCGCTGAAGTCGATATCCCACCGACCCTCGGTCTATGATGCAATGAGAGAGGTGCTGCTGCGTTGTTGAAATCCCTGGGGCTAGGCAACCCCTGTTTATTTTCTGTGTTCTCTCCGAAGATAAAAGCACAATTGAGAGATATAATGTAGTTTGTTTTCCTGAGGACATATACTACACTTTGATCGCAGTCCGAATATCGAGTGGGAATTTACTAAGCATAGCTTAGAGGTGTCACAATGCCATATATAAGCAATTTTTTGTCGATAAAATTGTATATTTTTGTACATAATTCGAGAAATTTGAATGAAAATTAAAGACAAAAGAGAGGCGCGTCTTATACACAAATACACGTTTTCAAAAATTTTTACTCTTAAGATAAGTAAAAATTTCTGAAAACGTACCTTTTCAAGGGTATTTGCGTGTTCGTTGCATTCACTTACGCGCAAATAACCCTTGGGAAAGATATTAATCCGTCTTTTCTCCCTCTAACTATAGGTTAAATAGCAGAACAGATTGGATTCTATAGGCTTAGTTGACAACTAGTCTACCGCAGAAAGTAATGGAAACCTACTGCGAGAAAAACTTCAGCCTAGCCAGTCATGTCTCTTTCGAGATGATCACCCAAAGCGTGTATTGCATTTGGCACTTAACTGACTGACTGAATATAATAGGTGAAAACATGACTAAGGCTTCTACTGGGCATAAAGTGGGGGATCATTTTTGTATTGTTATGAAGTAATAAACTGATCCCCCTACTCATTACTACTTAATAATATAATACATCTCTTCCCCCTCTAGCTATGAGCTAAATAACAAGACAGATTTAGTTCTATAGGCTTGTTTGGCAACTAGTCTACCGCAGAAAGTATGGCAACCTACTGCGGGAAAATGTTCAGCCCAGCCATTCATGTCTTTTTCGAAACATGATCATCCAAGCGTGTACCACATTTGGCACTTAACTGACTGACAATATAATAGTTGAAAACATCATTAAGGCTTCTAATGGGTATAAAGTGGGGGATCAGTTTTATATTGTTATGAAGTAATAAACTGATCCCCCACTCATTACTACTTAATAACATAATACTTCTTCCCCCCAGCTATGAGTTAAATAACAAGACAGATTTTGTTCTATAGGCTTGGCTGACAACTAGTCCTCCGCAGAAAGTAACGGCAACCTACTGCGGGAAAAAACTTCAGCCCAGCCAGTCATGTCTCTTTCGAGATATGATCATCCAAGCGTGTATCACATTTGGCACTTAACTGATTGACAATATAATAGTTGAAAACATGATTAAGGCTTTTACTGGGCATAAAGTGGGGGATCAGTTTTGTATAGTTATGAAGTAATAAACTGATCCCCCTATTCATTACTACTTAATAATATAATACAACTCTTCCCTCTCTAGCTATGAGTCAAACAACAAGACAGATTTGGTTCTATAGGCTTGATTAGCAACTAGTCATCCGCAGAAAGTAATGGCAACCTACTGCTGGAAAATATTCAGCCCAACCATTCATGTCTCTTTCGAAACAGGATCATCAAGCGTGTATCACATTTGGCACTTAATTGATAGACTGATATTGCAAATAGTCTCAATTTTGCTCACAAGATATGTTTTACTTATATTTGATTTTCCTGTTTTTTTTTTGTTTTGTTTTTTTGTAAGACCTCTTTTTATTCCTAAAGAAGGATAATAGTTTTTGCATTCATAAATATAATAAAGTCCTATAAAACAAAAATGTATGAATAATTAACATCTTAAAATGTATAACCGTGTAATTCCAGTTGGCAACTTTCCCCGAAATTCGAAAATAAGTTTTGAAAGGGAAATTCGACGAGACTCGCAATGACTAAGCATCCGGTTAATTTTTATTCTTTCATATTTTGAAACGTTAAATATTTTAGTGAACTATATGTAATTTAATGATACTAAAGAAACAATGAGATTAATTATCAATGATTAAGGATATTAAAGAAAGGATTTTAGTGATTTCTAGAGCTGAGAACCAAAGAAAATGCTGGCAGAAAAAGCAACAATCTTGAAGATCTATTATTATAACCGTTATATATATATATATATATATATATATATATATATATATATATATTTTCAGATGAAGAGGACTCAAGGTTTTATTATTTTGAATGCCCCGGCATTTATTGTATTATGAACAGTGCTCAATATAAAATGTAATTTGGCCTGATCTCACGAATGCGTATGGATAAGTTTCTAATAAATTAATTCGAATGTCTCTCAAACTTTTCAGTTTCCTTCGTCAGGTTTGCGATATCATGATGAATTATTTTAGAGCAGTGTTTATGCATTTCACCGTTGGTAACTACGCCACCAAGTGGCAAGCCCTCGGAGTCAGCATGTGACTTCACCACTTCTTTTAATTATATCCATGGAACTCATATTAAAGGGTGCAACGGACACAGCAAAAGGAGTGATGACTAAGGAACAAATGGTCCTTCCTCCCTCCATCACCATTCTGGTCCCGTCTTTGGTCTGTGCCGACGAACTGCTGTAGCGCTAACGTATGTTCTTCATGTGGGCGATAATGAAGTCTAAACCCAAGAAAAGCCGGATGTTATCATTACTCAGAGGCTCTGTCAGGGAGATTCAATTCTGAATTGAGGTGACACGATCCCGACAGTCAAAAAGAAGTCTTGGACGACTGCATCCGGTTAATTTTTATTTTTTAATATTTTGAAAAATTAAATATTTTAGTGAACTATATGTAATTTAATGATATTAAAGAAACAAAATGAAATTAATTATTAATGATTAAGGATATTAAAGAAAGGATTTTAGTGATTTCTAGAGCTTAGAACCAAAGAAAATGCTGGCAGAAAAAGCAGCAATCTTGAAGAGCATCCTCTCTATTATATATATATTTCCAGATGAAGAGGACTCAAGGTTTTATTATTTTGAATGTCCCGGCATTTATTTTATTATGAACAGTGCTCAATATAATAAATATTATAGAGCTTAATATAATTATATATTCATGAATTAATTGTACATTGCAACAAGGAAATTTCTGTTTCGAGATAGATTCTCATCATCAGGCAAAGTTTGATGTTGGTTGTGCAGATGATTTACATTTAAACGACAAAAGCCATTGGAAATTCTATGTCTTCCCACATACATGTTGTGAAACCTCAGCTTCTGCGTCCATTGCGGATGTATGATAATACTCTGGCTTGTATTTAGCAAACGCAACAGCGCATCAACAAGTACCTGTGGTTTGGAGCCCCCGCTTCTCCACATTAGAAGTTTATACCAATACCGAAAACCTGCAATTTTCCATCTCGTCATTGGTGGAGCAATTCAGGGTCGGGAAGGTTCGCCTTTACATGATGATGAGGGACTCGGTCCATCAATCCGTCCGCAGGTTACTGCCAGATATTAAAATGGTCTGTAGTAGAAGCCATCCAAGAAGCCAGTCTGCGAATTAAGAAGACGATGGGGATGATCCAAACCAATTGATCATTCTTGGTTAGCACCAAGCAACCAGCTTTTCTTGAATAGGGTTCAAAGGAAATTGAGACATGGTGATTGAAGTAATTAGAAATTTTGTGGAAGAGCAGCGAACAGGTGTTGCTGTTTCAGTCAAAACAATGTGCTTGGACTACATGGAGTGATATCGATCCCATGAAGCTATCATAGAAAAGCCCGATTTCAATGGAGCCATTGGGGATATCATTCCTTCTGGGATCTACCTATAATTTATTCTTATTTTAATCTATTTTATTTTAAACCTATTTATTTTATTATTATAATTAATTTATTAATTTATTCTTATTTTAATTTATTTTATTTTAAACCTATTTATTTTATTATTATAATTAATTTATTAATTTATTCTTATTTTAATTTATTTTATTTTAAACCTATTTATTTTATTATTATAATTAATTTATTAATTTATTCTTATTTTAATTTATTTTATTTTAAACCTATTTATTTTATTATTATAATTAATTTATTAATTTATTCTTATTTTAATTTATTTTATTTTAAACCTATTTATTTTATTATTATAATTAATTTATTAATTTATTCTTATTTTAATTTATTTTATTTTAAACCTATTTATTTTATTATTATAATTAATTTATTAATTTATTCTTATTTTAATTTATTTTATTTTAAACCTATTTATTTTATTATTATAATTAATTTATTAATTTATTCTTATTTTAATTTATTTTATTTTAAACCTATTTATTTTATTATTATAATTAATTTATTAATTTATTCTTATTTTAATTTATTTTATTTTAAACCTATTTATTTTATTATTATAATTAATTTATTAATTTATTATTATAATTAACTATAAATAATTTATTAATTTATTATTATTTTAATTTATTTTATTTTAATTCTATTTCTTATAATCCCATTTCTTTTACGATTTCATCAAATTTTTTTTTTGCCGCTCCTTTTAAGTGTTCATCAATTGTTGAATTTCTCTTTTCTTTTTTATTACTTTCTCTCCGTATCTTTGGCCTCTCCTGTTTTTACTCCTTTACAACTACTTTTCCTTTAGTTTCTGCTTTCCTCGTTGATATAAAGGAGACGCCATATTTGTTTATTCACCTCGCATATATCCCAAGAGACGTCGAAAATTTACCAACGGAGACGGAGAAAAGAAACAAAGAAGAAAGATACAGATAAATGCGAACATTTCATATCTGCACACCGTCGCTGCTAAAAGCAAACTGTTTGTCAAGATTTAATTACAGTACATAAGAGATTCGTCCGCTTTTACAAACAAGCTATAAGATCCACTTTAACATAAACTGTGTATATATAAAATAAAAGAAACATTAATTTCAATATGACAACAGCGCCATTTTGTCTTGTTTCAGCGAGTCTCTTTTTATATAACAAAAGATCTTCTTTTACGCGTCTTGTCCCTTCTCGACGTGTGCGACCAAGGTTCTCCACAGCTTCCTATCTCATTTTATCTTGTTTCTCCGCGTCCTTTTTCATTCAGTAGAAATATTTTTATATCGTGACTCTTATAAATCTTCGCGATCAAGGCTCTCCACAGTTTCCTATCACATTTTGTCTTGTTTCTCAGCGTCTCTTTTTATATAACACTTTCTTTTATGTATCATATTCTTTCTGGACGCAGGCGATTAAAGCTATCCACAGCTTCCTGTTTCATTTCGTCTTTTTATTTTCTCTTTCACATAAACCTTTTTTTTAGATGTCATGTCCTTTCTAGGTGCTGGTGATCAAAATCCTTCACAGCTTCCTATCACATTTTGCTTTGTTTTTCAGCGTCTCTTTTATATAACAAATATTTTCTTTTACGTGACGTGTTCCTTCTGGACACCGGCGATGAAGGCTCTCTACAGCTTTCTATTCCTTGTAGCACTCAGCACAGTTTGTTTCGTTCCTATCCCTCCTCATTCACGACATCCATTTACACAAATTCGGTTGATTGCTACTTCCCTCTTGTCTTCATAATGTCATATTAGTGTTAAAATCTCCAAGCCCTCTTTCCTCATTATGTGTGCCAGAACATTCAGCTATTTCTTTCCGATCCTATGCAAAAGTGACATTTCGTTCCTATTTTCCTTAAAACTTCCTCATTGATCACATGCTCTGTCCATGATCTTCTCACCATCCTTCTGTAGAACCACATCTACACTGCTCGAAGTCTCTTCTTCATCGATGTCGGAAGAGAGTCTATAGAGGCCCAACTTTCAGCATGGGGGGGGGGGGTTACGAACAGCAGTTGAGTAGCAGTTTGTCAAAAATAACCGCTGACATTAGTACGAAGCAGATATTTCATGTCGAAAACAGACTCATGTCGAACGAGATTTTTTTTTTATCGTTTTACCCACAAGCGAGACAGAACCGCCACTGGTGCGCAGAGGGTTACAGAGAGGGACAGACACAGACGGAAAGACAAAAATGAGGTAAAGGGGATGTCGATGAACGAATAAGAGAAAGGTGGGAATGAAGATAGAAGATGGCGGTTGACGTTGCGTTTATACTTTTGGAGAATGTAGCTATGGGGCATGTGAGCAATGACGAGGTTTTAGAAATGATGAAAACGTAAAGGAAATAAATACTGAGCATCAGGAAAAGACAGCTGAAGATATTTTGATCCTTCTCCCGAGTGTTCTCCACATTAAAACCAATCGTGTCACAGTGGATAGTGTTTGGGTTAATATTTAGATTTCCGCGATTGATCGTTCGAGTACCATTGAAGTCAGGTGAGTAATAACATTATAACTGTTAGTAGCGAAAGCACAGATACTACACAGATTGTAAGAAAAGGTCATGGTAGCGATAATTTGATCTAAGATCGAGTTACAACGCAGATCGTTTGCAAAGGATTCAGGGATTGAAATCTTGAACCGAGATCGAACGCACATATACTACAGAAATCGTAGGCAAAGAATAGAAGAATGATACATTATTCCGAGATATAATGCACAGATATATCACTGATCGTAAAAAAAAAAAGACTGGGTAACGAGAATTTGATCCGAGATCAAACGTACAGATACAGACACACACCATAGATAAAAAAAAAAAGGGTAACGACATTTGAGACAGAACTCACAGTTACTACGCAGAAGCCACATCACATCAATGGGAAAGTAAGGATCGATTATATTGCAGATCATTCTTTGGACATTCATCGATGCTTACTGAATGTTTATAGAAACATTTTATGCGGGTACAGTTAAGAGGAAGATAACAGGTTTCAACAGTGACTAAATCAATGTGTGTAACAAAGGTTTCGAGCAGCTTCGCACGGCTCTCAGCCTCGGCGTGTTCATGGATCATGGGAATATCTAGCCAACTGGAGGGATTATGTAGAGAAATAATATTTCAATGAAACGTTCCATATGGGGCATAAGGAGACCATTGCATAGATCCAACAGTCACATACTCCATATAGAAATAAATAAATTGTCATGCATTAATTGACATATTGCAGGATTGATATTACATAGCTGATTGCTCTTATCATTGCTTTCAACGAAATTTTCCGGTTTATTGATATTGTGCTTAACTTCTGGAAGGCAACTTTCTGCAACTTTTTCCATTGTCTGTTATCTGTCTTTATTGTCGTATTCACGACGTTTTAGCCGTTGTCCGCTCCGGCCTTCTTCAGGATCTGTCTATATTTCTGAGAAGAGGCATGATATCTATTTACAATGTTTACATGGTCCCGATTGCTGTCCCTATCTTCATTGTCATATTCACCATGTTTCGTTCGTTATACACTCCGGCCTTCTTCAGGATTTGTCTGTATTTCCGAGATTAGGTATTATATCTATTTACATCATGTACATGGTTCGGACTGCTGTTCCCATCTTTATTGTCATATTCACGACGTTTCGGCTGTTGTACGCTCCAGCCTTCTTCAGCATATGTCTATATTTCAGAGATGAGGTATTGTAATTATTTACACTCTTAATATTGTTCGGACTGTTGTGTTCATTTTTATTGTCATATTCACGACGTTTCGGCCGTTGTACGCTCCGTACTTCTTCAGGTGATTAGAATTTTGAACTGAACCCTTTATTTTGTCCACCATGATAAACTGTTATTGTTCCGCGTGCCAGTTATCTTTCTTTGTGTAATCCAGTGACTTGACCGAAAGAGATGTGAGTGTCGCCAATGGCATATAGATCTGTAAACAAAAGCGTTGTTTGATGTAATTCAGTAAATTGAACCAAAGAGTTGTGAGTTCAATACCTGGCTACAGCAGAAGTGAACTAAAACTTGGAGAATTGAGTCGCTGTCTTCTTACAATTGATCTTTAGTATTTTACTTCTGCTTTCTTATATTGCTTTGTTTAGGAGTTTCTGGGGTATTCTTTCTGCGTTTTTCAATAATATCGGTGTTATCTGCATATGCTGCATTAGGGCAGATTGACTTTTTTCGCTTTTCAGAGAAAATCAACATTGCACAGTGTGAAAGCTGAGATACGATGAGTATTGGAACCAAAAATTAGATTCATAACTTTACGAATTTTTGAGCGTTTACTTTTAAATATCGTCTGAAAAAATATACAAAAAAGCCTAATTTCCACAGGTTTTTACTTATAAACTGACTTCAAAATTTGTCTATTTCAAGAATATTTTTAAAAAATGTGATATTTTTGTATTCAGTCAGTTAAGTGCCGTACGTGATACACGCTTGGGCGATCATGTCTCGAAAGAGACATGGCTGACTGGGCAGAAGATTATCCCCCAGTAGGTCGCTATTACTTTCTGCGGTAGAGTGATTGCCAACCAAGGATATAGAACCCAATCTGTCCTGTTTAATACCTTCCCCAAGGGTATTTGCGCGTAAGTTTTTGTATTAAATACATTTAAACCAGAATTTTATGCCTCCCGATACTATCATACGAACGTGAGTGTCCCTCAAGTCTCTATTCTAGGTCCTACTCTTTTTCTGCTCTTCATTATTGATCTTCTCGACGTAATCAGATTCCAAGTAGGCATCTACACTGACGACACCATCGTTTACTCTCGCCTCGATCAAAAATCTGGTGAGGCTGTCAAAGCGAACCTCGCTGCAGAGCTTGAAAAGGACCTCCAATCCGTAGTGGACTGGGGGTAAGAAATGGCACGTGAATTTTAATGCTTCCAAAACGAAGCTGCTATCTGTAATGTGATCGATCCCGACTTGGCAAGCTCAGATGCAGTCACTTTCTTACCGGCGTAATCTGGCTTCCCTTTGTTTTTTCTACAAAATGACTTCTGCTCTGATGAACTTAGTTCTCTGGTGTCCCCTATACATGAATTTACTCGAGCTACTAGCAACTAGGTCCCACCCTTTTACAGTGAAATCAATAAAATGTAACCTGAATTTCTACTCTAATAGCTTCTTTTCTCGCAATTCCCGCCTATGAAATTTCCTTCTGTATACTTGCTTCCTCGAGAGCTAAAATCTCCAAGAATTAGATGCGAGGTTAATAGTCATCTTCTATCTCTCTGACTCGCATCCTTTCTCTCATGCTCTTTTCTCCGTCTACTCCACCCTCGCCACACCAGTATTCTTATCCTTCTCTTACCCACTTCCTGACACCTCCTATAACCTGTTCCTCTTTCTCATCACCTTTTTTCCATGTAACCCCCTGCAAGAAAACTGCCTTTCTTAGGGAGAAATGATTTAAAAAAAGAAGAAAAAAAAAGCAATATTTTTTTTTACTGTATTCGATAAGTAAAAACTGTAAAAACTCAATAAGATTTGTTAGATCATAAAAACAAAAAATAGATAAAAATTTATAATACCGAAAGTTCCGCAGATAATCAACATATTTAATGAGATGAGGTAGTATTTACAGTATTTACATTATTCGGACTATTGTCCTCATCTTTGTTGCTATTTGTATGACGCTTAATAATAGATCATTCTATATATCTATATTTCTGAGATGAGGTAGTATTTACAGTATTTACATTATTCGGACTATTGTCCTCATCTTTGTTGCTATTTGTATGACGCTTAATAATAGATCATTCTATATATCTATATTTCTGAGAAGAGGTAGTATTTACAGTATTTACATTATTCGGACTATTGTCCTCATCTTTGTTGCCATTTGTACGACGTTTAATAATAGATCATTCTATTTGTCTATAATTCTGAGATGAGATAGTATTTACAGTATTTACATTATTCGGACTATTGTCCTCATCTTTGTTGCTATTTGTATGACGCTTAATAATAGATCATTCTATATATCTATATTTCTGAGATGAGGTAGTATTGGCAGTATTTACATTATTTGGACTATTGTTCTCATCTATGATGCCACTTGTACGACGTTTAATAATAGATCATTCTATTTGTCTATATTTCTGAAATGAGGTAGTATTTACAGTATGTACATTATTTGGACTATTTTTCTCATCTTTGTTGCCATTTGTACGACTTTTAATAATAGATCATTCTATTTGTCTATATTTCTGAGATGAGGTAGTATTTACAGTATTTACATTATTCGGCCTATTGTCCTCATCTTTCTTGCTATTTGTCCGACGTTTAATAATAGATCATTCTATTTGTCTATATTTCTGAGATGAGGTAGTATTTACAGTATTTACATTATTCGGACTATTGTCCTCATCTATGTTGCCATTTGTACGACGTTTGGGCCGTTGTACGCTGCAGCCTTCTTCAGGTGCTAGGAATTTCGAACCGAACCCTTTATTACAATCACTGGGGCTACAGCAGTGGTGAACAAGTAACTTGCTGAATGAGAGGGAGATAACTCATGACTTCCAATCGAGGCTTACTACGCAAAGGAATGGAGTTCATATACCCCAGTGATTGTAATAAAGAGTTCGGTTCGAAATTTCTAACACCTGAAGAAGGCCGGAGCGTACAACGGCCGAAACGTCGTACAAATGGCAACATAGATGAGGACAATTGTTCGAATAATGTAAATATTGTTTGAATATTATTTTTAATAAATGCTCGTATTTGAGTAGATATTCTGTTTTTAATTAAACAGTCCGGTAGAGTTATAAATATAAATATACTGTTTAATTTGAAAGCAGAATATCTACTCAAATACGAGTATTTATTAAAAATAATGTAAAAAAAAACAAATTAAATAAATAAAAGTGTATGTAATATTCTAATATAGGTACCTCCATTACGTCACAAAAATCCATCATAAAAAAAAGTTTAAAAAGGTTAAAAACTTAATAAAGGAAATTTTTCTATCCAAAACGTTTATAATATTATGAAGAGGAAAGATCAAAGTAAATTTTAATTATTTTATAAAATTTTTTAATCCCTTTTAACATTTTCGAAATTTTGTCAGAAAATTTTGTTTTTGATTTGGAGTTAGCGTGGTTAAAAATATTACGTCTATGTTATAATTGATTACGTCATTTTTTTTCTTCACTCACTTTTTCGTTTCCGAACACATTAATTAGGAAATTCTCGCAAAAATCAAATATTTGTCGGATTTTAATGAAACTTTCAGTACTCATTAACAAATGAATAAAATTATTTTTGAAATTATTACCTTCTTAAAATTTTGATGAAAACAATTTTTTTTAAGTCTGTTACCTTCAAGTAAATTCATGAAATTTTAATGAATTTTAATTTTCTGGAATTTTTTGTTTTATTAGTTAAATGCAGAACTCATCGGGAAATATAAATCATGTATTTTTTTTATTTAAAATTATGAGACACGATACCAAAATCTGCTCCGAATAGAAATATAAAAAATGCAATAAAACTTTGATATAATTTAATTTGATAAGCTTTTAATTGCTGGAATAAATAATAAAAATTAAGGACATTATAGTCTGAAAAAAAATTTTTTTTTGATTACTAATAAAATTATAAAATAATTGTTTTCATTTTTTTATTTTTTTATTATAAATAATGTATAAAGTTTTTAAAATATTTTAAAAATCTTTTAAAGAACTGTATCTGTTTTTCCTTTTAGTTAAGAATTGATGATTATACTGTCTATAAAACAAAAAAAAAATTAATAAAAAATTTTCAACAAAAATATTTTTAAACAGAAAAAAATGAATTAATTATTTGTGCAAATACGTTCAAAGTTATAAAGTACGATGTTCAAATCTTATAAAGTACGGTGTTCCATATGGGTCAAAATGATTCTATAAGTTAGCAAGCGTTCTGGCAAAACATAACGCAATTTCAATCTTACGTTTCTAAAATTTAACAGCCTGTTTGCAAGTAATTCCATCAACATTTAAAAGTATCTTTTTATTTTAAAATCTTTAATTTTTGAATTAATTGTGACCGTAGGTGCATTAAGTAATTCATGATAATTAAAAAAAAGATATGTATTGAACACTACAGTACAGTTCAAGAAAATAAAAACATTTTCATAACTGAACTTCAAAAATATTCACGATAAAAGTTTGTTTTAATTAAATTTGAAGAATTATCATAAATGGTAACTTTTTATACGTTTGGGAATTACCTAACTAACCATTATAAAAATTTCTACTTGATTTTTTTTTTTTGAGATTTTTAGACATACTTGTCAAACATTTGTTCGCACTTTTGTCAAAAATACCCCCTCACGAAAAAAATAATTAACAGGTAAGTCTTCTGATTTTGTTATACCTAAATTTAAAAAAAAATGAAAAGGCATTCATTTCAAAATTCAGAATAATTTAAGATTGTGACAATTTTTTTTATTAAATTTGGGGAATTTTCTTTCCCCCCCCCCCCACTTACATGTTCTTTCAATTTTTTTTTTAAATGGACAAACCAAACGACAATGAAAAGTCTGGTTACATTTTATTTACACTTACCAAAATAAATTTGTTTTAAAATCTCATTGTTTCTTATTAAATTACAATTATTTTAAAAGAAATTTAAATTTTTAAAATTTTTATTTATTTAGAAAGCATATTCAAATGTCTGGCTATAAATCTAAACTAAAATTCTATAAAATATATAAGTGCTGAAATTGTTAAATTTTTAATTTCACTCTTTGTTAAAAACCAAAAAAAAAAAATTTAAATTTTTTAGCACGATTGGTCACCATACACTGCGTATCTATCAACATCCGGTAGCTGTCATCTTTCGTCACCTCTATGAGTTACATAACAAAAAAAAGGACTACCGTAATTAATTTTTTTTTTTTTTGTAAATTTCTGGCAGTAAGCAATTATTAATTGATTGAAAATAGATAAAGGTAAGTTTTAATATTAAAATTTGACTTTAATAACCTGTTGACCCCTTTTCTTTTTATTTTTTCAAGATTTTTAAAAACAGAAATTAGGCTACTGTTTAATTAACGAGTCATTCAATCAGAAATGGCGGTATATTTTTTAAAAAAAATTAAAATTTTAGATTTAAATCAATATAATTTAGGTTAAAAATTACACCAGTATGTTTTGCTTACTAGAATTATTAAATTTAATCTCTTGGCTGTCAATTAAAGCTAATTTTAAAGCTTGAAGATAACTTATTTATTTTTAAAATTTCAATTTAATTTTAAGTGTAGGTAAAAAAAATGGACTCCAGTGGAGGTACCTACTCTAATACTACTGGGTACAAAGGATAAAATGTTTTAAATTTACACTTCAGACCAAAATGATACAACAGTTAATATTCAAAATAATCCAGAAAATAATTACACACAGACACTCACGTGCCCATACCAAGGATATACATTTGTATCGGTAATCTACAAAAACATTTCATCATTCAAAAAACACCAAAGAGAGAAAGAAAAAGAAAACTATAGAAAATTGATAAACGGAAAGAAGAGAAAGAAAAAGAAAAGAAAAGAAAAGAACGAACAGTATAAAGAGAAAGGAAGTTAACGTTATCGTCTGAGATCAACACCAGCGTCTCTTGCAATTCATCTGCTTTCTAAGAAAAGCATGACATGGAAATTTAACATAAAAGATTTAGTTTAATTATAATGGCATATAACTACGGTAAAAAATAAATCATACTTTTTAATAAAAATTAAAATATAGCCACTAGTAATATTATATATATATATATATATATATATATATATATATATATATATATATATATATACTAGTAATATATATATATATATATATATATATATATATATATATATATTATATATTACTAGTAATATTATATATATATATATATATATATATATAAGGCAATCTGTGAGTCTGTGTGTGACTGTTCCCTATGCACGCTTACATTTTTTAAGCTACGCCATTCAAACTTTCTTGGAACACATATCTACAGGGAAGCCAGGTCAGCACATACTTTTTGAGTTTAAGATCAGCAATTTTCTCTTTCGCACTTTTTGGCCAATAGTGCAAATTGTTTACATTTGCTCTGTAAAACATTTAAGAAATCAAATCACACGTATCGAATGCGACTAAAAAAAAAAAAAAATGAGCCTTTATATTTAATTTTTATTCCGACGTTTTAAAAATTCATTTGGTCAACAAAAAAATGTGAATATTTTTCCCCGTAATTTCGAAACAAACGAAATATTTAAAAAAAAAAATTCTGAATTGAGAGCGTAATAGTTTTTATATTTCTACATTTTTAAATATTCTTCGAAAAATTCTGAACTGAGAGTGTAATAGTTTTTATATTTCTAATTTCAGTAAAACAAAATAAATAATTTTTATTTTTATGTTAAATTCATTTAGTCAACAAGAAATGTAAATATTTTCCCCGTAATTTTGAAACAAAAACAAACGCAATGTTGTTTACAATGTCACAAAAAACATCAAATCACATTTACGCAAAACAAAAGAAAATAGATTTTTTTAATGGAATTTTTTAACAATTTTTAAACAACAATTTTTTATATAATTATTTTTTTATATAACCGAGTTCTACTACTATGTTCTGAGTTGCACGGGCAACGCCGGGCTATGATGCTAGTCATAAATATAGTTAAAATAACTAAAACAATAAATACAAATTATATAAGAAAATGATGAATAAAATATTAAAATACAATAAAAGTGCTCAGTACAAAAATAGAGCATAAATATATGGTAAGTATTATTGGTGTTTTAACATCGATATTTTATGGTATGCTACTATTATTATTATAATAATAATTATCATATATATATATATATATATATATATAAGCACTTCATGTTGAGTTTTCCTTTATGAATATGATATTGCTCTGATTAATAACCACTGAGCTCTCTACACATCTATCTCTTTAATATTTTATTTAATATTATATATACAATAGTAGTATAGCCCGGCGTTGATCGGGTGTAATGAAAGCTTTAAAACTAATCCATGGTCCTGGAGCTCAGACTCTTTGGACGTTGGCACGAAAGACTAAAAAGCAATAGTTGTTTCCAGTTAAAGCGAAACCGTAGACTGAAAGAAAATGAATGGATGTAAGTCAAATATCGAAATCAAATAAGTTTTTTTCGTCGTAAACTGAATTTTGAAGGCTAAATAAGTCCACTGAGTAAATGGTATCATGGCTGAGACTAAGAACTACACTTATACCTACTTACAGCCAAACCCGAAGCAAAAACTAAAATAAAAGAGCTGAAAAAATACAGACATACAGGCAGATAAACACACACACACACACACAGACATACACACACACACACACACACACACACACACACAAACATCTTGCCTTTTATATATATATATATTATCGATTTTCTGCACTATTGTAAGACCTGCAACCTTGAAACTTCTGAATATCGTTTCTTATGTCTTTGTCTATGAGTGTATCAAATTTGATTAAAATCGGACCACTCCTTCTATAACCCGATTTTTTCGATTATCGATTTTCGATATTTATCGGGTATACCTCGACACAAAACCTAGCTAAGAACACTCGTAGACGCTTATAGTACAACTGTGTAAATTTTCAAGAAAATCGGTTCAGTCGTTTCGGAGTCTATAGGTAATGGACACACACACACACACAGACACATACACACACATAGTTTCATTTATAAATAAGTTTATATATATATATATATATATATATATATATAAAGGCAAACTTATAACTATACTCGTGTCGAAAAATCCTTCGCGGATTGACGTGGAAGGAAAAATGGTTATAAAAAAAAAGAAAGAGCTAAGCACATGAACATCACTCAAAAGAGCTAGGACCTAGTCAGCACGTAGCCTAAAGAAAAAAAAAACCCGAGACGAGTAATCAACCAACAAAAAGTGCTCAATACTTAGGTAGAGCAGAATAAATAAAGTATACCTTGTGAGCCAACAAAAGCATCGAGGTTTCACCTAAGCGGATCTTCAGCTTTTCCTGACGATCCGCTTAGGTGAAACCTTGGTAGGTTTGTTTGCTCACTATATCTTAAAGAGATTTCAGTCTCACTGGCCATATTGAAGGCAAGAGAGGCAGAGGCCATATTGAAGGCAGAGCCGCTAACCTATCAACTAGCTTCTTTAAATGTATGGCAAAACAATAACTAGGAAGGATAGTACAGAGAAAAAAAATTAAGAGCTACGAATATAGGAAGTTGTGGAGAGCCATGAACTCACAAGTCCTAAATAGACATTGCACATTAAAGAAGTTAAAATTGAAAACCTTGAGGTTCATCCTCACTGGGTACTCTGAATTTATGTCCTTGTGCCAGATAGCAAATTTTGGTAAATATCCTTAGTAGCTATTTTTTTTTTAGCTGTGGAGTAGTGCTTATTAAATTGTTTTCACAAACCAATACTACCGTAGTGATGTCGGCTATCAGTGAATGCCCTAAAATTTTGGCTCTTTGCTAGACAGAAACATTTGGTAAATATCAATGAAAAATGTATGCCTAGCCATTGAGTAGTGGCTTTCGTAGCGAGGTTGAGCTTCATTCGGTGCTCTAAATGGATGGCCTTGTACCAGACAGAAAAATTGATAACTATCAATAAAGGATGGTTGCCTTGCCATGGAGCAGTGGTTATCATGTTTGTCTTCCAAGTCATTAATACCACGGTGAACGCCCCCCCCCCTTTGCTTTGTTACCCTGTCCCAGATTAAGTTGTTATAGTAACTGTTTTCTTTTTTTTTTTATAACTATGCAGTAATGGTTATCATGTTTAACGCACAAACCATTATTGCCGAAATTAAATTGGTTTACTCTGGGTGTTTTAAATTTGTCGCCTTGTGCCAGACACAAAAGAATGGCAATTAACAAAATGGTTGTCTAACTCTAAAGTAATAGTCCTCAATCTTATCTCACAAACCATTACTAATTGTAGTGGAAGTCGTACCTAACAGGATGCTCTAAATTCGTAGTCCTGTGGCAGACTAGGATTGGTAAGTATTCACAGAGTCGGTTTCCTAGCCGTGTATTACTTGTTATCATGCTTATCGCAAAAACCATTACTACCGTAGTGAGGTCGTCCATCACTGGGCACGCTAAATTCGTGGCCTTGTGCCAGACTAAGTTCGTCCTAACAAATATCAATAACGGCTACAATAGACTTGAGTGGATTTACTGGCTCTTCAGTGATACTCACTGATATTTACTTTGGTGTTTGTCAAGCAGGAAAACCGACAGAAGATTATGATGTAACGAAATCTCAAAGAAAAAGTTATAAGTCAACAATTGTCAAATTCTCAAGCAGCCATTTTAAAACAGACAAGCACAATTAAACAAAGCTGGTCTCGTGTTATGCTGCCATTTATAAACATTTATAACAAGAGTTTGTACCCTCGGTTTGTAGCTGAATTTACTTTACCGTTTGGTTTGCATTTTAATTAGTTACTCACCAACCAATTTTAGGAAACTTTTTTTCCTTTTTTTTACCTTTCTTTATTTGTTCCCTGAAGAACGGATGTAATAACGAGACCAGTGCAATGCAAATTTGTGTTAGAGTTTAAAATTCTCATAATCACTGAACTTCAAAGAGAGGCGGTCAGTGCAAAGTCTTTTTTTGAATGAGAATTGCCGCGTCTCAACTACATTCAAATCAATTATCATCCGATGTTTATTTGCTATTGTAGTTTGAAATCTTGACTTATAGCTCAAACAGTCGGCCTCTTTTCTTTTGCTCACTAAATTACGTCCAGCCTTGATACTGAAACAGCGTGGGTGGTGCACCTCATTGAAACTAATTTTATATTTCACAGCTGGGCCGATACCAGGTGTGGAGGTAAAGATTTTTTTTAAAGTTTGACCCCTTAATCGGGATTTCATTAGGGCTTAATAACTTTGGATTTATAGGGGCATCCTTAAAGGGTTTGGATCTCACATAAGCCACGTCATGCTTGATTGGATTTGATTCGTCAAAGGGTTTACCTGTATGGGGACTTCTAGTTTAATATGAACGAAAAGATTTATTTACAAGGAAAACCCAAGCGAAATATTCAATTTGAACTTCCTTGCGGTCATTAAGCCTTCTGTCGAAGTGAACTGGATAGGACAAAGGTGATAATGCTTAGATTTGAGATCCCGTTTCTTTGTTCCCACTACGGAATAAGGCATGGGTAGAGCGGTTACCAGTCAGCAAATAGATAAAATAAATAAATAAATTAATAAAATCCCCAAAAGGCTTAAGGAGGTTTGGGACGAGTTTCTTGACTCAGCTGGTATCGGTAAGTCTAAAACCTTCACACAAAATTTAACAACATAAAGTGCGAAACTTGGCTCAGTAGGTAAGACAAAAATACTTTATTTCCCTGGTGATAAGACGAAAAAAAAACAAACTTCACAAAATATTTTGCCGTGCAGATCTACACAAGATTTTCTACTGGAAATGATTCAGTCATTTGATATAAACGAAAAAAAAAATCTTAAAGAAACAGTGTTCAGTCACCTTCAAAATTTTTAAAAAGATCTATTATCCTTTTCTAAACATTCTAAGAAGTTTTCTTCTAGAATTTCGTTATGTGTTTCTGAATCTCGTCCGCTCCAACGGCGATTTTAAATTTGGAAAACGTAAGCAGTCAAATCAAAACTGGAGAAAAGTTAACAGACTTGAGTGATGCAATGTTTGGTTTAAGTTGTATGAATTGGATATACATGCTGTTTTTTCTGATTCATATAGCTTAAAATAATCGTCCAAGAATTTAACGACGAGTCTTTTGTGAAAGAGTAGCAGAGAGATTAAAAAAATGTTAAATATCATTTTTAATTTATTTTTTCCCATTAACGGCCTATGTGAAACGGATTTAATTGGTAAATTATATATATATATATAGTCATCCTCAGACATATATATATATATTTATTTAATTACTTAATTTTTGGTCATGGTTAAATTAGACCAGTACACAGTTGCACTAAAAAGTGTTCAATATAATTATATTGTAGAACTTTTGAATATTTTTCATTTGTTCAATCAGTTAAGTATCATACTTGATACATGTTTGGGCGATCATGTCTCGAAAGCGACATGGCTGACTGGGCAGAAGATTTTTTTCTCGGAGTAGGTTGCCATTACGAAGCCTGTAGAACCCTATCTGACCTGTTATTTGACCCATAGGTGGAGGGAAGAGATGGATTAATACCATTCCCAAGGGTATTTGCGCGTAAGAAAATGTAATGAATTCAACTGGAATTCTATTCTCCAATTTCTCGTTCCGAGTCGATATCCAATTCGCCCCAACGAACATCCACATTCATTCGTATACAGTCTACATATTTTGCCACATTGCTAAGGCTTGGCTGTTTTCACTATACTCCACGTTATGTCTGGGTCTTTGCCAGGAAGAAAAGTTAGCTATGATGTTATTCACAAACAAAAATAAATTACTGAATGAAAGAACAAAAATTATAACTAAGTGTAATCATACTCAAAAAATACCTATTATGATCATACAGCCGTGAATGAAAACGTTATAACCTCTCATTTTGAAAATTACACGTTCATAAAAATATGAGGATATTGGTTTTTATAGGGTTAGGCTAGCGGAATTTTATTAGTGAATTCTTAATTACCCCCAGAGCTGTCTTGGAATTAATCCTTTGAGGATTGAAGATTCCCCCCCCCCCCCCCCCATTACATTGAGCTCTCTATTGGATCAGTTGTAATATTTTAACGATATCACTAGGATCCTCCTGGATCATTTACCAACCTTATCCCGGATTATTTACTAATCCTATTCTGGACTTTTACCGTCGGCCTATATATATATATATATATATATATATATATATATATATATATATATGTCATCCGCAGACAAATCTGTTTCGCTGTATCACAGCTCATCAGTACGGTTAGACTCCGATTGCTTTTTAACCCAGGATTGAAACCCGACCGAATTGGTGTCAGTCGGCGATTCTACCTCTGGGCTATGGGCGTTCGGTAGAAGAAGGCAGACCTTTTAGCGCGTATATTATCATTATACGCGCCCAATAGCCAGCGTGCTCTAATTCATTTTACTGAATGAGCGATGCGTACATGCCAGAGTAGCTACTGTTTTTCAAAGTGTACCATTCTTCCAGAGTGCTCAATCAGGGTGTGAGAGCGTAATATTGTCATCTGCAGACAGATCTGTTTCGCTGTATCACAGCTCATCAGTACGGTTAGACTCCGATTGTTTTTTAACCCAGGATTGAAACCCGACCGAATTGGCGTCAGTCGGCGATTCTACCTCTTGGCTATATATATATATATATATATATATATGGTAAAACAATAGATAAATATTTATATATCAAGAACAATCTTAGCGGAATCAATGACAAAGTGAAAATGATTTTTATGCCGGAAATTTGGTCTTTAGGACTTTATCAGACTAAAGTGATGCTTACTTTTCATGCGGCAACCCATGCACATGTAGGTGAGGGACAATGACAATTTAAAATATTATTTTCTTTACCCATTGTATATATATATATATATATATATATATATATATATATATATATATATATGCCCTTTTTGTATTGCAAAGTCCTTGAAGTAGACATTTATTTTTGTCAATGTCCATTTCAAAGACTTTGCAATAGAAAAGAAGTCATTTGCAAGCCAAAAGTACATGACTTAAATGGCCACCTTTAAGAACAGGTGGTTCAATCACAAGTCTGCATGCAAAATAGAAAACTTTAAAAAAACTGTACAAAATTGGCTAGCCACGTGTGGAAATTGAAATCAAAATATCAATATTTGCTTGATCATGAGCCGTTCTAAACATTGTATTTTGACTTTAATTTCTAGTGGAAATAAAGAGTAAAATTAGCCAACGTTTGGATATTCTAAGCATTCGGGTCACAGGAGCCATCTACAGAGTGGTTTTAGGGACGTTAACATAAAGACATCAAGCATCAAAGATGATATATTTTTGTGTTGACATAAAGCATTACTATGCGACGATAGTAGTCACCGAATAGCAGACGCATGTTGTAAATTAGTAATGCGGTTCTATGACGTCACACCACGTGAGAGACCGAAATATTAAGAAGAGAACTATATGTCTAATGCAATGTAGTGTGTTGTAACTAGATCGAAATGTGATTTTATTGATTCTGAATTGCTTTGATTTAATGTAGGTGGCCTCCAATATCTGAAGGATCTTTTACTGTGTGTATTTTTTTTTAATCATATCACCCCGAGCAAGGCGGTAACGCAACTGATGTGCAGGGGGCTACATAGGTGTGAAAAGATTGGAAAAGAGAAAACTGGAAACCGCATCCTAAACAGGGAACAAGGGATAAGCCTCTTCACCTGTTCAATAGACGAGGCTGGAGTGTGAACTGGGCGATAGTTTAGTCTATCTACTCCAATTGAAAAAAATAAAATAAAATAAAATAAAAAAAAAGAGTGAAAAGATTGGAAAAGAGAAAGCCAGAAACCACATCCTAACCAGGAAATAAGGGATGAGCCTCTTCACCTGTTCAATAGACGTGGGTGGAGTGTGAACCGTGTGATAGTTTAGTCTATCTACTCCAATTATGTGTGAGTATTACTGTGTTATCGACTAAAATCTGTCAAATATTACCTATATGGGTATGTTTTTCTAAGAAATGTTGTTTGATTGAACGATGATCAGAAAGGTGACAGGTAAGTCTACGGGAAAGCGTGGTTGTCGTAAAACTAATATATGTATTTTATTGTATATGTATATTAAATCAAAGCAAGCCACACTAAATAAAATCACAATTCAATTTCGTCACAACACATTACATTGCATTTAGACATATGGTTCTATTGTTAGCATTTCGGTCTCTCGCGTGGGCTGACGTCATAAAACGTCATTATTATTTATTGCCAAGTGAATAATTGTAAATGAAAATAGAATGGATCTTTTGTTAATATTGCACAATAACATGTGCACAATAACATGTGCATCAAATAAATTTATAAATATTTAATAATTAGATATATTGCAGTTTCATCAATGAAAGAATGAAGAAAATTTAGGGTGATTCGGATGAGTTCATCTTTGCTTCCTTGCCTTGTAAAATTTTATAAAGTAATAATAACAAAAGAACCATTCTATTTTCATTTAGAATTATCCACTTTAAAATAGTATGGAATACATCATTTCTTTTTAAAAAACTGGAATGGCCTAATAATTATAGCCGGTCGTGTGTATGTATATAATAGCAAATCTACAGGGTGCGATGAGTAAATTGTCGCTACTTCTCTTGTAAAAATTTGCAAAGTAATAATAACAAAAGAACCATCCTATTTTCATTTAGAATTATCCACTAAAAATAGTATGAAATGTATAATTTCTTTTAAAAAATTGGGGTGGCCTAATAATTATTACCGGTAGTATATATATATATATATATATATATATATATATATATATATATATATATACCCAAATCATATATTTAAAAAAATAATTCAATTTTAAACGTTGCTTCCTCGTCTTTTACAAGCCAAAGAAAATCAGACACCAGGTGTTTGAATTCAGGGCTTTCCCGCATATACGAAATCCACTCAGGTACCTCAGGTGGTGTAATGGTTTGCAAGCTTGTCTCGCGAGGACCATTACAATTGAGTAGTGTGTTCGATCCTCACTGGGTATCCCATTCTTTCGGCCTTGTGCCATATGTAAGCTACGCTTAGAATATCTTCATATACGAAATGTATTGATTCTGACATATTTTTAATTTATTTGTTTAAACATTATTTTTAACGGATACTCATTTTATATAATTAAACAGTATATTTATTTACATCTGCTGACCTGAATAATCAAAAAATCTTGTTAGGAAAATCTGCGTCCTCAGGCAGGATTCGAACCTACGTTCCCTAGAGGAATAAAAAGCGGACATGTACGACATTACTACCACCTGTAAATATGTTGATTATCATTTTTTTTTACTTTTTAAAGTGCAATATCATCGATTTTTGACCCTAAACTTTCCGATTATCAAAAAAATTTGGAAAAAATTCATTATTTCAGATTTTTATGGGGTGCTAAGTTTCTCATACAATCTTATAGTAAATCGATTCTCCATTTTTGAAACACTCGCGTTGGGGTCGCTTTGATGTCGCTGAGACCATGTATAGAGAAGCTTACAATTTGAAGATTGACAAACCCATGGAAAATTTTCAATTATCTCGACTTCATATCAATGAAAAATAACTGAAAAAAATTTGGAATGAAAAATATGACATGTAAAACATTAAAAAAAAATTTTTTGTGACAGATTCTTTAAAATAATTCCTATTCTAAAAAATATTTTGAATAAAACATATTTCCGGAATGATTTTTTTCATTAATTTCCTACAAGTTTTGAAAAAAAAAGAAAAGAAAAAGGGAAACAACTCAAAGCGAGTGTTTCCACAATGGAGGATCGATTTACTATAACGTTGTATGAGAAACTGAGTACCCCCTAAAAAAGCTTTAAATATTGAATTTTTTCCAAATTGTTTTTGAAAATCGGAAACTTTATATACTAACCGATAAGGATACACAGAAAACGTTAAAAAAAATGATAATAAACAAATTTACAGGTGGTGGTAATGTCGTACAGGTCCGCCGAATAAAAATATTATTTTGGACTTTGTTTGACTGTAAGTTCTTCATGTTCGCGCTAAGTTACGTCAAATCAATTGACGACTTCCCTTAGGGAAGGCAGGTTCGAATCCTACCGAAGGATGCTTATTTTCCATACAAGATTTCGTGCTTATTCACGATAGTCTGACTTAGATGACCGCTTATGTATTCCAAGTGCTGTAAGCTTGAATGTGCAGGTGGTGCAATGGAGAATCGCTTGTTAATCGAAGAGACGAGTTCTAATTTCCTTTGGTTCGTTATTGTTAGATATACGCAATTTTTTTAAAATCATTTCTCCCCAAGCAAGGCAGTTTGACTGCCACTGGTGTGCAGGGGGTTACATAGGATGAAAGTGATGAGAATAGGAAGAGGTTATAATGGGTGTCAGGAAGTTGGTAAGAGAAGGATGAGAATACTGTTGTGATGAGAGAGGAGTAATGAGGGAAAAGATGCGAGTCAGAAAGATTGTAGCTGTTATGGAAACAAGTATAAGGAAGGGAATTCCACAGGCGGGAAGTGCGAGAAAAGAAGCTAATAGAGTAGAAGTTGCGGTTACATTTTATTGGTTCCACTGTAAAAGGGTGGGAAAATACCACTGGGGAAGGTATGGATCCACCCCATCTCTCGCACCAGCTATAGGTTAATTAGTAAGACTTGCATTACAAAAATGCTATTATTCTTCCCCCCCCATCCCGCAAAAGAATGAAATAAAATAAGAATTACGTACAAAATATTGAGATTTCAACATGGAATAACCTCAAAACAACAAAACAAAACGAAACCAATCTATCCATATGCGTGTGTATGATTCGTTCCTGTGAATATGTGTAAACATTAGTGGTATATATGTATTTATAAATAAATGTGTAAAGATGCAAATTTTGCATAATATGCACACCCACACACACACATATAGACAAACACACACATATAGACACACACACACACACACACACGCACGAAATATATGCAAACAAACACACACTCACATATTTATTACTATTTTGTTTAATTAAAACATATTCCAGTATGAAAAAAGCCATCAGAAATGACTTTAATATGAACATGCATTGCAAATGATTTTCATAATAAAAATGCATTAGAAATGATTATACAAAGGAAATATATCGCAAAGGATTTTAGCATAAAAATACGGTGCAAATGATTTTTATATGAAATTGCATTAGAAATGCTTTTAATGTGAACATGTATAAGAAATAATTTCACTATGAAAATGTATTGGAAATGATTTTAATGTAAAAAGAAATCGAAATGATTTCAATATGAAAATGCATTAGAATTGATTTTTACTATGAAAATACATTGGAAATAATTTTTACTATGAAAATGCATTAGAATTGATTTTTACTATGAAAATTCATTGGAAATGATTTTTACAATGAAAATGCATTGGAAATGATTTTTACAATGAAAATGCACAGTAAATGATTTTTACTATGAAAATGCATTGGAAATGATTTTTACTATGAAAATTCATTGGTAATAATTTTAATGTGAAAATGCATTGGAAATGATTTTTATCATGAAAATGCATTGGAAATGATTTTCACTATGAAAATACATTGGAAATGATTTTTATTATGAAAATGCATTAGAAATGATTTTTACTATGAAAATTCATTAGTAATAATTTTACTATGAAAACGCATTGAAAATGATTTTTACTACGAAAATACATTGGAAATGATTTCTATTATGAAAATGCGTTGGAAATGATTTTTATTATGAAAATGCATTGGAAATGATTTTTTTACTATGAAAATGCATTGGAAATGATTTTTACTATGAAAATGCATTGGAAATGATTTTTATTATGAAAATGCATTGGAAATGTTTTTTTTACTATTAAAATACATTGGAAATGATTTTTACTATGAAAATGCATTGGAAATGATTTCTATTATGAAAATGCGTTGGAAATGATTTTTATTATGAAAATGCATTGGAAATGATTTTTTTACTATGAAAATGCATTGGAAATGATTTTTACTATGAAAATGCATTGGAAATGATTTTTATTATGAAAATGCATTGGAAATGTTTTTTTTACTATTAAAATACATTGGAAATGATTTTTACTATGAAAATGCATTGGAAATGATTTCTATTATGAAAATGCGTTGGAAATGATTTTTATTATGAAAATGCATTGGAAATGATTTTTACTATGAAAATGCATTGGAAATGATTTTTATTATGAAAATGCATTGGAAATGTTTTTTTTACTATTAAAATACATTGGAAATGATCTTTACTATGAAAATGCATTGAAAATGATTTTTATTATGAAAATACATTGGAAATGATCTTTACTATGAAAATGCATTGGAAATGATTTTTATTATGAAAATGCATTGGAAATGATCTTTACTATGAAAATGCATTGAAAATGATTTTTATTATGAAAATGCATTGGAAATGATATTTACTTTGAAAATGCATTGAAAATGATTTTTATTATGAAAATGCATTGGAAATGATTTTTACTATGAAAATGCATTGGAAATGATTTTTATTATGAAATTGCATTGGAAATGATTTTTATTATGAAAATTCATTGGAAAGGATTTTTACTATGAAAACGCATTGGAAATAATTTTTACTATGAAAATGCATTGGAAATGATTTTTTTTATGAAAATGCATTGGAAATTATCTTTACTATGAAAATGCATTGAAAATGATTTTCATTTTGAAAATACATTGGAAATGATATTTACTTTGAAAATGCATTGAAAATGATTTTTATTATGAAAATTCGTTGGAAATGATTTTTACTATTAAAATGCATTGGAAATGAGTTTTACTATAAAATGCATTGGCATTGATTGTTACTATGAAAATGCATTGGAAATAATTTTTACTATGAAAACGCATTGGAAATGATTTTTATTATGAAAATGCATTGGAAATGATTTTTATTATGAAAATGCATTGGAAATGATTTTTACTATAAAAATGCATTAGAAATGATTTTTATTATGACAATGCGTTGGAAATGATTGTGCTTTGAAAATTCATTTGAAATGAATATCTTATAAAATGCTTTGCGAATGCTTACAGAAATACTTAGTAAACAAATCACCCGGATCAGACGTTTATCTTTTGTCTTTACAGACAAAAATTGGTTTCTCCACATCTCAGATGACTTGTATGGAAAGACTTCATTCACATTTGTTGAGAGAGAGAGAGAGAGAGAGAGAGAGAGAGAGAGAGAGAGAGAGAGAGTATCTAAAAACCTAACAGCATTACGCCCCGACTTAGCGGGTGTTTTACATTAAATCAAACGCTGCAGAATTCCCGTCAGCTGCTTCCATCTCTTTACGAAGATTGAAAAGAAACGACAGTGCAACTCTTTGTCTTTTTAGTAGCATATCAACTCTTTATCGGTCATAGATAGACTGAACTATCGCCCGGTTCACACTCCACCCACGTCTATTGAACAAGTGTAGAGGCTCATCCCTTGTTCCGTGTTTAGGACATGGTTTCCGGGTTTCTCTTTTCCAATCTATTCACTCTTACGTAGTCCCCTGTACACCAGTGGCCTTACCGCCTTGCTCGGGGTGATGTGATTCAAAAAAAAATATTTAATGAAATTAAAATTTTTTTTGTGAGTCTTAACAAAAATTATTGCTGGAAATTTTGCTTCTATCAACATGCATTGCTGGTATTTTCAGTATGAAAATATATTTACCAGATCTTGGGGGATAACTGTTTGCCCATAGAGAGGATCCTAGCAGGTGCTGCCACTCTGACTCAGGATGGACATGAACGACAGCATTTAAGAGGTGGTTATACGCTCTTCAAAACCTCCAATCTCTTAATCAGAAGTCTTGCTTTCCAATGTAGTTTCCAGTCATTCCCCGGATACGACCGTGTAACTTTCAAGAAGCGAGCAAACTGTAAATCACTATGCAATGCCTTTAAGACAACGATCACATCTAGCCTTTCTATTTGTTTATTTGACTTGATATTTGTGATCATTTATCTGAAAATTATGATACTCAGAACAAGTTAGAGCTATTAAAAGGCATGAACTCAAAGAACTTTGCAGCCTGTAAAATAAATGAATGACGTCGAGTTTTTCTTCTTTTCTTTTTAATAATCATATCGCCCCAAGCAAGGCATTTTACGGCCACTGTTTTGCAGAGGGTTATATAGAAGGAAAGTTATGAAAAAGAGTGACAGGTTATAGGGAGTGTCAGGAAGTAGGTAAGAGAAGGATTAGAATACTGATGAGAGTGGAGTGGAGGGGGAAAGGAGCATGAGAGAGATGATACAGGTTAGGAGAACTACATATATATATATACCTAAAAGGTTTAATCAAATAAACTTAAATAAAAAATTTATAATCTTATATTGAAACCCATTTCTTCTCGTCTAAATACACCTCTTCAAACAGCCCAAAATCTTAACTTTAAAAAGTAATTTAACTCATTTAGTTGTCAATCTTTATAAAAAATGAACTCCTATTCCTCCCCTTCCTAAATATACCATTTCAACACCCTGTAACCCCGCGACTACCAGCTCTGTCCTATTCCACTTTGTGACCGTTGTTAACCTAAAACCCCTCCACACTCTAACCCAGGGCCTTCGCGACGTAGAGTCTCTATTAGAGATCCTATGTCGAAATGTACATCCGACACCTTTGAATTTTGAAAAATTTCCTCTAATTTATATATATATATATATATGTGTGTGTGTGTGTGTGTGTGTGTGTGTGTATGTGTGTGTGTGTGTGTGTGTGTGTGTGTGTGTGTATTTAGTATATCGAGGCAGCAGATAATACTTATACATATACTGTTAAATATAACAGACAATGAATGCCTATTACGTTTAATCATGAGCCATTCTAAACATCGTATTTTGTCTTTAATTTCAGGTGAAAATAAAAACAAAAATTCTCCAACATTTGGATATTATTTTATTAAGTTGATTCCTAGCTTTTGGCTCACATGAGCCATCTTCAGAGAGGTTACAGGGACGTTAACATAAAAAAAAAACATTCAACATCAAAGACGATTTTATCTTGTGTTGACATAAAACAACGACAACAAGTTTTGGACATCCAAAGATCCAATTATTTGATTGTTAGCGGAATGGAGCGGATTGTTACGGAATGGAGAATCTGTATAACTTCATTCGTGGAGTTCATACTATATTTACTAGGAAGGTATGGAGTAATTAGTTTGTTAAATGTTTTGGAAAGGTTATATATTGGTGTGGGTATTTGTGAAATGATAGGTCGGAGGGGATGATCTTTTTTACATTTCCATAAAGGTAGCCGGAGATGACTATATATATATATATATATATATATATATATATATATATATATATATATTGTTTTATAATCATATCGCCCCAAGCAAGGCATTTTACTGCCACTGTTTTGCAGGGGCGTACATAAGAGGAAAGTTATGAGAAAGAGTGACAGGTTATAGGGAGTGTCAGGAAGTGGGTAAGAGAAGGATGAAAATATTGATGAGAGTGGAGTGGACGGAGAAAGGAGCATGAAAGAGAGGATGCAGGTTAGTGAGATAGGAGATGACTATTAACTTTACATTTAAATTCTTGGAGATTGTAGCTGTCGGAGAAGCAAGCAAACGGAAGGGAATTCCACAGGCGGGAAGTGCGAGAAAAGAAATTGCTGGAGTAGAATTTGCGTTTACATTTTATTGGTTTCACTGTAAAAGGGTGGGACCTAGTTGCTAATCTTGTGGCTCGAGTAAATTCATTAACAGAGGGAACCAGTGAGCTAAGTTCATCGTAGCAGAAGCCGTGAAAGTATTTGTAGTCGAGACAGTGAAGCCACATTGTGCCGGTGAGAACTGCATCTGTGAAGCCACGTCAGGATCGATTATATTACAAATTCAAATTAAATTGGATTTAATTCAAAATTAATTTAATTCAAATTTAAATTGGCTTAAAATTGGAAATGCTAAAATATCGGCATATTTTCAGTTTTATGACCAGGTATGGTCGTAGGGTCGTTGCTTAGTTGAACACTTAATCAGCTCCCTCTACGTGTCTCGATAGGTATTCATTCGTGCATAATGTATATTTGGTAAAGTTGATCTGACGGGGCCGATTTCAGACCACAGCAGATCCCCTCTTACTGGTAGTTATATAGCTTCGACCTGCAGTAGGTTAAATCTGCACATGAGACTGACCTATGGGTAGTATATTCAAAGCGATGATAACGGCGTCGCTGGGCGGAGGACTGGACGAAAGTTCACAGCAAGGATAGACGGAAGTTAACGGCCAGGGCAGACGGTAACAACTATTACAAATGATTAAACGCACAAATATATTCGCTTATATAAAGAGTACAGAAATAAATTATCAAAATCTTTCTTGGGACATGTATGGTTCTGGGGGTCTAAATTAGTCATAGGCACCCTTTTCCGGTCAGTGGGCCGCATCAAATATGTCTCACGATAAGGTGGTTCGCACTATTAAAAAGTTCCGAGTAATTTTTCGTTAAAAGTATAGCGGCCATTGTCACTGCAGAATATCACCCGCGTAAGCATCTGCGTTATATAGTCCTGGGTATGACGATAAACTATATACGGCAGCAAGGCTTCAGATCAGGGGAGTAGATGTTCGGAGAAATGAGGAACCACCTCTTAATTGTTGTTGTTGTTCCCAGGTTCACACTGACCCGGGGTGATAGCACTTTTAGAGCTCCAGCTATGGTCAAATATTGAGCCCCTCCCCAAAAAAACAAAAACAAAACATTATGAAAGTATAAAAATACCAGCAATACATATTAGTATGAAAAAATTACCAAAATTACATATTTTATAGTAAAATTACCAAAGGTCCGTATTTATAGTAAAATTACCAAAGGTCCGTATTTATAGGAAAATTACCAAAGGTCCGTATTTATAGTAAAATTACTAAAGGTCCGTATTTATAGGAAAATTACCAAAGGTCCGTATTTATAGTAAAATTACCAAAGGTCCGTATTTATAGGAAAATTACCAGCAATAAAGGTCCTGGGTATAACTGTAAACTGCATCCAGCAGCAAGGCCTCTGATTGGGAGCTTGTGAGGAGCATGGAACCACCCTGACCCGGAGTGGTGGCACCTGTGTGCGTCCCAGCTATGGGTAAACAGTTAACCCCCAAGCCGAGTATATCAAAATGCTGTGAAAGTATTTACCAACAAAACTTTTTTCAATGAAAAATATTACCAACAAAACGTTTTTGAAGGAAAGATGTTACCAATGAAAATACGTTTTTGAAGGAAAAATGTTACCAACAAAAATACGTGAAGGAAAAACAATATTACCAGCAATACATCTGACTCTCGACGAAACCCACTTTACAAAGAAAGTATATTCTATTTATACAAATCTATTGTAAAAATCTCGTCGGCATTAAATGACCCATTGAGGTGTTGATATGCCGTAAACCAAACCAAACCAACAATATATATTTATAGCAAATTTACCAACAATATAATGTTATAGTAAAATGACCTTCAATACACTATATCTGTTATTGAAAGCATACAATCACATTCAAAATATATTTAGTTGAAGCCATAAAATTATTTTCAAAATATTTATTTTTTGGCATAAAATGACTCATAGATGTGTTGATATGCTGTTAAACAAAATAAATTTTTAAAAAATTACGTTTTTGAAGGAAAAATGTTACCAACAAAAATACGTGAAGGAAAAACAATATTACCAGCAATACATCTGACTCTCGACGAAACCCACTTTACAAAGAAAGTATATTCTATTTATACAAATTTATTGTAAAAATCTCGTCGGTATTAAATGACCCATTGAGGTGTTGATATGCTGTTAAACAAAATAAATTAAAAAGAAATCGCTTTAGAAATGCGGAGAAGAGTTGATATCTTTCATTTGGAGAATGATATTTTCTACAAATTAAAAATCGAAGATTTTGCATATTTTCATTGATGACACTGATTTACATATGCCTCTACGTGGGATTTGTTTCGTATTTATTCATTTGAAAATACGAAACATATCTTTTTAAAAGAACAAACATATTTTTTCTCCAGAGAAAAAAAATTAATAACATTTCTCGTTTCCAAAACAGAATATTTTTACACGTATGATCGCCAAAGGATTAAAATACTGAGAACGTTACCTTCAATGAAAGGTTAGAAAATTCATGACACATCGTACTTAAAAGACAACACTGAATAAAAGTTGTTACGAGATATTGTAATAGGTTAGGCCAGTGGTTCCCAACTTTTTTTTACACCACGGCCCACTATTGAGCTCTTTAACTTTTTGCGGCACACCTATCACAAAAAAAATTTTACGGCACACCTATCACAAAAACTTTTGCGGCACACCTATCACAAAAAATGAATATTTTCTACTCATAAAACCTTTTTTTGATTCTCACAACCGTTGGAAATAATCGACATTTTTAGTTTGAAGGTGAGGATGATTTGTAGTAAGATGTCTTTTCATCTTACTTGGAACCATTGCTTCATTAGACAGCGTTTGGCCAAACACAACACACAGCGGAGAAGGAATCTGCGTATCTCCAGTCCAGTGAAACCCAAATTTCAAGTAATCATCACTCTACAACCGATGAACTTTTGGTTTTTTAAATGAAGTTGTAGAATTATTCTTGTCACCATCACCTTTTCTTTTGAGAAACTTGTCCATAATTAAGGGCATGACCCTATCTGACTACCGGGAACACTGGACACGGGTCCGGGCCGATTCGTGCAATCATAGTGAAAATCCGGGCAAGGAAAAAAGTCTTCGTCAGAAATCAAACTAAACAATTCACGAAGAAAGAAAGAAAGAAAGAAAGAAAGAAAGAAAGAAAAATGAAGAAAACATCCGAATGAACGCAGTAAAAATCTGTTTGTTTATTTATTAATTTTGGGAGAAAAGACTGGTTCTACTCAGAAAGTCCGAATTTGATTTCCTACTTTCGTTCACGTTCTGTGCCTAATTTCCATTGGAATAGCCGAAAAAATCCGCAAAAATCATAGTTTCTGGAAACGGATGACAGTGATGACGTCATCACATTGTCAACTAATAAATCCGGGCAATTTTCTCTGTACCCCGTTTTTTTTTTAGCGATTAAGGATGAATTGAATCTAAAGTTGAAAAAAATAAATTTAAGAGAATTTTATCATATTTAATCATGTTTTTTATTTGTCCTCCTAAAACCTTAATTTACTACATCTATATATCAAATAAGAAATATCTACAAAGAATCTGTTAATATTGTAAACGAGATAAATAGATGGTATAAAGCTTAACAACGCTTACCAATTAATATGCACGAATCGTTTACATTCCTGAAATTCAGCAATTCATTTACGCGCATATACCTTTGTGAAAGGTATTAATCCGTCTCTTCCCTCCAGCTATGGGTTAAACAACAGGATAGTTTGGTTTCTATAGGCTTGTAACCAATCTACCGCAGAAAGTAATGCCCAGTCAGTCATGTCCCTCTAGAGACATGATCGCTCAAGCGTGTATCACGTATGGCACTTAATTGACTGAATTCTGTTTTCTTAATTCTTTTTAGCAGTAACTACATTTTTTCTTTATTTAAAACCTCATAGTGAGATGTATGTTCTTATGAATGAAATCTATTTTAAGTATAATAATAATAATAATAATAATAATAATAATAATAATAATTTTAAAAACGCCAAGAAACATTGGTTATTATAAAACAGGGATTTTCGTCCAGTGAGGGGTTCAGGGTTTTCAATGAGGAGAGATTTTTTTTCTTTTTCTTGTTTTTTATCCACAGAAGTTGGTTTATTGAATTAAAATACCTTGGCTTAAAAAAAAATCTTTTGTTTATCAAAGTCTGCTTTAATTCATTTAATAACTGGTTATGAATTAAAACAAATTGCCTTACAAAATGTATTCAAGTTTTAAAATTCATCAACATTTTCTTTTTTTTTTTTTTAATCGTATCACCCCGAGCAGGGCGGTAACGCCACTGATGTGCAGGGAGCTACGTAAGAGTAAAAAGATTAAGTAGAAGAGAATGAAGAGAAAGACGAACCAGTTAGAAAGGAGCAAGAGAAGGATGGGAATACAGGTGTGATGACACTACATAAGAGTAAAAAATATTACGTAGAAGAGAGTGAAGAGAAAGACGAACCAGTTAGAAAGGAGCAAGAGAAGGATGGGAATACAGGTGTGATGACACTACATAAGAGTAAAAAGATTAAGTAGAAGAGAATGAAGAGAAAGACGAACCAGTTAGAAAGGAGCAAGAGAAGGATGGGAATACAGGTGTGATGACACTACATAAGAGTAAAAAATATTACGTAGAAGAGAGTGAAGAGAAAGACGAACCAGTTAGAAAGGAGCAAGAGAAGGATGGGAATACAGGTGTGATGACACTACATAAGAGTAAAAAAGATTAAGTAGAAGAGAGTGAAGAGAAAGACGAACCACTTAGAAAGGAGCAAGAGAAGGGTGGGAGTACAGGTGTGATGACAGAGTCAAGTGGTTAAGAGATGAGTTTTGATATTACATTTAAATTCCTGGAGGTTGTAGCCGTCAGGAAAGCAAGAATATGGAAGCAAGTTCCACAGGCGGGAAGTGCGAGAAAAGAAACTGCAGGAGTAGAATTGTCGTCTGCATTTGAATCTGTAAAACACCCCTCTAAAAATAATCTATGTAAATGTATATGTACTAATATGAAAAAGAATGAAGATTTCTCAATAATATATGCATATTATTTGGAATGCACCCTTTGAGTCGGAAAATCTTGTAGGTGTGGATGACATTCTGACTTCTGACTTCTGATGAAAAGAGTACATTGGGCAAAAATGGTTGAGAACTAAAGAATTAAAAACCTACCCTTTTGTTTATTGATATCCAAGACTCAGGTATTCTACTGAATTTGGTTGTTTATTGAAGCCTCCTTCGGTTTATTTAATAATTGGTTATGAATTAAAACAATTTACTGTAGTTGTGGTGCAGTAGATATCGGCTCGGAACGACAAATTGGTGAGCCGAGTTCGAATTCTAGTTGAATTCACTGCATTCACTTATGCGCAAATACCCTTGGGAAAGGTATCAATCCGCCTTTTCTCTCCAGTTATGGGTTAAATAATAGGACAGATTGGGTTCTATAGCCTTGGCTAGCAAACAGTCTACCGCAGAAATAATGGCAACTTACTGGTGGATAATCTTCTGCCCAGTCAGTCATGTCTCTTTCTAGACATGATCGCCCAAGCGTGTGTCACGTATGGCACTTAACTGACTGAAGTGTACATGTATTCAGTTTTAAAAATCGAGCAACATTTTCTATTGCTATTAAATTTATAAAAGTTCTCTATAAAAATAATCTATTTATAAATGGAACTTTGTCTCTGTGAGTGTGTATGTGTGTGTGTGTGTATGCTTGTATATGTGTCCGTTACCTTTAGAATTCGAAAAGCCCGAACCGATTTTCTTGAAAATTTACACAATTGTACTATAAGCATCTGCGAGTGTTCTTAGCTAGGTTTTGTGTCGAGGTACCCCCGATAAATATCGAAAATCGATAATCGAAAAAATCGGGTTATAGAAGGAGTGGTCCGATTTTAATCACATTTGATACACTCATAGACAAAGACATAAGAAACGATATTCAGAAGTTTCAATGTTGCAGTTCTTACAATAGTGCAGAAAATCGATAATATAAATATATAAAAGGCAAGATGTTTGTGTATGTGTCTGTTTATATGCCTGTATGTCTGTATTTTTTCAGCCCTTTTATTTTAGTTTTTGCTTCGGGTTTGGCTCTAAGTAGGTATAATGGTAGTTCTTAGTCTCAGCCATGATACCATTTACTCAGAGGACTTATTTAGCCTTCAAAATTCAGTTTTCGACTAAAAAACTTATTTGATATCGATACCAGGAAATCAAAATTTGACTTACATCCATTTTTTTTTCTTTCAGTCTAGAGTTTCGCTTTAACTGGAAACAACTATTGCTTTTTAGTCTTTCGTGCCAACGTCCAAAAGGTCTGAGCTCCAGGACCATGGATTAGTTTTAAAGCTTTCATTACACCCGAGCAACGTCGGGCTATACTGCTAGTCCAATATAAATGTCAATAAGATAAGAAAAAGAATTAAGATTTACAATAATATATGCATATTATTTAGAATGCAACTTTTGGGTAGCACAGTCTTAAAATGGGTGGGGCGAGAATGGTTAAATGGGTATAAAAAACCTTAGAACAACTGTAATAAAAGAAAAATATTTTCAAAGATTATTCAAACCGATTCGGTTCTACTGTCAACTCTACAATAAAATCCGTTAAATCTGAAAGCCATTACAACGATCTTAGTTAAATCGAATGCTTTCTGTTTCCTATCCTTGATATTACATGTAAATAGCTCGTTCTGTATAATTTTCAACGAAATTTATTTATCAATGTTAGGAAATAATTTTTTTCTTTAATGGGCGGGGCGGGGGAGTAAATCTACTTTCGGATGAGGCAAATCATTTGCCCACCGACGGCCTTTTCAAATTTCTCGATTACCATTTTTCAATCCATCTTCCACTGTTCATCATTTTCTTTTCCTTCTTCAAGAAATCGAAAATACTCTCATGTCTTCCTTCCCTTTCCAGCAGTCGGTGTTTGCATTGGGAGAGAGATCAATACAAACTACTAGTTTTTCTATTGAATCTGCCGTTCGTCGCCATCATCATTATCCGGCGCCAGACCGTATAAAACAAAAGTCTATGGGGAAGCCCACCATCCCCGTTTTCGCCGCCGCCGTAGTAGCAGCAGTGTCATCGTGGATCTAATCTTACAGTCATTATCGGCACAAGCAGCACACAACTAATCGGACATCGTCCATCTTTTGCCCGATGGCGACACCCATTTAAGGCAGCTAAAAATTAGGGCCGTACTAGTTAATAACGCCACCATGAAATACGACTTAGTTTATTTTGACTAGCGACAGCAGCAGTGCGGATGGTTACGGATGCTTTGGGTGAGTTATACGGCAATATCTGTCGGGCAAACCAATATGCTAGCCGACCATAAAGATAGCGTACAATAAAGAACCTTATCTTTTGCCGGTCTTTCTCGCTTCCACTTTTCTCTCTCCAAGATATTTTCCAGATTTTCAGAGTGCACAAATACCGAAATTCCTCCGCTTTGATACAACGCGTTCCTAGCAGACAATTTAAAGATCGGCAAGAAAGAAAGAAAACAGGTTCTATAGTATTTTTGGGTGCAATTAATTAGCTCATTTTCCTGTTCATAAAATACATTAACCGTATAGAACATATAGTTGAGATAAGACTACGGAAAATAAGACATTCGCAATGTGATGTATTTTAGAGGCTCTAAGGTACACCATTTGGAATTTGTAAAAATTATGAGAAGTCGTCATTCACCAGCAGCTGCTACCTAATCACCAATATATATCAGTATCACCCTTTTTGTCTAATCTTGATTTTTTAAATCATTTCACCCCCAGGCAAGGCGATAAGGCCACTAAGAGACAAGGGATTACTGAAAGTGGAAGAGAAAGTGAAGACTTTAGTAAGGAGTCAGTCAGTCAAGTGCCATACGTGATACACGCTTGAGCGATCATGTCTCGAAAGAAACATGACTGAGTGAGCAGAAGATTATCCCGCAGTTAGTTGCCATTGCTTTCTGCGGTAGACTGGTTGCTGACCAAGGCTACAGAACCCAATCTGTCCTGTTATTTAACCCATAACTGGAGGGAAGAGACGGATTAATACTTTTTCCAATGACATTTGCGCGTAAGTGAATGCAAGGAATACGACTGGAATTTGAACTCGGCTTAGTAAGGAGAAAAGACAATAAAAAAACAGGGTTCAGGAAGTCAATGGCGGCTGACGTTGCATTTAGATTGTAAGGGAGGGAAAGGGAAACAAAAAGGACACTTATACTTAACGTCAGGAAGAGACAGTTGAGATTTCTAAAGTACAGAATGAGGAAAGAATGTTTGGAAAATTGGATACTCACAAGACAGATTGAAGGCAAGAGGAATGGAAGAAAACAACGCATAAGCTACCTCGCGAGGTCGAGTAAATAGATGGAGAGAAATTTAAGAGAAATCATGGAGAGTTATGTTCGCCTACGTTCTAAAGAAACATAATAAAAAAAGAAGACGGTGGCAGGGAAGCAAAAAATCGGAAAAGAGTTCCACAGATGATAAGTGCGAGAGAAGAAACTATTAGAATAGAACTTGCGATTACATCTAGCTGTTTCAACGATAAAACAATGAAACCTCGTGGTCAGTATTATAATGATTTAGTCATAATGTTTTCCAGACATTTTTTTTCGAATGAACATTATATTGAGTAAACATAATGCTTTTCAATTTCATCCCTCCCACATGTGGGGGATAGAAGGGCCCTTAGACGATCATGGCTTTTCATAAATTATTTTTTCTTTGTTATCTGTGAACCAACATACATTATTGATCGATTGATTTGTTTTCTACCTCTTACCAAACTTTGCAGGTTATTTAAACCCCCAAAATAGTTTTAGATTATATATATATATATATATTTGATAATAATGGTCAAGTCTTATAGCCAATGTACGTTGTAGTGCAGTGGATATCGAATCGGAACAATAAATCGAGGTGCTGAGTTCGAATTACAGCTGAATTCCTTGCATTCCCTTACGCACAAATACCCCTGAGAAAGATATTAATCCGTCTCTTCTCTCCAGTTATGGGTTAAATAATATGACAGATTCGGTTCTATATCCTTGGCTGGCAACCAGTCTACTGCAGAAAGCGATGGCAACTAACTGCGAGATAATCTTCTTCCCAGTCAGTCATGTCTGTTTCGAGACATGATCGCCCAAAGCGTGTATCACGTATGACACTTAACTTACTGACTGAATATAACTGTTTAAATTATGATTAAAACTTCTACCGGTCATAAAGTGGGGGATCAGTTTTCTATTGTTATAAATTAATAAACTGAGGCCCCACTAATTACTACGTAATAATATAATACACCTCTTCTCCTACTAGCTATGAGTCAAATAACAGGACAGATTGGGTTCTATAGCCTTGGCTGGCAACCAGTCTACCACAGAAAGCAATGGCAACCTACTGCAGGATAATCTTCTGCCCAGTCAGTCATGTCTGTTTCGAGACATGATGACCCAAAGCGTGTATCACGTATGGCACTTAACTGACTGACTTATAGCCGAGAGAGAGAGAGAGAGAGAGAGAGAGAGAGAGAGAGAGAGAGACCTTACGAATTAACCATAGACAAGAGAGAAGAAATGGAACGCACCTTTCTCAGAGAAAATGAGCGCAAAAAGCCAGCCCGGTATTTGCAATCGCCGATTCCATATTCCTTGCTGATATCCGCTACACAACCGCTTATGATCATTATTACAGATGCTATTCTATGATTTATATCGGCGAGTATCCTTATTTTTATTATTTTCATTTCAGACAGGTTCTAGGAATTAATTTGAGGCGTGTGTCTCGGTTGAGTGAATATCCTTAATAGATGGTCACTGGGGCAGGTCAGTTTTTGAACCGTGATATTGCACTCAATTTGAAAACTAAAGTTTAACATGTTAAACACCATTTATTGAGAAAAAGAATTCAACGGTTAAGTTTAGTTTAAAAATTAAAGCGTTGGAATTTCATTCTAATGATCAGTGAATGCCTTAGAGCACTGTCGTAAAAAATTTACTACCAGTAAAGCCCGGGTTTGCTCGGGTGTAATGAAAGCTTTAAAACTAATCCATGATCCTGGAGCTCAGACTCTTTGGACGTTGGCACGAAAGACTAAAAAGCAATAGTTGTTTCCAGTTAAAGCGAAACCATAGACTGAAAGGAAAATAAATGAATGTAAGTCAAATTTTGATTTCCTGGTATCGATATCAAATAAGTTTTTTTCGTCGTAAACTGAACTTTGAAGGCTAAATAAGAACTACAATTATACCTACTTAGAGCCAAACCCGAAGCAAAAACGAAAATAAAAGGGCTGAAAAAATACAGACGTACAGGCAGATAAACAGACACACACACACAAACATTTTGCCTTTTATATTTATATATTATCGATTTTCTGCACTATTGTAAGAACTGCAACATTGAAACTTCTGAATATCGTTTTTTATGTCTTTGTCTATCAAATGTGATTAAAATCGGACCACTCCTTCTATAACCCGATTTATTCGATTTTCGATTTTCGATATTTATTGGGGGTACCTCGACACAAAACCTAGCTAAGAACACTCGCAGACGCTTATAGTACAATTGTGTAAATTTTCAAGAAAATCGGTTCAGCCGTTTCGGAGTCTATAGGTAACGGACACACACACAAACAGACACACACACATACACACACAGATAAAGTTCCATTTTTAAAAAAAAGTTAAGATAATTTACTGAAACTGTATATAGACAAGATGCCTGACACAAGCACATTAGTACTGAAGCAAAGTGCCATCGAATAATACCCTCATTTAATTCAAAGCGACATTATACTGAACAATTTAGCTAAATTTACGGAAAGTGCGACACAGAGATGTGAAGGCGAATTGGCATGGCGAAAGAAGCATTCCAGAAGCTGAGTAAAGTATTAAGAGACAGGAAAATTTTGCTAGAAACAAAGAAAAGAGTACCGGATTTTTATGTGATGTTAGTTCTTCAATATAGCAGTGAATGCTGGACAATATCATCAAAGATGAAGGAAAAGCTTGAAGCAACTGAAATGTGGTTCTACAGAAGAATGCTGGATATAAAGTGGGGGATCAATTCCATATTACAATCAATATATAAACTGACCCCTCATTTTATGGTCAAAGCTGTTTTTATGCATTTATATTCCTGAGATCGAAAAGCACAAGGAAGCATTCCAGAAGTTGAGTAAAGTATTAAGAAACAGGACAATTTCGCTAGAAACAAAGAAGAGAGTACTGGATTGCTATGTGATGTCAGTTCTTCAATATGGCAGTGAATGCTGGACAATATCATCAAAGATGAAGGAAAAACTTGAAACAACTGAAATGTGGTTCTACAGAAGAATGCTGGATATAAAGTGGGGGATCAATTCCATATTACAATCAATATATAAACTGACCCCTCATTTTATGGTCAAAGCTGTTTTTATGCATTTATATTCCTGAGATCGAAAAGCATAAGGAAGCATTCCAGAAGTTGAGTAAAGTATTAAGAAACAGGACAATTTCGCTAGAAACAAAGAAAAGAGTACTGGATTGCTATGTAATGTCAGTTCTTCAATATGGCAGTGAATGCTGGACAATATCATCAAAGATGAAGGAAAAGTGTGAAGCAACTGAAATGTGGTTCTACAGAAGAATGCTGCGGATATCGTGGACCGAGCATGTGAGCAGTGATGAGGTCTTGGAAATGATGGAAATGAAAAGGAAATTAATACTGAGCATCAGGAAGAGACAGCTGAAGATTTTGGAACGTGATGAGGAAAGAGGGCTTGGAGAATCGGATACTCACAGATCAGATAGAGGGAAGGAGAGACAGAGGAAAGCAGCAAATAGCATATTTGAAGGGCTTGATCAGGTGGATGACGGAACGAGGGTTGCATGGTGTAACAGGAGAAAGCGTGCTAAGAACCACCAGGGATAAGGAGATGTGGAAGGCCATGATCACCTACGTCCTGAAAGGTCAGGGCACATAGAAGAAGAATATATATGTCAACTGTTTATAAGAAATTATAATGTTGATATAAAGTGGGGGATCAAATCGATATAATAATCAATATATAAACTGATCCCTCATTTTGTGGGCATGCTAGTTTTTATACATTTATATTCTAGATTTATGGACTTGAGCAGGTGGATGACAGAACGAGGGCTGCATGGAGTAACAGGAGAAAACGTGCTAAGAACCACCAGGGATAGGAAGATGTGGAAAGCCATGATCGCCTACGTCCTGAAAGGACAGGGCACATAGAAGAAAAATATATATGCCAACTGTTTATAAGAAATTATAATGTGGATATAAAGTGGGGGATCAAATCTGTATTATAATCAGTATGTGAACTGATCCCTCATTTTGTGGCCGTGCTAGTTTTTATACATTTTTATTGTAGATTTATGGGCTTGAGCAGCGGGGGTTGCGTGGTGTAACAGGAGAAAGCGTGCTAAGAACCACCAGGGATAGGGAGATGTGGAAGGCCATGATCGCCTACGTCCTGAAAGGACGCAGCACATAGGATTCTGGTTTGGATATATTTTCTATTCAATGCATCTAATGCAAAAATATAAACTTTAATTGCATTTATTCTTGAAACAATCAAATTTTGTAGTCAGTTTCTAAGCAAAAATCTATGAGAGTTTTGTATTTTGTACATTATTCAGACGATCTTTAAAACTAAATGCACCAAAACAGTTAAAAGGCATGAATCTAATTTTTTGGTCTCAATACTGATCACATCATATTCCAGCTTCCACATTGAGTGCATCCCAGATCCACCCTGACCCGGAGTGGTAGTACCTGTTAGGGTCCCAGCTATGGGTAAATAGTTAACTACCCCAAACCGGGGTCAAAACTCTATGAAAGTATAAAAATAGTCAGTCAGTTAAGTGCCATACGTGATACACGTTTTGGGCGATCATGTCTCGCAGTAGGTTACCAAGGAGTTGGACAGAAGGGAAATTACCCCTCGGAACAGAGATGTACATGTCAATTTAATTCAAATTAACTAGATGCAACCGTAAGATCTATTCTAATAGTTTTATTTTTCTTACACTACACACCTGTTGAACTCCCTTCTGCTTTGTTACTTCTCTGCCTCCGAGAACCTCAGCGTCAATTACCATCTTGTCTTCCCGAATGACGTCCTTTTATTGTCCTTTCTCCTCACTAAAGACTTTTCATTGTCTTTCACTCCCAGCAATCCCTTGCGTCTTAGTGGCATTATCACCATCTTCTGTCTTCCCGAATGACGTCCTTTTATTGTCCTTTCTCCTCACTAAAGACTTCTCATTGTCTTTCACTCCCAGCAATCCCTTTCAACTTAGTGGCATTATCACCATCTTCTGTCTTCCCGAATGACGTCCTTTTATTGTCTTTTCTCCTCACTAAAGATTTCCAATTCTCTTTCACTTCCAGCAATCCCTTGCGTCTTAGTGGCATTATCACCATCTTCTGTCTTCCTAAATGACGTCCTTTTATTGTCCTTTCTCATCACTAAAAACTTCTCATTCTCTTTCACTCCCAGCAATCCCTTTCAACTTAGTGGCATTATCACCATCTTCTGTCTTCCCGAATGACGTCCTTTTATTGTCCTTTCATCTCATTAAATTATTCTTATTCTCTTTCCCTCCCAGCAATCCCTTGCATCTCAGTGCCGTTATCACCCTCTTCTGTCTTCCTGAAACACGTCCTTTCATTGACCGTTCACCTCACTAAACTCTTCTAATTCTCTTTCTCTCCTAGAATTCATTTGCACCTTAGTGCCATTATCACCCTCTTCTGTCTTTCCGAATGACGTTCTTTGATTGTCCTTTCACCTTACTAAAAACTGCATATCAAATATATGTATTTAACTGGTCAATTTTTGATTTGTTCCCCGAAGTCCTTTACCTCTTCAAATCTATCCAAAACATTCTTATTTCCGTGTAAATGTAAATGCTGAACTCAAATCGATAATTGTTTATTGACGACGCGTATGTTTTTTTCAAGTTAACAACCATTCAGTTGAATTTTTACAAATGCCTTTTCTCTTTTTATTGTTATTGTTGTTATTATTATGCTTGTTATATTTCAGGTCAGAGCAGGTCATTTGTATCCGGGTTTTTTAAGGCAGTATTATAGAATTTGCTATGTTTGTAAAATATATCTATTAGAAGAGTTGTTACTCATTCTTTTTTATTAATTAAGAAGAGTGCTTGATGATTGATCGATTTAGGGTGGATGTATATAGGATTAGCGTCAGTTTTTAAATAAGGAGAGTAAGTATTTTCAACTAGATCAAGAGTTACATTTAGGAAGTCTACTTTTTTTTTAGATTAGTTTTTATAGTAGCCTTAAATTTAAGACGTTTCAGTTCCCCTATGTATTAATTTTCTAATTCTATTGACTTTAACATTAGTGAAGTTTTTACCACTATAAGACCATCATCTCTGTAGAACCCTATATCTTCAATTATTCGTTATATGCTATCAGGCTGTACAGAATAAATAAATCAACAATATTCGAGGACTTTGCGGAGTCTAGAGATCCCATTGTGGTGTCAAATAGGTCCTCACGTTTGTTGTTTGTTTTTTTTCCACTGTTCATTGTTGTGGATGAGTATGGATCGTTTTGCACTCATGATTATCTGTTCCTCGTTAGTTAAATCGGAATACTCCATGGCGAATTCTAATGCCAAAGTGAATAGGTCTTTGGAAATAGAAGAGAAATAATCAACAATGTCAAGCTGGATAAACGAACAACTGGTCTTATTATTTATTTAGTTAAACCAGTTGGTGACATTATTGGTATTAATCCATTGAGTTAATCCATTGTTTTAATTTGAAAGTTGATTCTGTAGAGGATAGTTTTGCTGATTTTCAGTATTTCAGGTCGTATCGGGTGGATAATCTTGGTGGGGCAGTTAATTTCGGAATCCTGTTTATGATCTTTAATGATGTAGGACTCCTCAGTGCTAACTCTATCGCTGATTGTTAATTTATTTGTGATATACACTACCGGCCATAATTATTAGGCCACCCCAGTGTTAAAAAAAATGATGTATTTCATACTATTTTTTAGTATTTATTGCCAAGTGAATAATTGTAAATGAAAATAGAATGCTTCTTTTGTTAATACTGCACAATAACATGGTGTATTTCATACTATTTTTAGTATTTATTGCCAAGTAAATAATTGTAAATGAAAATAGAATGGTTCTTTTGTTAATACTGCACAATAACATGTGCATCAAATGAATTTATAAATAATTAATATTTACCTATGTTGCAATTGTATCAATGAAAGAATAAAAAACAATTTAGGGTGATTCGGACGAGTTCATTTTTGTTTCCTGGCTTTGTAAAATTTTGCAAAGTAATAATAAAAAAAGAACCATTCTATTTTCATTTAGAATTATCCACTTGGCAATAAATACTAAAAATTATATGAAATATAACATTTTTGTTTTAGTAATATCACCCCGAGCAAGGCGGTAACGCCACTGATGTGCAGAGGGCTATGTAAGAGTGAAAAGATTGAAAAAGAGAAAGCCGGAAACCACATCCTAAACAGGGAACAAGGGATGAGCCTCTTCACCTGTTCAATAGATGTGGGTGGAGTGTGAACCGGGCGATAGTTTAGTCTATCTACTAAAAAACTGGGGTTGATTAATAATTATGGCCGGTAGTGTATATATTTGTTACATTTATGTCTTCAACTAAATTACTAATGTTGATATCTACTTTTTTGCAATTTTATTTTTTTATTAATGAAATGTAATGGCTAAGTGGGATGTGCGTTGTGGTACAGTAGATATCGGCTCCGAACGAGAAACCGGGGAGCCGAGTTCGAATTCCAGTTGAATCCATTGTATTCACTTACGCGCAAATACCCTTGGGAAAGGTATTAATCCGTGTATTCCTTCCAGTTATGGGTTAAATAGCAGGACAGATTGGGTTCTATAGCCTTGGTCGGCAACCAGTTTACCACAGAAAGCAATGGCAACCTACTGCGGGATAATCTTCTGCCCAGTCAGTCATGTCTCTTTCGAGACATGATCGCCCAAGCGTGTATCACGTATGGCACTTAAATGACTGAATGGCTAAGTGTAGTTTTATAGTAATTGGCTTTTTTATCGGAAGATACAAAGACTTTATCAGATTAGTTATTTTTCTTCGCAGAACCATCTCGATGTTTCTGGAAGTGGTTTTTGTGCGCGTGAAGCTTGGTGACACTTATGGTTTCAAATAAATCATTTTCAAAACCTAACTGCTTTTCAATGAAAGGTGCGGTTTTTAAGTTTATAACTCCGTAGGTACCTTCATCCTTCGAAAGTTCATGGGGATGAAAGAAGAAATGGGCTTTCTATCTCAACCTTCGTATAAGCTCTTTTGTTTTGTAAAACATAGCGTGAAATAATCCCGTTTGTTTGTAGTTGGGATGTTTTTAAGAGAGATGTTATAACTTTTTTTTACATGTTGCATAAAAAATAAGTAAATGAGTAGAGTGCTCAACCGTCAGTCAGTCAGTTAAATGTCACACGTGATACACGCATTGGGCAATCATGTCTCCAAAGTGACATGACTGATTGGGCAGAAGATTATTCCGCAGTAGGTTGCCATTGCTTTCTGCGGTAGGCTGGTTGCCAGCCAAGGCTATAGAACCAAATCTGTCCTGTTATTTGACTCATAGCTAGAGGGAGAAGAGGTGTGTTACATTATTACGTAGTGGGTGATCAGTTTATTACTTCTTAACAATAGAAAACTGATCCCCCACTTTATGTCCAGTAAAAGCCTTAAACATGATTTCAACTATTATATTCAGTCAGTCAGTTAAGTGCCATACGTGATACACGCTATGAGCGATCATGTCTCGAAAGAGACATATGACTGGGCAAAAGATTATCCCGCAATAGGTTTTCATTGCTTTCTGCGATAGACTGGTTGCCAGCCAAGGCTATAGAACCCAATCTGTCCTATAATTTAATACATAACTGGAGGGAAGAAACTGATTATTACCTTTCCCAATGGTATTTTTGCGTAAGTGAATGAAAGGAATTCAGCTGAAATTCGAACTCGGCACCCCGATTTGTCGTTCCGAGTCGATATCCACTGCATCACAACGCACATCTCGTGAAATAATCCAGTTTGTTTGTAGTTGGGATGTTTTTAAGAGAGATGTTATAACTGTTTTTCCATATTGCATAACAAATAAGTAAATGAGTGCTCAACCGTAATGGGATAATATATATATATATATATATATATATATATATATATATATATATTATTTGCAGTATTTTTATTGTCCGGACTGTTGTTTTTATCTTCATTGCCATATACATGACGTTTCGACCGATGTACATTATGGTCTTCTTCAGGAATACATTGGAATTTCGAACCGAACCCGTTATTTAGCCCACGGAGGTAGATTGTTCTAATTCCACGTACCATGCCTTTGGATATCTCATTTTCAGTTAATTCCTGTAGTAAATTAATCTGGTTGCCCATTACTACTCACTTGATTGGATTGGATCTTCACTGGTTACTCCATAGTTATTACCTTGTTCCAAATTAAGATAAACTCCGTAAATAGGTTGCTTCGCCGTAGTTCGATTTAGCATAGGGATAATGAACTTGTCTGGTTGACAATTACTACTGAACAGTAAGTTTAATTCTCATTGGGGGCTACCTACTGTGACCTTGTGCCAAACTAATCTTAGTAAATATTTTGCAGCACCTCACCTTAAGGTACCAAACTAGTCCAGTTCTTTGTTATTACTGAGTAGCAATTTATATCTTCACTTAATGCTCCATACTGTGGCCTTGTACCAAACTAATCTTAGTAAATATTTTGCAGCACCTCACCTTAAGTTACCAAACTAGTCCTGTTCTCTGTGGTTACCGAGTAGCGATTTATATCTTCCCTTAATGCTCCGTACGGTGGCCTTGTGTCAGATTATGTCGGCTTTGGACAATCGTTAGTGTGCTAGCCGAGTTGACCATTATTATTATATAGTTACGAGTTCGATTCTCTGTAATTGCTCTATACTGGTGATTTTGTGCCAACTTCAGCTAAGTTTAATAAATAACAACGTTGTCTGCCTACTGTGTTTCACATGTTGTTATTTGATGAGCTTAGTTTTGGTATAAGGCCACACTTACGAGAAATCCAGTAAAAATCAAACGCTCTACTCAGTAGGAATGGTCAACAAGTCTCGTTTACTAACCATCATTCCATCCAGAGAAACACAATGTTATTTACTAAACTTAGTTTGGTACAAGGTGATATGTATGGAGCACTTAGTGAGGATCGAACTCAATACTCGGTTGTAATTGTTAACCAGACTAACTCGTTAACCATTACTCCATTCTGAGAAATAAAATGCTATTAACTAAATGTAATTTAGTTTTGACAAAAGTCCGCTAAAATTGGGCACCCAGTGAGAATCGAACTCATTACCAAGTAATAATGCTTAATCAGAATAACTCACTAATTAATACCCCAGTTCGAGACGCTCAACGACATTTATAAAGTTTATCTTAGTTTGTCACGTGGTTATTAGAATAGTGCACCCAGTCTGAAGCAAATTCTCTTCTCATGAGGGGGAGTGGTCAACCAGACTAATCGGTAATCATTACCTCAAGCCGAGACACCCAATGTTATTTAGAGCGTTTAGCTTAGTTTTGACACATAGTCATAAGTGTTGGGTACCCAGTGAGGGTCGAATTCTTTCCACAATAGTAATATCCTACCAAACCATCTCCTTAAACTTTAGTCCACATAGAGGCGATCTTTAGGTCACACGTATTGCAATGAACTAAATCTGTGTGGCTCGCCTTACTGGAAATGCACTGGACTTGTTGGCATAGCCATTGGCCTTTCTTTCTTTTATTTTCCTTCTCTTGTCTTCCTTTTTGTAACTTTTCTAAAAAGAGAAAGACGAGAAGGGAGAGATTTCGTCGGAGATTGAGAGCAGGAGGGAAGTGTTCAAAGGTTTGTGGTTGGAAGTAAGCAAACACAAAGAGTCCGGCGAAAGTGTAGCTTTTGCGACACGAGTGAAATGTTCACTGGAGCGTAGCATTAATTGTCGTGTCCGAAAATAAGTCAGCCCGCACAGTGCAGGTTAACGTAAAGATGAAACGAGGTCCTTGTAAATATTCTGCCGATCACCACCTGACACACAGCGGGTCAATTACACGCTCATTAAACAAACAAAAGGGTTTTTCAAATAACCCACCTTACAGGTGTCCGAGCAGTTGACGAGAATGATACAGCTTACAAAAAAAAAAAAAAAACAAAAAAAAAAAAAAAAAAAAAAAAAAAAAAAAAAAAAAAAAAAACAGCAAAGAAAAATGAACGTAAAAAAAAAAAATGAATAAATAAAATTAAAATAAATTAAAATAAATAAATTCTAATCTACGACAAAGAATATCGAATATTGATCATAAACTACGTTCATTGGTGGGGGGGACATCGATGCAGTGTAATGGTTAACAATCTTGTTTTACTAAATCAAATACGACTGAATAGTGAGTTCGATCCCCACTGAGTACTCCATACTTTCGGCCTTGTGCCAAACTATGCTACACTTAAAAATCATTTGGGTACTTTGACGTGGTGTCATAGTCAGCAAGCTTGTCTCGCTAGATTAATGACAACTGAATATAGAGTCTTGTGCCACATCTACGCTACACATGAAAAATTATGAAAAACTGCGTTCCGCCTAAATCAGACAATAGCTAATTAATACATCTTTTTATTCGGATTGATTGATTTGTTTGTTTGTTCGATTTTTTTACGACTTATCAACCCTCTGTGGGTTTTTTTTTTTAAGTCGAAACATCGTAAGAATATTTTTTGTGTGTGATAGTGATTTATTTTTAATCATTTCACCCCAAGCAAGGCAACAAAGCCACTAAGACACTTGAGTGGGATTTACTGAGTGTGAGAGAATATGAACCAAAAATAAAGAAAAAAAAAAAAAGAGAAAATAAGAAAAGGGAAAACTACTGTTAAGGTGTGAGGACAACAAAAGAACAGGAATTAAGAAAACAAAAGATTTTTGAAGATCAAAGTTGAGTGGAAAGCAAGAAGCCGGCAGAAGGTTCTACAGACGGAAAATGCGAGAGAAGAGACTATTAGCGTAGAACTTACTAAACTTCACCGTTTGACTGATAAATTAGTCAGATGCAGCCGCAAGTTCTATTCTAATAGTTTCTTCCTTTGCATTTCTCACTTGTGAGACTCTTCCGTATTCTTTTGCTTTGCTGTAACCGACAATCTTCAAGAATGAAAATGCAAAGAGGGCGGACCTGAAGCAGACTACCACCACGTTTAATTTCGTTGTTTTTCATTATTTTTTTTTTTTTTACTTTTTTCAGCGCATTCCTATCGATTACTCCCTTAACTTTACGATTGACAAAAAACAATTTTGAAAAATTTCAATATTTAAACATTTTCTGAGGGGGATCAGTTTCTCATACAACGTTATAGTAAATCGAGCCTCCATTTTGAAATCAGTCGCCGGTACGACATTACCGCCACCTGTAAATTTGTTCATTACCAATGTTTTTAGACTTTTTTCAGTGCAATATTATCTTTTATGCATTAAACTTTACGAATGACAAAAAAATTTGCAAAAATTTCAATATTTAAACAATTGGGGGGGGGGGCAGTTTCTCATACAACCTTATAGTGGATTGTAAATGGAGGATCGATTGACTTTAACGTTGTATGAAAAACTGACCCGCACCCAAAATTTGTTTAAATATTGTAATTTTTCAACATTCTTTTTGAAAATCGGAAAGTTTTAGTAACAATCGATAGAACTGCGCTGAAAAAAGTAAAAAAAAAAAAAGAAAGAAAAACAAGAAAATTATCATAAATAAATTTTAGTTGCGGGCCAGTTTCTCATACAACCTTATAGTGACTTAAGTGGATTGTAAATGGAGGATCGATTGACTTTAACGTTGTATGAAAAACTGACCCTCCCACAAACTTGTTTAAATATTGTAATTTTTGCAAAAATTTTTGATAATCGGAAAGTTTAAGTAACAATCGATTGAACTTAGCTTAAAAAAGTAAAACAAAAAATGAAAAACAACGAAATTTACATAAACAAAGCGAACCCAACGCGAGTGGATTGAAAATGGAGGATCGATTTACTTTAACGTTATATGAGAAACTGACCCCCGCACCAAATTTGTTTAAATATTGTAATTTTTCAAAATTTTTTTGATAATCGGAAAGTTTAAGTAACAATAGATTGATCTGCGCTGAAAAAAGTAAATAAAAAATAAAAAACAACGAAATTTACATAAACAAAGCGACCCCAATTCAAGTGAATTGAAAATGGAGGATCGATTTACTTTAACGTTGTATGAGAAACTGACCCCCCCCCGCACCAAATTTGTTAAAATATTGTAATTTTTCAAAGTTTTTTTTTGGATAATCGGAACGTTTTATCGATAGGACTGCATAGAAAAAACTTCAAAAAATTAAAAAAAAAACAATGAAATTAAACATGGTGGTAGTCTGCTTCAGGTCCGGCGCAAAGAGAATTGCCATCTTTTGTCTTCATGGAACTTGTACTTTTACTGCCTTTTCTCCTCACTAATGACTTCTCATTCTATTTCCCTTCCAGAGACACACTGCGTCTTAGTGGCATAATCGCCTTACTTGTGGGTGAAAGGATTAAAATAATGTTTCATCCATTATCATATTGTGTAATAATTGAATATGACTGATCCGTTTCGTACTTAACAAGAAAAAAAATACCGTTCTTCATTTTATAGGACAATTAGGAATTATACTTCGTCAGGATGTGCTTTGTGGTGCATTGGATAGCGGCTCGGAACGAGAAATCGGGGAGCCGAGTTCGAATTCCAGCTGAATTCATTGCATTCACTTACGCGCAAATACCCTTGGGAAAGGTATTAATCCGTCTCTTCCTTCCAGTTATGGGTTAAATAACAGGACAGATTGGGTTCTTATAGCCTTGGTCGGCAACCAGTCTACCGCAGAGAGCAATGGCAACCTACTGCGGGATAATCTTCTGCCCAGTCAGTCATCTCTATTTCGAGACATGATCGTCCAAGCGTATATCACATATAGCACTTAACTGACTGACTTCGTCAGGCGAGGGTTACTAACTGACCATCGCCTGACGAAGTAAAATTCATAGTATTGAAACATGAAATCTTTTGTGTAACGATGTAAAATGGTGAAACACACCTAATGGACTCTCCCTTCTATATTAATGTTATGGGGAAACACACCTATTCCTCAGATAATGGACTCTCCCTTCTATATTAATGTTATGGGGAAACACACCTATTCCTCAGATAATGGACTCTCCCTCCTATATTAATGTTATGGGGAAACACACCTATTCCTCAGATAATGGACTCTCCCTCCTATATTAATGTTATGGGGAAACACACCTATTCCTCAGATAATGGACTCTCCCTCCTATATTAATGTTATGGGGAAACACACCTATTCCTCAGATAATGGACTCTCCCTCCTATATTAATAAGAGTTAACAGGAGAAGTTCTTGGGAACCTCATAGTTCTAAAAAAAAGTTGATCGGGCAGTGAAATCCCATAATAGTGGGGACGTTGCCTTAGCTAGGGCCGAGCTGGCCTCCTTGCTTATCAAGAAGGATCAGACTCTGGTAGTTAGGGCTAGATTAAAAAAAATTTCCGTACCTGGTGCTACCACCTCGGCCAGGTACTCCGCCTATGCTGACGACGTTTCGGTTTTTGTGTCGAGCAGAGCCGAGATTGACGAAGTTAGCAAAGAGATCAGATGCTATGAGACGATGACAGGGGCCAAGATCAATCGCGATAAGTCTGTGGGCTTGCGATTAGGTGCGTGGAAGGGAGTTTCTCTTCCCGAACCTTTCCTCTGGACGGACGGGCCAATCAAGATTCTTGGCGTCTGGTTAGGTCCTGATCTCCGGTTGGAAATGAATTGGACGGAGGTTCGAGAGAAGGCCGAGTGCGCAGTTCGTCTGTGGACTCGGAGGAAGCTTTCTGTAAAGGGAAGGGCGGAAGTATGTGCCTTGCACATCTACCCGATTCTCCTTTACCGACTCTCGGTACTTCCTCTCCCGTGTGCCATTCCTTTGGGCTTGATACAACTCTTGTTCTCCTTCCTCTGGGGAGAAGGCAAGGCTCCCAAGGTGCGTCGGGATATCTTTTGCCTCCATCTTTATGAGGGCGGTCTGGGCATGCCAAGCGTTGAGATTCGTCAACATACGCTTCGCATTAGATTCCTGGATCGAATGTGTATGCTGGCGGATGAGAACGGTGCCCTCGTTAAAGAGGACATCCATAAAGATTTTCCATCCTTGAGAAGTGTGCACTTGTCGGGGGAGGAGGCCGGCCGTACTACTCGCGGTGAGCGCACCTTCTATCTCGAATGTTGTTTGGCTCTCCAGTTTCTCTGGCGGGCGACGGATGGCCTCTCCAACGCCCAAGCGTTGTCTCTTAAGGCATTATATCGGGTGCTAGTTAAGATGAACTGATAGGCGAGCTCGGGCTTACGAAGCAGGAGGCTCACTCCATATGGCCTTGGGCGCCTGGGTTGAAATGTCTCACTAACGGTGAGGCATCACTCACCTGGCTGATGATCCGGAAGGCTCTCTGGGTAGGCAAGAAGCTTCATACAGCGGGCCTAAAATCGAATTCAACCTGCGTGCGTTGTTGGCTGTCGGCGGAAACCGTCGATCACGCCTTCTTCCACTGCAGTGTTGTTGCCCCGTTGTGTAAGTTTCTTGAAGATCTCATGGTTCGTATGCTGCGTGGAAAGTTCTTTGTCATTGAGGCTAGTTCTGTTTGTAGCAATGTCGTACCTCCGTTATCTAGGGCTGAATACTATGTGCTCTTTTGCTTACTAGGTGTTATGCGAATCGTGATTTGGACGACGCGACAGAAGGAATTCTATGGCGATGAGAAGTTTACCTCTTCCCAACAGATCTTGTTCTTTAAGCATCAGCTTAAAGTCAAGATCAGGACGGAAAGAAAACGATTCACTCCATCAGAATTTGGCAAAAGGTGGGTGAGTCTTGCGCGTTTCTGTCGAGTGAAAGGTGCTGACATAGAGTGGTTGTTTGATGCTGGTTAGGCATCAGGATTTTGAGTGTGCTGGGAGGAACATGTGCACCCCTTCCCTGTTAGTTTAGAGTAGGGATTTTTTGATTTTCTGTTTTTCGCTTTAAAGTTAACTTAGCTAGGTTATGAATGCTCATTGGCCCCCACTTTTTTTTTGTCCCCAAGTTTCTTTTAGTTTAATCCCCCATCCCTTTCCTGTTTTAGGTGTTCAGGAATCTTAGTTCTCCGGTGAATGCGTGGCGTCTTTAGTTATTTTTCAAGTGTGCTTCTCGTTTTTGTTATGGTGTTTACGTCTGTGAGTGATTGTGTGAGTGTTTGATGATCGGATAAGTGGTAATTATTATATTTGTAAAACCGTGCATTATTTTTTCGTCCGGGGAACTGATTTTTCTGTCACATTTTTAGTGTAGTGGGGGGGGGGGTATTACTAATACGATTTTATTTAGTTTCTTGTAAATATTGTAATTCATTGTATATAATCATTGGGGAATTTTAAATGTTGTTATTTTTGCCCATGTTCTCCACTGAAAATTGTACATATGGAAGTTAAGTAGGACTACGTAGAGCACCTGAGGCATTATGGTGGACGTGGTAAGACTGTTAAGTAAAAATGTAGTATTATGGTGTAAGGTTTATTGTAAGTGTGTCGGGGTCGACGAAAGTGAATAGCTAAATGAGGACAGATGAAAACCAGCCTTCCCCATCCTCAATTTTGGACTCGTGCCACATTTTTTGCATATATAATACAAAAACAAATATTGAAGTTCATAGTTCTAGAGAGTTCTTTAGAGTTCTATTGGAGTTCAGTAGAACTACTAGTTAGTTCCAGTTTGGACATCGTTGGACTAAGGCAGTTGATATTAGTCGGCAGTTAGCCGAATACTAAGGAGTCATCTTTCAGTGGAAGATTAACAAGTTCCTGACATTTAGGGTGCATTAAGTCGATTAGCAACCGACATAGCACAATTATAACTTTCAGTGCAAAAACTACTCCATAACAAATGGTTTTATTATCAGTCTGTCAGTTAAGTGCCATACGTGATACACGCTTTGGGCGATCATGTCTCGAAACAGACATGAATGACTGGACCGAAGGTTATCCCGCAGTAGGTTGCCATTGCTTTCTGCGGTAGAGTGGTTGCCCGCCAAGGCTATAGAACCCAATCTGTCTTGTTATTTAACCCATAACTGAAGTTGAAGAGACGGATTAATACCTTACCCAAGGATATTTGTGCATAAGTGAATGCAAGGAATTCAACTGGAATTTGAACTCGACTTACCGCTTTATCGTTCCGAGTCGATGTCTACTGCACCACAACGTACTTCCGTTTTTATTATAATCACTTATAATAAAATATTATAATGATATGTCTTACTTTTGCTACATTTTTTTAATTTTACGGTTCAGAGTAGGTTTCTGTAACTGTATGTCCTATTTAACTGAAACAATTTCATGTTAAATTCTTCAAAGGCATGTCCTTGTAACTAATATAAACATTAAGAGCGATAAAAAAGTATTTATTTAAATTAAATATAATTAAATGAGTGTGAAATTAAATATAATTAAATGAGTATATGTAAAATAGAATATACTTTAAACGTTCTAAAAAAACATAAACGTTTCTAAAATAATTTAATTCATTTATGAATACGTCCTGAAAGTCTGACAATTATCTAATAAAAATGTCAATTATTCTGACAATTCTGACAATTATTCCTATAATTCTGGCAATTAATTGAAAATCTGTCAATTATCTGATTTTTACTAGAATTTTCAAATCAATGTGTTTTACCGCAAAAAGACGCTAAAAATGCCTTTATGACGTCAGGAAACACATGCTTTTTAAGCAAAATTTCCACCCTGTATTTGAATTTTCAGTGAGGTTTTTAAAACAATCACCCTTGTCCTAACACTTTCGCACACTACAGGTAGATTTATTTGATTTATTTTGATGCCTCATAAAAGATAAAATAGTTCTTGTCCTAATACTTTTGAACAGTACTCTCTCTATATATATTATTATTCATGTGTTCATTTAGGACGTAGACGATCATGGACTTTCACTTGGCTCTGTCTCTCCCAAATTCCGCCCCGCCATCTATTTGCTCAAGCCCATCAAGTATGTCTCACGCTGCTTTTACCTGTCTCTCTTTCCTTCTATCCGTCCTGTGAGCATTAAATTCTCCAGGTCTACCTTCCTCATTACGTGTCCCAGGAACCTCATCTGTCTCTTCCTGATTTTAAGTATAAATTTTCTTATCGTCTGCATCTTCACAAACACTTCATCGTTGCTCACGTGCTCAGTCCATGACATCCTCAGCATCCTTCTGTAGAACCAGGTTTCTGCTGCCTCAAGCCTCTCCTTCACCCTTGATGCGATCGTTCAACATTCACTTCCATACAGAAGAACAGATATTGCATAGCAATCCAGCACTTTTTTCTTTGTTTCCAATGGGATTTTCCTGTCTCTCAGTATTCTGGTTAGCTTTTGAAATGCGTCCTTGGCCATGCCAATGCATATTTGGATCTCAATGTCGCACTTTCCACCCTCTGTTAGAATGCTTCCCAGGGATTTAACTTTCTTGTTTTATTTTAATTTATCCGACATGGATTTGCCATTTTGGGGATTTCTTTTTGGTAATTAAAATATATATATATATATTTAAAAAAAAACTTTAATCCAAAAGGAAAACCAGGAAGGTAAATCCCAAAGACCCGATCCTAATTAATATTAATATTTTAATATTAAAAAATGATACAGGTGGAGGGCTCTAGCGTCTCTACGAATATGAATTTTTTCTTTTTTTCTTTTCTTTTTCTTTTTTCCTCCCTCTCTTTCCATTTTGTTTAACTCACTTCTCAGTGAAACACCCCTTCCTATTTCTTCCGTTACCCACCTTCCCCTTTGTAAAGCTAGACAAAGCCAAATTTTTAAATTTTTCACTTACAACTCAATCTATATATATTTGATATTTCAGACCGGCCTCGGCCTTTCATCAGAAACAAATGATTTTAAAATTTAAACTAGAAGCGTCCGTCGCGAGAAGCGTCCGTCACGTGATGTAGAAAGCAATAGAGTTTGAATATTTTTAAACGTAAATCTAACTGTAATAATACTTTTAAATCTTGTTTTAAAGGAAAAAATTTTAAGTGTATCTACAAAATGTTTAACTATTGAAATATTTATAAAAATTCAAAATGCCTAAGTCTCTATTTAACCCTAACCTGTATGTATTTAATTTTAAAATCCAGTATTTTTCTTTCTTTCTGCTTGAGTATGTGGAACTAAAATCGAAATCTATCAGTAAACATTTGCAGTTTTCTAATGTGTGTCCTGGTTGATTGAAGTGTTCAGCTATGGGGGAATTAGTGTTGTTTTTGGCGTATGCTTAGTTTATGATTATTAAAACGGAATCTAAAACTGTTTCCAGATTCACCAATATATCCACTATTATATATATATATATATATATATATATATATATATATATATATACACACACACAGAGACAGAGACACAGAATAAGTAAGGAACAAATAGGAACAAAGTGTCATTGATCTAATATATTTCATTTTAATAACCTTCTTCAGAGATTGTTTGAAGACGAATGATTTAATTTTTTTTTAATTTTTAAAAATTTCTAAAAGACAATATGTTGATTGAGGTTTGATTTCATTGATCAGATATGTGTCACGTGTAATAAAGCAACAGATGAAAATTTTTAATTGTAGAAAAAACTTATGCCTGTTTATATATGTGTACTACATGTAATAACAGCAATAGATGTTCCTTTTAAATGTAGGTGTATGCATGCGAAAATAATGCATGTGTATTCAATACGATATATATATATATATATATATATATATATATATATATATATATATATATATATATAGTTTAAGGCATAGATAATGTATAGAATAAACTAAAGATTTGCCTTTGGCCGGCTTTTTTCCCCCGCTGTTGTTGCAAGCAATTATTTATTCTGCTTCAATTATATTAGGAATATGACGAGAAAAGGTTAGGTGTCGATCTAGACAACTGATATATGTTCAACTTTAATTAAATGACTTTGTTTCTGCTGCCTATAACTGAACTTGCTGTCGACTGCTTTTATATCAAGAACACGTCGACTTCCGGCATTGCGAATAACATAAAAACAAAAATAAAATATGGTAAACGAGGGTGGGGGGGGAAGCTGAGGTTGACACCCCACCCACCCAATTCCACAGAAAGCGAAACAAAAGTATGGCTGCAAAATGCCTGAAGAAATCAAAGAATGCAGGTCAGGCCTATCTGAGAGAAGCGTGATTCGCAATAAAAACAAGATGGCCGAAGCTTACGTTCTGCTAACAGTTTTGGATTTTAGCGTGAATATTGCTGACTGGTGAATTATTTGTCTCCGTCTCCCAATACAGAACTAGGTAATTAGCTTTGCTGATCAACTGAAACTCCATAATACTTCACTGTATACCAACGGACTCCCGTAAAGTATAGAGCCAGTCTAACCAAGCTGTGACTGCTGTAGTTTCCGTGTACGTTGTACTTTTAAGGTCCTAATAGAAAGTGGAACGCGTTTATTTATTTATTGTTTTGGGAGGAATTTTCCGAGTCCTTACGATGGGGTTATTACAAACCCTTTCGTTTAGTGATTTTTCCCCGCAGAGCACAAACAAGAAACTCGTTCAGCCCACTTTACAAAGAAAACAAATTTGAAATTAACGCCACTGCGAGAAGTGAAAACTTGATTCTTGTCTCCAGTATATCGGTTATTATTTTATTCACTTGACACAGTCTAGGTGAAAATAGGTGGCCTAATTTCTACGACTTCTGTCCTCTCTCACGACAGACTAATGGATCAACTCTTACTTTCGGCTAGTAAGAACTCCGACTCTTTCCTACCACCCCTCTGCCTATCACTTATATCGCTACACAGCTCTGTGTATATTTGCAAGGATAAAGAAAGGTGAGATTAACGCCAATGCGAGAAATGAAAAATGCGATTCCTATTTTCAAAGTATCGGTTATTATTCATTCATTTGGCAAATTCTAGGCTCAACTCTCTCACGACAGACTAACTGATCAGCTCTTTCTTTCGGGTAGCACAAAACTCCAACTATTTCATACCATCCCTCTGCCTATTTCTATACTAAGAGACGCAGCTCTCAACTTTCCAACATGTAACTCAAAACTAATGCTCCGTTAAAATCATTCGGTGGGTTATACTAACGGAGATTCTGCTGTGTTCATGCTGATCGACCGTATTCTATCTGAAGGCTGATCAAAAGTTATTGTAACTGGTGTTGTAAAAAAAAAAACAAAAAAAAACTACAACCCATATCAATTCATTATTTACTCTCCTAAGAAGTAGTCCCCTTCTAAAGTCAAACACTTTATTCAGTGTCGTTTCCATAGATGAACGCATTCCTAGAACTCCTTTATTGTCTCGTCGTATTATCTTGGATTTCCCCGATGTTTTAAAACCTTGGTCCTTTTGGTCCTGGGTATGACTGTAGACTGCATCTGGCAGCAAGGCCTCTGATTGGGAGGTTGTGAGGAGCATGGAACCACTTCTTAATTGCTGTTGTTCCCAGATCAACCCTGACCCGGATTGGTAGTACCTGTTAGGGTCCCAGCTATGGGCAAATAGTTTATCCCCAAACTGGGATCAAAACACTATGAAAATATAAAAATAATTTTGTAGAAGTATATATATTGAAGGAAAAATATTACCAACAATACATTTTTGAAGGAGAAAAAGGAGAACAAAGTTATTGCCACAATACGTTTTTGAAGGAAAAAAAAACTGTTGCCATGATACGTTTTTAAAGGAAAAAAATATTGCCATAATACATTTTTGAAGGGAAAAGTTATTGCCATAATACATTTTTTCAAAGAAGGAAAAAAAATTTCGGAGGAAAAAAATTATTGCCATAATACGTTTTTGAAAGCAAAAAAATATTGCCATAATATGTTTTTTGAAAAAAAAAAATATTACGGTAAAACATTTTTGAAGGAAAAAGTTATTGCCATAGTACATTTTTTCAAAAAAGAAAAAATATTTTCGGAGGAAAAAAAATTATTGCCATAATACGTTTTTTGATGGAAAAAAAATATATTGCTATAATATGTCTTTTGAAGGAAAAAAATATTGCGATAATACATTTTTGAAGGAAAAAGTTATTGCCATAATACATTTTTTGAAGGAAAGATATACTACCAGCAATACATTTTTTAAATACAAAACTAGAAAACATCTTTAGCTTTCTAAAATAAATAAAAATAAATTTTCATCAAAATCTGATTAAATCAACCTTCTTACTATAACTGAATATTACAAAATAAAATACTTTAAAAACCCCACTTTTTGGGCATTAATAACCCACAGAGGTGTTGATATGCCGTTAAACAAAACTCAAACTCAAACTCAAAATCTGATTAAATCAACTTCTTACTATAACCGAACATTAAAAAAGAATACCTTAAACCTCCATCTTTTTGGCATTAAATAACCCACAGAGGTGTTGATATGCCGTTAAACAAAACTCAAACCCAAAACTTGGTCCTTTTCAAGTGGGATTTGATTTTTGGAAAGGTCAAAATGTCACAAGAGTTGAAATCTGAGGAATGGGATGGCTATCGTTGGGGAATGACCAAAACTTTCTGCACAAGCCATGATCACTGATGGAAACCTCTGTAGCGTGGTAAAACTACCACACTCTACACATTTTTCTTCCAAGCAGTGCTATAAGCAACAGAAGTGAGCAAGAATTACAATCAGAGTTAAAAAGTCAATCTTTGTAAATCCGCTACGTTGCCATAGCAACAGTCGTGATACTTCTTGATTCTATATTTTTGGCTGAGCAAACATTTTGTGTGGGTAGATGATACTCCTAACAACTTCTGCTATACCAGACCAACAGATCATCTCTAACCTTAAACGTTTCCTCTAACCATCTTTCTTCCTATCCCTACAGCACGACGAGCAGATGACAACTCGAACGGGCAGCATCAGTACTACAGTCCAGCATTCACCTCAACCCCAGCTGTAACCGTTAATATAGATCCGCAACCGGAAATCAACAACGTCCAATTTGTTGTCACATTACCCCCAGACGTTTTTATGTGTTTATCCTCCTATTCTATTTTGTTCGAGTGATTAGCTGCTTTGAAGACCATATCTTGCAAAGTCATAAAACATGAAACATTTGAAGCGAAAATAAAATCTTACGCTATCGCCCCCTTGTAATATAATACCTTGAACGGCGGATGTAACTGACAGGCACATCCGGCGGTAGGTAAAGTCGACAAAGTGACAAGGATGTGCTTAACATATATATTCGGCCGTAGGTTGACATATATATCTGGCCGTAGATTATGTCAACAAAGTGTAACGAAAAAACAAGCAACAACCGGTTTATTGGCAATACATTTTTACAGTAAAATCATGCATTTATCGCGGAAAGTCATTAGTAATGTCTTTCTATAGTATAATTATTCAGAAATTATTTTCATAGAAAAAAAACCTTAGCAAGCAAGGCAATTTATAGTAAAGTCATTAACAATATATTTTAACGTAAATTCATTTTCAATTTCCAATGGCTTTTCATAGTAAATCCATTTTTAATTTCCAATGGCTTTTCATAGTAAATCCATTTTTAGTACATTTCTGTAGTAACTTTAAGGACAATGTAATTTAATAGCAAATCTATTTTTAGTGCATTTCCATAGTAAATTCATTTTCAATGCATTTTCATGGAAAATTCGTTTTCAATGTATTTTTATAGAAAATTCGTTTTTAATGTATTTTCGTTGCAAATTCATTTTCAATGCATTTTCATAGTAATTACTTTTTCAATGCATTTTCATAGAAAATTCGTTTTTAATGCATTTTCATAGTAAGTACTTTTCAATGCATTTTTATAGTAATTACTTTTTCAATGCATTTTCATAGAAAATTTGTTTTTAATGCATTTTCAGAGTAATTGCTTTTCAATGCATTTTCATAGTAATTAATATTCAATACATTTTCACAGCAAATTTATTTTCAATAGATTTTCATAGAAAATTCGTTTTCAATGCAATTTCATAGTAATTACTTTTTCAATGCATTTTCATAGCAAATTCGTTTTTAAAGCATTTTCATAGCAAATTCATTTTCTATGCATAAATTTTCAATGCAATTTTATTGTAAGATCCTTAGTTATTCCTTTTATAGTAAATTCAATAGCAATATATATTACAATAAAAAAATATGTGTCCACTTGCCTTTTTGCGATTCTTGACAAACTGGAAGCTGAGGGTTAGTGAAGTGATGATGATTTGTCGTATATGGTGTCGTAATGTAAGGATGTGAATTCTCAAACATTCTGTGACGTCTTCTTTCGGCAATTTCTGCGGCTACCTTCGATTCATTCAGAATACCTCTGCTCGCTGATTGGTCAGCGTCTATATCTAAAATGGCTTCGATGCTGAAAGAATTTTTTTTAGGTTTTGACTCATTTCTCCAGCCAGCGTCTGATTTGGTAGTCTGGGGTACGTTCGTGCATTCACTAGTGTTAGTTATGCAAGGTGTGGATGTTTGCTGGGAGTTTGGGGACGTGGAGAAGACGGTCCTTGTAAATGCTGGGTGCAGGGTACTCTCCGGAAAACGGAGACAATTATTGAAGTACCACATGGGGAGCGGTATTGGAACAGGCAGCCCGCCGTGTCCGATTTGCATTCTAAGACGCAGGAAAGAATAAACTGGTTTGAATATTTGTATTTTTTTTCTTATTTTAGTTTTATATATTAATTGGTGTTGTATTAATCAGTTGGCGTTTAGAGAGAGACGAATAAGATTTTGATAACCGTTTGTCGATCTTCCGAGATCTGTCGTGAAAGAAAAGAAAATTAATATAAGAAAATAATCACGAATATACACACATGCATCTTTTTAGTCATTTCTCCCCATGCAAAGCAACAAAGGCACTAAGAATCAAGGGGTTACTGAGTGTAAGAGAATACGGGGGGAAAAAAAAAACATTAAAAAAAGAGAACAATAAAAGATCAGGAATGAAGAACTCAAAAAATAGCGATTGGCATTGCACTTAAATTTTTGAAGATCAAAGTTAACTGGAATGCAAAAAAAAGCCTGCAAAGAGTTCGATAAGCGAGAAGTGCTAGAGAAGACACTGTTAGCATAGAACTTACGGTTACATCTATTTTGAACTTGCTACCAATCTAGTAGTAACACCTTAAATTTATAAAGCCTGTTGATGTTCTATACTAACTTTATTACATATATTAAACTGTGGTTTTTAGCTGCTTACTTGCTATAGATTAATGTGCATGTTTATAGTTGAAGACTGTTTTTTTTAATCATTTCCTTATTCCAAGCAAGGCAACGGAACCACTGCGAAGGGACATAAGAAAAAGTAAAGCATTATTAAGGAGCGACGACAATAAAAGAACAGGAATTAAGAAGACAAGGTAATTGCAGTTAAATTTTTGAAGATCAAAATGACTGGAAAGCAAGAATCTGGAAGAGAGTTCCGTAGGTGAGAAGTGAAAGAGAGATTCTGGTTGCATCTAGCCATTTCAACTGTAAGATAATGAGACCTTGCCGCCAATCTAGTACTGAACTTAAACTCATAATGTCGAAGAACCATATAGGAAAGAACACCAGGACAATTATTATAAAAATATTCGTGGAAAAGGTAGAAAGAAGTTAAATTATGGAAGTAGGAAAGTAATGCCAGATTAAGACCAATAACGTTGCAGATTCTGTTTTGTATTTTATCAAGAATCTCATCATACATAACAGAAACACCAGACCAGATGTGGCAGGAATATTCAAGGCATAGACAAATGGTAGACTTATAAATAGATAAAAACGATTCTGTTGAGAAAAAATTGTCTAGCACGACACAGTGAACCAACTTTCTTAGCAGCAAACTTTGTAATTGATTCAATATTTCAATGTCAGCTAAATAATTTCTTTTATTTTAATTGATTATCTGTTACAAGCAACAATCATGCATGAGGGGTGATGAAAAGTTCTTGTTCATAAAAAGTGTTGGGACGCCCGCGACTATTCGGCTATAATTGACTATTCCATTACTATGTAAAGTAATGGTGGCATCTACGTAAGAGAGTGTGCCGAGCAGCCGATCGACAAGTTAGTCGTAGACTTCCGGTGACGACCCGGAAGTACCCATTGCTCATACTACGTCTTACGACGGTTGAGACGATTAACCTTTATTCTTGTATTGGATACTAATAACCTTTGTAAATACTATTTTCACGGAATACAACAATTAACCTATTCCTGTTGTTGAGTTATTTATTCTTACTCACGACATAACCAAAAGAATAAGTCAATTAGAAGGTTTCAAAAAATCATCAACAGAATATTAATAAACTTCAAACTGGAATTTGAACTCGGCTCCCTGGTTAGCTATTTCGAGTCGATACCGAATGCATCACAACGCACATGTATTGCGCTTAAATTCATAAAGTCTAGCTACCAAATTGAAAAGAACATCAGGACAATTACGATAAAATATTTATGAAAAAGGTACAAAGAAGTTAAATTATGGAGCTAGGAAAGTAATGCCAGATTAAGACCAGTAATGTTGCAGATTCTGTTTTGTATTTTATCAAGAATCTCATAATACATAGCAGAAACACCAGACCAGATGTGGCAGGAATATTTAAAGCATGGACAGATTGTAGACTTATAAATAAGTGTGACACAAGAAACTGTTAGTAAAGAATTTATGGTTACATCAAGCCATTTAGACTGTAACATGATGAGACTTTGCTGTCAATCTAGTGTTGTGCTTAAAGGCATAAAGTCCAGGAACCTCAAAGGAAAGTCCATTAGAACAATTACCATGAAAATATCTATAGAAAAAGCAGAGAAAATCTACATTATGGTGTGAGGAAAGCGAATAAAGCCAAGAGAATAAACATTTAGCATAGAACTTATGGTTACATCAAACCATTTAGACATAAAGTCCAGGTACCAAAGAAAAAAGCTCACCAGAACATATAGAAAAGTCATAGGGAAGGCGATAGGCAAAATGACTGAAGCCAAGATGCAAGGTTAAAACCGATAACACTGCAGATTCTTCTTTGGATTTTATCAAGGATCTTTAGCTGACCTGTACGACATTACCACCACCTATAAATATGTTGATTATCATTTTTTTTTTACTTTTTTCAGTGCAATATCATCGTTTTAGACCGTAAACTTTCCGATTATAAAAAAAAAAAAAAGAAATTTGGAAGAAATTCATTAAGATTTTTAGGGGGTGCTCAGTTTCTCATACAACTTTATAGTGAATCGATCCTCCATTTTGGAAACACTCGCGTTGGGGTCGCTTTGATGTCACTGAGACCATGTATAGAGAAGCTTACAATTTGAAGATCGACAAACTTATGGAAAATGTTTAATTATCCCTACTTCATATCAATGAAAAGTAAGTTTTTTAAAACATTTTAAAAAATTGGACAGTTTCTTTAAAAATAATTCCGGTTGTAAAAAATAAATTTGGAATGAAAAATATGACGTAAAACATAAAAAAAAAATTGACAGAAAATCTTTAAACTAATTCCTCTTCTAAAAAACTTTTGAATAAAAACATATTTCGGGAACGGTTTATTTTATTAATTTCCTACAAGTTTTGACAAAAAAAAAAAAAAAAAAAAAAAAAAACGAAAAAGGGCAACAACTCGAAGCGAGTGTTTCCAAAATGGAAGATCGATTTACTTATAACGTTGTATGAGAAACTGAGCACACCCTAAAAATCTTTAAATATTGAATTTTTTTTCAAACTTTATTTGAAAATCGGAAACTTTATGTACTAACCGATAAGAATGCACTGAAAAATGTAAAAAAAAAGTTTATTAACAAATTTACATGTGTGGCAATGTTGTACAGGCCCGCACCAGACGAAATGTGGCACCAGACGAAATGTGGCACCAGACGAAATGTGGCACCAGACGAAATGTGGCACCAGACGAAATGTGGCAGTAATATTCGGTGCATGGAATAATAGACGACTTATAAAGAATAGAAAGAACGTCTTGATTCAATTTAAAAAAGAATAAAGTAAAATAATAAATACATAAGATGGAAAAGTGCGTATTATACATGTATAAAACCCTAGAATCTAGAAGGGCCGTGTACTGGGTATTGATTAGGCAAAGTTATCATAACTTTCTAGAAAAATATTTAGATTCTAAAATCAGGACTATTTTCTTACGCGGAAGCCTATAGTGTTAAGAAAACAACGAGAGACACTTCCTTTCACATTCTTTCGCTGTAACTGTGGAATCAAAGGCTGATAAGGTGAATAGCTGTGTGAAACAACATCAACTTGTAGCGCGGTGTGTGTGTGTGTGTGTGTGTGTGTGTGTGTGTGTGTGTGTGTGTGTGTGTGTGTGTCGAATGGGGTCTGATTGGGTTCCTTCCCTAGCGTCAAGACAGTGGCCAGTGGGGGCGATGGATACATTGGTGGCAGCGGCACGTAATGTCGATGGCAACGCAAGAGCAGCGTAAAATACGTTAAATGTGCGTCAATCAAGCTTAATTGTTGATTGAGTCTAAATTAACTGGCCTCGGGCGATAGTATCTTCTTCCGCCGACGCAACCGACACATTTTCCTTTGCCAACAGACAAACATCCAGCCAATTTATCGATGCTATTATAATTGTAATTTATTGGTAATTATTGCTGCGTTATAAGAATTAACTTTATTTTACGATCAAACAAGAATAATATAATAGCAACGATAATAAGATATACAGAAGCATTCTTAGAGAAGAAAAAAATGGAAAAAAAAAAAATTCTCTTGCACTTTGAGGTCCAAACTACTCAATCCAAGCCAGAAGATTCAGTCTTCGTAAAAATGGTAAATAGACTTTATCAGATGGTGAATATTAGTTTCAGTAGAATTCCTCTTTGAAGCGGGGGCGATTATGGTTGCCCACAACTTCCTATCTTTCGTAGCTCTAAGCAGTCTTTGTCCCCTTATCATCCATCTCACTTTCTGCTCTACCAACCATTGACGCAAGCACGTCAAGTAGGTTGATCATGGCTCTCCCCAACTTTCTATCCTTAGTAACTATACGTAGTATTTGTCCCCTTACTATCTCTCACATTTCGTCCCACCATCCATTTATACAAGCACGTCAAGTAGATTGATCATGGCTCTCCACAACTTCCTATATTTAAAGCAATATTTGTCCCCTTACTATCTCTCATACACCCTGTTCTACCATCCATTTACACAAGCCCGTTAAGTAGGTTGATCATGAGTTTCCACAACTTTCTAAACTTCGTAGCTCTGAGAAATATTTGTCCCTTTTCTGTCTCACACAGTGTCTGCTCTGTCATCAATTTACAAACGATCATACAATAACTTCTGTGAGTTTCAGTGTGCCATTTTCTTTGAGAACATGAGCGATCATGGCACCCCACAAATTTTTCGTAGGTGTTGTTCCCGACCTGCCATGAATGTACATAGTTGGTTACTCAACGTTTCCTTCTGCCTCTTTCGCCTTCAATATATCCTATAAGTGTCAAATTCTCTCTCTCTCTCTCTCTCTCTCTCTCTCTTTATTCTTCTTCATCTACCTGCTATGCCCCTTCAGAACGAGAGAGAAATCATGGCTATCCACAGCATCCTATATTTCATAAGTTTAAGCAATTTTTGTTCCCTGATTATCATTAAATATTAATTTGCATAAAATTATTTAGTATTTTTTTACTGCCATTTCGTCTAATAAAAGGCACAAGAATCTCTCAAGGTAGAGGGTTAATGAGTGAGATTGTAATGGAGGGAAAATGTGGAAGTAAGTGTATAATGAAGACGAGTATGCCAGGCATTAGTTGACCCTGGACACAAAGAGACAAAAATGTAGTTGTCAGGGAAGCATTCTCTCCGGAATTTGTTCAATAAAGTAACGGTTCTGGGAAAGAAGCTCTCTTAGTGGAATTCTATTCTTATCAAAGGAACATACGAAGGAAATGGAGATGGTTTGCTACCGTGAACACAGCTCCTAAATGGGTGGCACCAAGGAATGTTAGTTGTCCGAGCATCTACCATACCAATAGCGATATAACAATGAAAGGCTGGCAACGTTTCATCTGTGGGGGTAAGGTTTGAAGGGAAGAATAATTTAACATCCAAAAGGCAGTGTAAGGAAGGCAGTTTACTGGCACTGGTGCGCAGGGGGGTTACATAGAAGAAAGTTATGAGAAAGAGTGACAGGTTATAGGGGATATTAGGAAATGGATAAAAGAAGGATGAGAATACTGATGAGAGTGAAGTGGACGGAGAAAGGAGCATGAGAGAAAGGATACAAGTTAGTGAGATAGGAGATGACTATTGACTTTACATTTAAATTCTTGGAGATTGTAGCTGTTGGGGAAGCAAGCAAATGGAAGGGAATTCCACAGGCGGGAAGTGCGAGAGAAGAAGCTGATGGAGTAGAATTTGCGTTTACATTTTATTGGTTTCCCTGTAAAAGGGTGGGACCTACTTGTCAATCTTGTGGTTTGAGTAAATTCATATACAGGGGGCACCAGGGAGCTAAGTTTAGCCGTGAAAGTATTTGTAGAGGAGTCACAGGAAAGCCACATTGCGCCGGTGAGAAAGTGACTGTATCTGAGATGACAAGTCGGGATCGATCACATTACAGATTCTCCGGTGGATTTTGTCAAGGACACCTAGGTGAATAGCAGGGTCACCCGACCAGATATGGCAGCAGTATTCAATGCACGGGTGGATGGTAGCTGACTCTCTTGATATTGAACACTGGAGATTGGGCAGCACCAGCCCATATATGACAGCAATACTCCATCAAGAGTGAGATTTAGATTCAACAGGCATTCGTGGCAAAGAGCCTCTTTCGAGAAATCTACACCTCGAAATAACTTGATGACCAGAGCCTGGCAGTTGATCTCTCCTCTGACCAAAATCTCACAGATCATTGAGGAAAAAACTAACGAGTCGTTCAGTATATTCAAACTAGTGACATTTCATCACTGAGAAGACCCTAAACCTGTAGTAATCCTGTTGAGTGATCATAACCTTAACGAGACACCTTGCCTTGAATGCGTACTGGGTCTAAGCACACTTCTGTCTTCAGATGTAAAGCATTTATTTCGGTCATTGTAAAAAATGCTGGAAGAAGAGTCACTCCCTTGTTTTGTTCTGGAAAATACCTAATTCATGCTGCCATATTCTATCTTAACAAGAGTCAGTTCAGAGCAAGAATAGATTATTGCTGTCATATACAGGGGGGTGCGCTATAATCCGGACTAATTTTTCACTTGGCATAAAATGACAACCATATTAAATATATATTTTTTGTTTCAGATTTGTGTGACAACAATCTGTTGAATTAAGAACAAATTAAGCAAAATGTCCAGTGAACTTGAGCGCCGTACCGCAATTATTGTGGCCCTACGTTGTGGCCGCACGCCCAAAGAGACTGTTGAGGTTTTCATTTCCCAACATCGACTGTTTACGACATTACCAAGACCTGAAAGGACACAGATCATATTCCTTTGATTGGCAAAACAAAGTTCCCTGCCGGACTCCATTTCCTTGAGGTGAACTCCGATGAAAGGGGACGTCGTGCCTCCCCACTACTTTGGCAAATGTCAGACCGTGATGAAGGAGGTCTACTTGGATGTCATGAAGAATGTTGTGAAGTCATGGATTATTCAGGTAGCTGCAGGGAAGCCATGGCTCTTCCAACAGGACAGAGCTCTTGCTCATGCGTCCAATTTGGTCCAGGCTTCGTGTGACGGGAATCCGGACATGTTCTGGTCAAAGAAGTTCTGGCCCCCTAGTAGCCCAGACCTGAATCCTTGCGACTATTACGCATGGAGCGTACTTAAGAGACAGTCTAACAAACGTGCACACAATACTGTCGATTCCCTGAGGTCTACCATTATCGAGGCCGTGGCCAACTTGTCTAGGAAGCAGGTGACCAACTCCTGTAGGAGGTTTCGGCCTCGTGTGGGGGCTGTGATTGAAGTTGGAGGGGGCTGGATTGAATAATTTGGTAGATGAGAGTTCAGACAATAATGTTATAAAGCAATTTGTCATGTAAATACTTGCCATTCTGAATAAACACAATTTTTCTTTCCGTATATGTTTTCTAGATTGTAGTGCAGACCCCCCCCTGTATAAATTGGTGTTGGATTCTGGGTCTAAAACTCACTCCCAGCCTCAAACAGAACGCATATATCCGTGCCATCGCAAAAGATGCTGAAAGAATAGTCAGTTCCTAAAAATATCTAACATCTGGTGCCATGCTCTGTCTTTACAAGAACCAGATATAACCAAGAATGACTCTTTCTGGCATATCTGGCATGGTGTTGCATACTTGGTATTAAGTTCATACCAGGCCTCTGTTATGGGGAAACACACCTATTCCTCAGATAATGGACTCTCCCTCCTATACTAATAAGAGTTAGCAGGAAGTACTTGGGAAGTTCATGGGAGTTCTTTAAACTTTTATTGGAGTTCAGTAGAACTACTAGGCAGTTGGCAGTTAACCGAATACTTAGGAGTCAGCTTTCAGTGGAAGATTACCAAGTTCCTAACATTTTGGGTGCGTTAAGTCGATTAACAACCGACATAGCACGATTATAACCTTCATTGCGAAAACTACTCCACAACAGCCTCAAATAGAACGCATATATTAGTCCCATCACAAAAGATAGTGGAAGAATATTCATTCCGTTTTATAGCTTTAGAAAATACCTAACTAATGCTTCCATGCTCAATCTTTACAAGAGTCAAATCAGACCACCAATATATGCCCTGGTGTTATATTCTGGATTTAAAACAAGCAACCAACTTCAAACGGAACGCATATATTTGTGTCATCAAAAAAGATACTACAAGCATAGTCGGTTACTTGACTAGTGCTTAACGCAATCCAGCTTCGTAAAACTCGGTCGACTGCTGATATAGTTAAATCTTTAAAACTATTGTGGGGACCTACCTACAAACGGACTTGTCCACATCTTTATAATATGGGTACCAACTCTGAGTGGGAGTCACTGAATAGTGAACTTGCCTCTGCTACTTTTGACACTGTCAGCTCGCTGTCTTCAGGTGGAGATCACTCTCTGCCCGAAGGCAGAAAGCACTAACCAGTCGGGGTTCCGCTGAAGGGTAGAATCACGACTGGGGAAAGATAGACAGATATTTTTGGCCTGGCTATATGACCGGGAAGACCCACATTAAAAAGGCCTTGTGTCACATCTCGCCTTACGTGGGTAGGTGGGTAAATACCGTCACTGAATAGTAGACTTGCCTCTCCTACTATTGACGCTGTTAGCTCTCTGCCTTTTTTTGGCCGGGCTATATGGCCCGGAAGACCCACATTGTGTCACATTTTGCCTTCAGTGGGGAGGTGACTAAATCCTTTCACTGAGTAGTAGCCACAGAGTGAGTGAATGAGTGAGTCAGGGCGCCTGCGAGAGAAAGTACTCTCCAGTTTACCTTTGTACTCCGTTTCCTGAGAATATACTATTCAACCTTATATCCGAGTCCGTGTTATCTTTCTATGGCCCTTCGGTCATAACAAATACATTTAACCCACTGTTTCTTCTTAGTCATAAAGAGTGAATATTATACAATATTTGCCTATAAATTTCATTAGCCATTACCTTGTAAGTATTAACATAGAAATTGTAAAATATTAAACTGATATTGTCAAAATAATTTGTGCTATATTAAGATTGTATTTGTTTCTTCAGAATTTATATTTTAATGAGAAAGATGATAGTATATTTTGCCAAAATAATGCTTATGCTCCTTAGTTTATGGATACAACTCCAGTATTTACCCTTCTCCCCCACTTGAGAGATGTGACACAAGGTCTTTTTTAACGTGGGGAACCTGAGCGCGTACACCCAGGGACTGGTCAAAACATTACCTATCCACCATGGTTCAAAACCGGTCTAAACTGGTCTTAAACTGGTTTTATTCGGTCTTAATTTAGTGACCCCAGCCCGAATGCCGGAGACAACTCCATGTATTTTGATGACAAGTACCTGATCTTTCCTCTTAACTAACTCTCACAGGTCAATGAGGAAAAGACTTGAATACTTTTATTCAACACATTTAGAACTAAACTAGTAATGTTTCAAGATCACCAAGCAGACCCTAAATCTGCTAAAATCCTGATGCGTTCTCAAACCCTCAGTTCTGTGTAGGTTTAGGATCTGCTTACTATGTATTGAATGATACCATCCAGTCTTTTCCCCATTGTGTTATGAGAGTTCGGTTAAAGTAGAGATCAGCTGCCAGGCACTGACTATCAGGATATCGAAATAAATAGCGAACCAGGTTATACATCTTATTTTATGTGTCGTGTTCCTTCAGGACGTAGGTGATCATGGCTCTCGACAGCTTCCTGTCCCTTGTAATTCTTGATAAACTTTTTCTTGTTCTTTCTCCCAAACCCGGCTCTGCCATCCATTTAGTCATGCCTATCACATGTGTCACGCCTTATTTTCCCTCAGTCCGCCCTGTGAGTATCTGATTCTCCAAGTCCTCATTCTTTATTACATGTTCCAGAAACATCAACTGCTTCTTATTGGTGCTAAGTATAGCTTTCCTGTTTGGTTCCATTCTCTTCAAAACCTTGTTGTTGCTTACTCGTTATGTTGTAGAGTGGGTGATACGTCTGCAGCACTCTCAATGATGGAATGACCTAAGGCTGAAATTTAAGTAAAGAATAGTAGAATTCGAAGCGTAATATTCGAGTGTCATTCGAGCAATATTCGGACTGATTAATTGGGTGACTATTGCGAAGTAACTTTCTCTCTCTCTCTCTCTCTCTCTTTCTCTCTGTTATAAGTTCTGTCTTGTCTGTCATGATAACTGTACTGTTCTCTATATATCCGTTTAGCACCGGAAATTGTGCTGAATAATACCGAAGCACACTTTCTCTGTGTATCGTATCCACCTCAGCGATACAACACATTCGGTTCATGGTATTCTCAGCACCCTTCTGTAGAACCGCATTCCTGTTGATTCGAGTCTCTCCTCCATCTCTGAGGAGATTACCCAGCAGTTAAAATTATTTTAAGTAGTTGTTTTCTTTCTTCTTATTAACAGTATAATTAAATCTAAACTTATTTATAAATGAATCTTTGTCTGTGTGTGTGTGCCCGTTACCTATAGACTCCGTAACGGCTGGAATGATTTTCTTGAAAATTAAAACAGTTGTACTATAAGCATCTGCGAGAGTTCTTAGCTAGGTTTTGTGTCGAGGTACCCCCGATAAATATCGAAAATCGATAATCGAAAAAATCGGGTTATAGAAGAAGTGGTCCGATTTTAATCAAATTTGATACACTCGTAGACAAAGACATAAGAAAAGATATTCAGAAGTTTCAAGGTTGCGCTTCTTACAATAGTGCAGAAAATCGATAATATATATATATATATATATATATAAGGCAAAATGTTTGTGTGTGTGTGTCTGTTTATCTGCCTGTATGTCTGTATTTTTTCAGCCCTTTTATTTTAGTTTTTACTTTGGGTTTGGCTCTAAGTAGGTATAATTGTAGTTCTTAGTCTCAGCCATGATACCATTTACTCAGAGGACTTATTTAGCCTTCAAAATTCAGTTTACGACGAAAAAAACTTATTTGATATCGATACCAGGAAATCAAAATTTGACTTACATCCATTCATTTTTCTTTCAGTCTACGGTTTCGCTTTAACTGGAAACAACTATTGCTTTTTAAGTCTTTCGTGCCAACGTCCAAAGAGTCTGAGCTCCAGGACCATGGATTAGTTTTAAATTACAGCCGAGCACCGCCGGGTTATACTGCTAGTTTTATTAGAAAATAATCTTCCTTTTCTTAAATCTCTATTCCTTCTAGTTTTATCGTTTGATATTAATGCCGTCAGAGATCTAAGTTTAATTCAGTAATAATTTATCTAAATTCTTTTAGATAGTTGTTTTATCTTTTCCTGTTAGCAATATTAAATAATTTATATATATTATCTAATATTTCCCGTTCTTTTTCCCGCTAATTTTAAGTTTATCTTCACCTTAAATGATATTTACACGGTGAATTTTGATATTAATGCCATCTTAGATTTATTTTTAATTTAATTTCCCAATAATTAGTCTAAAATTAAAATTCCTTAAAATAGTTTATTATTATTATTATTATTATTATTATTATTATTATTATTATTATTATTAGCTATATAATATATAATTTGATTCTGACAAAGCAAACCTCGCTGCTGAGCTTGAAAAGGACATCCAATGTGTGGCAGACTGGGGTAAGAAATGGCTCGTGAATTTTAATGCTTCCAAAACGAAGTTGCTATCTATTAACCATCACAGACAATCGTTCTTACCCCCCCCCCTCTACATTAGCATGGATCAGGCTAGTCTCTCTGAAAGCAAAACACTGCGCCTCCTCGGGTTAACTCTCACAACAGACCCCAAATGAAATGACTATATCAAATCCATAGCTAAATCCTTCCCGTCTGAAACCATCCTGCACTATAAATTTACCACCCGCCCGTACATTGAATATTGCTGCCATATCTGGTCGGGTGCCCCTGCTATTCACCTCGGGGTTCTTGACAAAAACTAACGGACAATCTGTAATGAAATGGATCCTGACTTGGCAGCTCAGATGGAGTCACTTTCTCACTGGCGTGATGTGGCTTCCCTGTGTCTCTTCTACAAATACTTTCATGTCTTCTGCTCCGATAAACTTAGTTCACTGGTGCCCTCTATACATGAATTTACACGAGATTGACAAGTAGGTCCCACCCTTTTACAGTGAAACCAATAGAATGAATCCCCAACTTCTACTCTAACAGCTTCTTTTTCCGCACTTCCCACCTGTGAAATTCCCTTCCGTATACTTGCTTCCTCGACAGCTACAATCTCCAAGAATTTAAATGAAAAGTCAATAGTCATCTCCTATCTCACTAACTTGCATCCTCTCTCTCATGCTACTTTCTCCGTCCACTCCACTCTCATCAGTATTCTCATCCTTCTCTTACCCACTTCCTGAGATCCCTATAACCTGTCACTCTTTCTCATAACTTTCTTCCTATGTAATCCTCTGCGCACCAGTGACAGTAAAATGCTTCCCTTGGGACGATATGATTATAAAAATATTCTATACTAATATAATGTGGATATATAAAGTGGGGGATCAATTATACATGACAATCAATATATAAAATGATCCCTCACTTTATGGCCACATGCATCATTCTCTTACCCAATTCCTGACACCCTCTATAACCTGTCACTCTTTCTCATATTTTTACTTCTATGTAATTCTCTGCGCACCAGTGACAATAAACGGCCTCCCTTGGGGCGATATGATTATAAAAATATTCTATACTATTATAATGTGATTATAAACTGGGAGATCAATTATACATTACAATCAATATATAAACTGATCCCTCACTTTATGGCCACATGCATCCTTTTCTTACCCACTTCCTGAGACCCTATAACCTGTCACTCTTTCTCATAACTTTCTTCGTATGTAATCCTCTGCGCACCAGTGACAGTAAACTGCCTTCATTGGGACGATATGATTATAAAAATATTCTATACTATTTTAATGTGGATATAAAGTAGGGGATCAATTATACATTACACTCAATATATAAACTGATCCCTCACTTTATGGCCACATGTATCCTTTTCTGACCCACTTTCTGACACCCCCTATAACCTGTCATTCATTCTCATAACTTTCTTCCTATGTAATCCTCTGCGCACCATTGACAGTAAACTGCCTTCCTTGGGACGATATGATTATACAAATATTCTTTACTATTATAATGTGGATATAAAGTGGGGGATCAATTATACATCACAATCAATATATAAACTTGATTATAAAAAAGAAACAACAAATAACTTCCTGTTCTTAAATCCCTTTTATCTTTTCGGTATCGAAACTTATTTATAAATGGAACTTTGTGTGTGTGTGTGTGTGTGTGTGTGTCCGTTACCTTTAGACTCCGAAATGGCTGAACCGATTTTCTTGAAAATTTACACAGTTGTACTATAAGCGTCTGCGAGTGTTCTTAGTTAGGTTTTGTGTTGAGGTACCCCCGATAAATATCGAAAATCGATAATCGAAAAAATCGGGTTATAGAAGTAGTGTTCTGATTTTAATCAAATTTGATACACTCATAGACAAATACATAAGAAACGATATTCAGAAGTTCCAAGGTTGCAGTTCTTACAATAGCGCAGAAAATCAATATATATATAAGGCAAGATGTTTGTGTGTGTGTCTGTTTATCTGTCTGTATGGCCTTTATACAAATCCACAATTTTTATCTGATTCTCACCAAACTTCAAACAAATATTCTTTAGGCTGAGTCTGAGCTCAGGACCATGGATTTGTTTTAAAGCTTTCATTACACCCGAGCAACGCCGGGCTATACTGCTAGTAATTTATAATTGAAGTTATTTAATCAGTTTATTTTGATATTGACATTATTCGAGACCCTTTAATTGTGACGTTGAAACCTTTATTTTGTCTGACCCGATTCTTTCTTAATTCTACCCGGAAGAATAAAGTGGGGGATCGGTTTTCTATTGTTATTAAGTAATAAACAGATCACCCACTAATTATTACATAATAATAGAATACATCTCTTCTCCCTCTTGTTATGAGTCAAATAAAAGGACAGATTGGGTTCTATAGCCTTGGTCGGCAACCAGTCTACCGCAGAAAGCAATGGCAACCTAGTGCGGGATAATCTTCTGCTCAGTCAGTCATGTCTCTTTCGAGACATGATCGCTCAAGCGTGCATCACGTATGGCACTTAACTGAATGACATGTCGAGCCATTTTCCTCATAAGCATGAAAGTGCTGCTCAGCCAGGCCATCGATCAGAGGAAGTGATAATCGGACTGTTGGTAATGTCAGGTGAATGCGCTAAGTTGGGTAAGAACTCCCATTTAAGCGTTGCCAAGCAGGTTTTCACCCATTTTGCAACATGTGTCCCAGCGTTGTCATGTTACGAAATCACTTTGTCGTATCTCTGCTCATAAATCGGCAGTTTTTCTTTCAATTAGTCAGTCAGTTAAGTGCCATACGTGAAACACGCTTTGGCGATCATGTCTCGAAAGAGACATGACTGACTGGGCAAAAGATTATCCCGCAGTAGGTTGCCATTGCTTTCTGCGGTAGACTGGTTGCCTGCTAAGGCTATAGAACCCAATCTGTCCTGTTATTTAACCCATAACTGTCACGTATCGATACAAAAAAGAAGAAAAAACAGAAAAAAAATTCCTTTTCTGCTGTTGAAGAAGCTGCTTACACAAGACAAGAAGCCGTTCGACGTCTTTCAGCTTCAGCACATATGGTACTCAATGTCATTGCTTTTGAATCATTCCCAATGTTTTCAAACGTTTTGAAACTGTTGTATGATCAATTCCTAATGATTCTGCAAGTTCGACTTGCGCCTGACATGAGTCTTCATGAAGTAATGCCCTCATTTCTTTGTTTTCAAACTTTTTCGGTGCCTCAGACCGTTCGTTATCTTCCACATCAAAATCATTATTTTGTTTCTGCATGTTTATTTTAAAGGGTAGACAATAATTTTTAAAAACGGGTTGGATTTTAGGGTTATTTTATTTTTTTAAATTTGATTTCATCACTTAAAGAGACTGGATAGTTGAGGTTCGAATTAGAATTAAGTAATTATGGTATACTAAGGTATATTGGAGTAAAGGAAACCAAATAACTATAGGGTGGATCATTTATTTTAGTATACAATTTTTAAGTAATATTAGAGCATAAATTATAAAAGAACAATTGTAATTAATTAAATTTTAGAGAAAAATATTTTCAATGTTTACATAAAACCGTTAATTCATTCCTACAATTCAGCAGCACTTTATTTTTAGGGAACCTTTGTAATCTATCTGTTCTTTCATTTCCTTATATATATATATATATATATATATATATATATATATATATATATAAAAACTTATTTATAAATGGAAATTTGTCTGTGTGGGTGTGTGGGTGTGTGTCCGTTACCTATAGACTCCGAAACGGCTGAACCGATTTTTTTGAAAATTTACGCAGTTGTGCTATAGGCGTCTGCGAGTGTTCTTAGATAGGTTTTGTGTCGAGGTACCCCCGATAAATATCGAAAATCGATAATCGAAAAAATCGGGTTATAGAAGGAGTGGTCCGATTTTAATCAAATTGCATACACTCATAGACAAAGACATAAGAAACGATATTCAGAGGTTTCAAGGTTGCAGTTCTTACAATAGTGCAGAAAATCGATAATATATATATATAAAAGGCAAGATGTTTGTGTGTGTTTCTGTTTATCTGTCTATATGTCCTTTATACAAATCCATAATTTTTATCCGATTCTCACTAAACTTCACACAAATATTCTTTAGGCTGAGTCTGAGCTCCAGAACCATGGAATAGTTTTAAAGCTTTCATTACACTCTAGCAACGCCGGGCTATACTGCTAGTAAACAATAATAAGATGGAATAAAACTAGCAATATAACTATAGTAATAATGACGAGAGTAATGATACAGAGTTTTGTGAAAGTGTGTTGGCATAGCAAGCAAAAATAAGAAAGATTAAGTTAATACAAAAAATTATAGAAATAATGAAGAACATATTGATCCAAAGTGTTCGGATAAAATGAAACAATAATAACATGAGATAAAACTAGCAATAAAATAAAACTAATTGATCTAGAATGTTGGGATATCAAGCAACAATATTAATATGGGATAAAACTAACATAAATAAACCTATAGTTAAAAGACTTTATGAATTTTTTTAGACTAAATTTACTCTTACTAGCAATTTAATACAGAATGCGATCACATGTTTTTAATGGATTCTTTTGGACATGAAATCGGCTGGAAATATTGTATTTCGTTTTTCTCACAAACCTCATTAATCTGGTCTGGTGTAATTTAATTGAGACAGAAACGAAATCAACAAACAAAATTAGTTCGACCGTCTTTGAATTAAATTGTTATTGCCATAAAATGTCTTACCCAATCTTTCGTGCTATCATTTTTTCGGTCAAAGAAGCTTTGTTAGCAAGGTTTGTGGAAATGATTCCAATTTAAATATTGTTCTATCCTTGTCTATACGATTTCTTCTTTTATCTTTAATTCTTGTGCCATGTGTTGCTAATTAATTTACCAACGAAGAGAGAGAGAGAGAGAGAGAGAGAGAGAGAGAGAGAAAAGATAATAGCTGAATGACATGTGGAATGCAGTTTTATCTATCTATCTATCTATCTATCTATCTATCTATCTATCTATCTATCTATATATATATATATATATATATATATATATGTATGTATTAGGTATGCAGATAAGGTATTCTGGGTTAGGTACGCAGATTTTAGGGCTTAAAGTGTTCAATTAATAGTGTTAGAGCGTGTGTAAATATGACACTTTAGTCAACACTGAATGGCGACAGTCTGTTTTATGAACGAAAGCAATCTTCAAGCTATATATATATATATATATATATATATATATATATATATATATTAAATCCCAAAAAAGGAAGTGTATATAGGTAAAATCCCAAGAACTATTAATATTAATTTTATCAATATTAAAAATGATTTAAATAAAGGGCACGATGTTAATAGCTTTTATCTATTTACGGAGCCAAATATGATAAAGCGAGAATTTTCTCGTTGAAATAGCTATTTAACGCAATGTGAATTTCGGAATTCATAGGCATCCACATACAAGCCCGTTTCGCTGTATCACAGCTCATCAGCGTGGCTAGATATATCCACTTGCTTCTGGCCGGGATCGAAACTCGACTGATTTGGTGTCAGTCGGAGTCTCTACTCCCTAATCCATCGGCGCATGGAATCAGGAAAGGGAAATTCTAACGTCTTGTATATAAACAAGTGTATACAGACGCCAGTGTATACAGACGCCAGTCACCGAGAGAACTCAATTCATTTCTGAAGAGTCAAGCATTATAGTCGAAGTGGGAACTGTTTTTATATTTGTGTGTGTGTGTGTGTGTGTGTGTGTGTGTGTGTGTGTGTGTGTGTGTGTGTGTGTAAATAGATACGTAAGGGTAGATAATGAAGAGACTACGATAGATAGATAGATAGATAGATAGATAGATAATGAAGATAGATACATACTTAATGAAGATACTAAGGTAGACATATTGATATACAGATAGATAATGAAAAGGCTATGATGTATAGTGGGAACTGGCACTATATTTAAGAGTTGCGTACAAAAAATAATCAACGCTTTATATCTTTTTTAATACGTAGATAATTTTATACACATCTACCGATATATCTTAGTCTTTTCATTATCTAACTATCTCAGTTTGTTCGTCCCTACAGTGAAATAATACTGAAAATATTGGTTCATGATCGATCATCGTTGTTAAGCAGCGTCGAGCCCAGCCAATGGAATTGAATGGGTAACTACTTGGGAACACTGTGTACTGTCAGAGAACGACCTCCTAAAATATATTTAGGTTTTAAATAATCCCACAATGTGTTGATAGGTAAGTAAAGATACTAATTTGTTTTGTATCTATCTCATTAGTTTCGTATCTGAGGTCATTTGAATATTATAAAATATCATTCAGTCAAAACGGCTCTTAGAAGTAGAGTCCCGATCGTAGATCGAATTCCTGCAATTCAAGAATTTTTCCAATCATCATTCTATTTCTTTGACAAACGTTTTCTTCAGTTTAGTTTTTTAGGGATCAAGATTAATTGTTGTTAATCATAGGGATCAAGATTCTGACATCATCGTTTTGACATTTTAGGCTCAAGATTATTTTTGTTGATCTTAGGGATCAAGATTTTCGAGTCTAAGGGATCAAGATTGGTTTATGTTGATCTTAGTGATCAATATTTTCTAGTAACAGGAATCAAGATTAATTTCTTAGGGATCAAGATTTTGACATCTTAGGGATCAAGATTTTAATTTATGCTAATTTTAGGGATCAAGATTAAATTTTGTTGGTCTTATGAATCCAGAATAATTTATGTTGATCTTAGGGATCAAGATTAATTTTGTTGATCTTAGGGATCCAGATTTAAGTATATAAGGCATCAATTTTATATTTGTTGATCTTAGGGATCAAGATTAATTTATATTGATCTTAGTGGTCCACATTTAAACATTTTAGGGAACAAGATTGATTTACGTTAATCTTAGGGATCAAGATTATTTTTTGATCTTAGGGATCCAAATTAAGACAACTTAGGGATCAAGATTAATTTACGTTGATTTTAGAGATCAAGTTTAATTTCTGCTGATCTTGGGGATCCAGATTTAGACATCTTAGAGATCAAGATTGATTAACCTTGGTCTGGCGAAGTGAGTAAGTGCAGCACAAAAACAGTAATGGGTTAAATTGACTAACCGACCTGCAGATAGACAAACGTGGCGAGTACAGCTGTATCCTTTAATACATGGTCGATCAGGCAAAGATTTTTTTCAATACCAGGGAGAGGATCATGGGTCTGGATGCTTATATATTTCTAAAAATTTAATGGATTTTATATTTAATCTAACATTTGTATTACTTCAAGGGTTATTTTTTTTAGTGGAAACGAGTATAACTTTTAAAGTCATACACACATTGTTTTATTATTATTTTCAAATAAAACTTTAATAATTTTTCGATTCTACAAAACTAATTCGAAAATTTGAAAAAGCCAATAAAATAATAAAACATTGAAGAAATTGTCATAATTATTAAAGAAAACATGTTTAAAATAATATATATATATATATATATATATATATATATATATATATATATATATATATATATGATTTTATAATTGTGTCGCCCCAAGCAAGGCATTTTACTGCCACTGTTAAGCAGGGGTTACATAGGAGGTAAGTTATGAGAAAGAGTGGCAGGTTACAGGGGGTGTCAGGGAGAGGGTAGGAGAAGGATGAGAAGAATACTGGTGAGAGTGGAAAGGATAAAGAAAGCCGCATGAGAGAGAGAGAGAGAGAGAGAGAGAGAGAGGATGCATGTTAGTGAGATAGGAGGTAACTATTGGCTTTACATTTGAATTCTTGGAGATTTTAGCTGTTGGGAAAGCAAGTAAATGGAAGGGAATTCCACAGGTGGGAAGTGCGAGAAAAGAAGCTGATGGAGTAGAGTATATATATATATATATATATATATATATATATATATATATATATGAAATTACAGACAAACGTATATATAGATACATTCGTAAATTACACACACACACACACACACAAACACACACACACACACACACAAACACACAAACACACACATACACACACACACACACATATAGACGTGTATGTTTCACTGTATTCTCACATGGTCTATAGATCGCTTAATGTGCAAAAGTGCTAGTGATCAAGAAACACTGATTTCTATGTCTCTCTCTTGCTATCTATCTATCTATCTATCTATCTATCTATCTATCTATCTATCTATCTATGTCTCTGTCTCTATCCATATATATATATATATATATCTGTCTGTCAGTCTCTGTCGCTCTCTAATATATATATATATATATATATATATATATATTAGAAAGAGAGACAGACAGACACACACACACACACACATATATATATATATATATATATATATATTATGCTCTCATTACGATTGAATATTAAGTAAGTAATTCATCAATTTTTTTCGACTCGACCTCAACAGAATGCAGAAAGCACTGGACGGCCGTTTCGTCCTATATTTGGAACTCATCAGCAGTGATATTATAAGCTTGAACCTGCTCATAATGCTGCAGTGTGAGCGGCTTGGTGATAGTAGTCGTGGCTCTGGGAGGCACAGTCCTATGGGTAAAAAGGAGCTCAGCTATAATAGCGGAGGCCCTGGCTCAGCAGAGTTCCACCACGGAATATGAGAATGAGCGGCGCTATATCGAGTTTAATTCGTTACCTCTTCGTCACCGGGGCCCGTGGTACAGTTGGTATGAGGTTCGCTTAATAACGCAACTCAATGGGTTTAAATTCCTGGTAGTGGATGCGCACTGCTGATGATGATGAGTCCCAAATATAGGATGAAACGGCCATACAGTGGTTCCTGCATTCTGTTCATCCGCTGACAGATCTGTTTCGCCGTATCACAGCTCATCAGTACGGTTGGACTCCGATTGCTTCTAGTCATGATATATATGGTGAGGGAAATCGAATATCAAAACGGATGTGACATGTTTACCCAACAAAATTTTCCAATGTGTCATTCACTATTAATCTCATATATAGATTTGTATATAATATGTTTTATTCCTCGCGCGCGCGCGCACACACACACACACACACACACACATACATATATATATATATATATATATATATATATACGGTGCGATTGGGTACATTTTTGCAATTTATATTCTTAATTTCGCTCATGAGCGTTTTCGCGGCTTGTCGACTGCACAGTATAGTATGGTCTGTTGGGCATCATCTGTGAAAAAAAGAGCACTATGACGCAATTTACTCCGAAAAAGATTTGAAAACAGTATGATGCACTGCTTTGCATTCTTACCGAAAGATTCAATACAGACATTTAAGATTGTTTGGATATATATATATAACGACCGATACTTAAGATTAGAAATGCATTTGAAAACTGACAAATTCTTCTTGAAGGGCTGTTAGTTTTTATTCCAAACTAATAGATTAAATTTATTATTTCTAATAAGTAAAATATTTGCTCTGTTTCAAACTGAATTTAATTTGATTGAAATCTTTTTATTATCAATAAAATCGATGAAAAATATTTTCAGTAATATCCTTCAAAAACAGAATATACTTTTCTGAAATTTATTTGATGATGGTTAACTGAATTAAAGTTTTAATAATTTGAATTAAAACAAATATTACGTTAAGTAATAATCTATAATTTAGTGATAATTTAGTAATAATAACTTAATTACATTTTTTTTTTATTTTCAATAAAATCGCTGAAAAATATTTCAATAATATCTTTCAAAAGATAGAATTTCCTTTTCTGAAATTTATTTGAGGAAGATTAACCGAATTAAAGTTTAATTTGAATTAAAACAAATATTACATTTAGTTCAAAATATTACAGAAAAACATTTTTTAAATGTTTATTTATTTATTTATTTATTTATTTTTGTTTTCTTTTACTCTGGAGTGGATGTTTTTATTAGCCACTGACACATCTATCGATAACCTGATGATTGCATGATTCATGTCAGGGGAAAAGAATGACAGCGAAATTGCATGACAAATACAATGTAAAAATCCTTTTTATGCATTTTTATAACTGGCCAATAATCTTTATAAAAAAGATAATATTTTAAGAATTTTAATATGGCAGTAAATACTGGACAATCTCATTAAAGACCAAATATGAGAGCAACGACGAGATTTTGGAGAGGATGGAAACGAAAAGGAAGCTGATACTTAACATCATGAAAAGACAGCTAAAGTGTCTGGGACATTTAATGGGGAAGAGGGCTTGGAGAATCTGATACTCACAAAACAAATAGAGGGGAAGAGAGACAGAGGAAAGCAACGCAAACTATTTGATTGACGTAAGCAAATGGATGACAGAGCCGGTTTTTTTGGGGGGTGGTTACAAAAGAAAGAGTGACAAGGGATCGGGAGATGTAAAAGACCATGATCGTCTAGGTCCTGAAGGAACACGGCATATAGAAGAATAATAATATATAATTGAACTAGCAGTATGGCTCGGCGTTTCTCGGGTGTAATGAAAGCTTTAAAACTAATCCATGGTCCTGGAGCTCAGACTCAGCCTAAAGAATATTTAAAATAATAAAATAATTGCGACAATTTACCAATCGCACATAGAATATATATATATATATATATATATATATATATATATATATATATATACATACATACTAGCAGTATAGCCCGGAGTTGCTCGGGTGTAATGAAAGCTTTAAAACTAATCCACGGTCCTGGAGCTCAGACTCTTTGGACGTTGGCACGAAAGACTAAAAAGCAATAGTTGTTTCCAGTTAAAGCGAAACTGTAGACTGAAAGAAAAATGAATGGATGTAAGTCAAATTTTGATTTCCTGATATCGATATCAAATAAGTTTTTTCGTCGTAAACTGAATTTTAAAGGCTAAATAAGTCCTCTGAGTAAATGATATCATGACTGAGACTAAGAGCTACAATTATACCTACTTAGAGCCAAATCCGAAGCAAAAACTAAAATAAAAGGGCTGAAAAAAATACAGACATACAGGCAAATAAACAGACACACACACATATTGTCTTTTATATATATATATATATATTATCGATTTTCGGCACTATTGTAAGAACTGCAACCTTGAAACTTCTGAATATCGTTTCTTATGTCTTTGTCTATGAGTGTATCAAATTTGATTAAAATCGGACCACTCCTTCTATAACCCGATTTTTTCGATTATCGATTTTCGATATTTATTGATGGTACCTCGACACAAAACCTAGCTAAGAACACTCGCAGGCGCTTATAGTACAACTGTGTAAATTTTCAAGAAAATCGGTTCAGCCGTTTCGAAGTCTATCGGTAACGGACACACACACACACACACACACACACACACACACAAACAAACAAATTTCCATTTATAAATAAGTTTAGATTTTAAGTACTTTGGCTTTATAGTCTTACTTGTGAAGATGCTTGTTGAGGGAATGCCACACAAAGTTTTAAATTTATTACAGTTATTGTAATAATATAATAATTTATGATAACGTCGTGTGTGGACGTTCATATTTATAAAACTCGGCACGTTTATATTCGCGACACAAATTTGAATTTAAAAAATATACTGTGGTTGCTAAATTGTAGGAAGTTTTTTCATTTGTGATTAGTAAATATAGTTTTTTTTAATTTAATAAAAATATCACCTGACCGCTACAAATTAATACATAATTTTAAAAGATTTAAAACTATAAATTATACTAATTAATTTTTATAAAAATTGAAATAATTTTTGCAAAAATTTATCATTCACTGAAAAAAAAATCTTTCTTAAAAATATATATTATATATCTTATTTATAAAAGCAATTAAATGCTTTTCCAATTAAATAACGTCTTCGTATGATTCCATTTTGTATTTTTGATTTTTTTGTTTTGTTTTGTTTTGTTTTTGTTGTTTTTTTTGTTTGGTTTTTTTACTTTACGATTCAAAGCAGATCTCTGTAACTGGTTATACTATTTGAAGAAAAAAAAAAAAAAAAAAGATTGATTTAAATTTTCTACTGACTTGTCCTGATAATCATTATACCTATTAACCGGCATAAAAAATGTCTCGAAATTTCATAAATTATATAAGGAGGTGGGATAACATATTTAATAATAAAATATTTTTATCAAATGAATCACTTCAAAAATTAATTTGTGAACAAGTTTTGAAAGTTTCATTAAAATCCAACAATTATCTGATTTTTGCAAGTATTTCCTAATCAATGCATTTTTCACTGCAAAAAGATGCTCAAAATTCCAATACGAATGATGTTGACGTCAGACTAACGAAATTTTTAACCGAAATTTTGAAGTTTCTAAAGAGGATTTAAAAAAGAATTAGTTAAAAAATATCCTTTAGTCTTAAGTAAAAAAAAAAAAATGTTGACTATAAAACATCGTTTTGATTCATTTTTAAGAAATTCTTTAAGTATGCGCAAAGATTCGCTAAAATTACGGATATATATAATTGTCATCAGCAGATAAATCTGTTTCGCTGTATCATATTAGACTCTGATTGCTACACAACCCAGGCTCGGAACCCGACCGATTTGGCGTCAGTCGGCGACACTACCCCTGGGCCACGGGGTGTTCAGTGGAAGAAGATAGTTTTTTTAGCGCATATCATATTACGCGCCCAATAGTTAGCGTGCTCAAATTTCATTTTTACTGAAATGAGTGATGCGTACACGCTAGAGTGGCTACTGTTTTTCAAAGTCTACCTTTCTTCTAGAGTGCTCAATCAGGGTGTGAGAGCGTAATAATTATATATATATATATAACTTCAAACATTACTTTTAGTATTTGAGTAGACAGCCCGTTTTTAAAACACTGTTTATCACGTCTACCGAGCCGAATTTAAATCACATATGTTTGTGTGTGAGTGAAAAACGTATGCATGTATTTATAAGTTTATGGACTCTCCCGTCGATTTCGACGTATGAACGTTTAACTCAGACTACCACACAAAGAATTATTTAAAGTGGTGAAGGCTTGTGTAGCACCATCCACACTTTTTGGAACTGCTGATAACAAACAATCGGAGCAGAAGCCTGCCACAGATCTCAATTATTTAACCCATAACTGGAGGTAAGGGACGGATTAATACCTTTCCCAAGGGTATCAGTGCGTAAGTGAATGCAAAGTGTTCGACTGGAATTGGAACTCGGTTCACCGATTACGCCCTCCGAGCCAACATCCACTGTACCACAACGCACATCAGTCAATAACGCTTACAGCGCCTAGTATTCGCAAGCGGTCACCCATGGATTATATATATATATATATATATATATATATGTAATCCACGTATACTGTCTTAATGTGTATATGAAAGAATATTAAAACGTTTTGAGTTTGAAAATGTGTTTTTTTGACAGTATTTGTTTATTTCTACTATTGTATTTTATATTTCAGACCGCACTCGGTCCTTCATCAGAAACAAATGATTTAATAATTTGAATCATTTGTTTCTGATGAAGGACCGAGGGCGGTCTGAAATATAAAATACAATAGTAGAAATAAACAAATACTGTCAAAAAAACACATTTTCAAACTCAAAACATTTTAATATTCTTTCCTTTATTATTTAAATATAATATATACACGGTACTTATTTGAAAGCGCTCAATATCAGTGATAGGACTGACATATTCATATAGATAGGTGTGAATTTGTGACCCTGTGTTTCACGCTCTTGCGATCAAGATCATGAAACCCAGGGTCAAAAACTCACACCTATATATATACATTGTGTGTGTGTGTGTGTGTGTGTGTGTGTGTGTGTGTGTGTGTGTGTGTGTGTGTGTGTGTTTAGGCAGCATTTTTTCATTGATGTATATTTCAATAAATAATATAGAGGAGTTTTGTCGATTTATTTTATGTAAATTTTTTTCATATCATCTGATAAGCTTAATAGCATTATCGTTGAAAGAGGAAAGAAAACCACAATATTGATACATGTTTTTATTTAATCCTTTCTGAGCTTTCGGCTTACATCAGCCATTATCAAAGATGACAAGAGTGTTGGCTATAACGAACTGTTCGCGGATGACAATTATAGTAGTCGTCTATTTTGTTTGTGTGGAGGATTAGCGAACACGTGCGTGCCTGCTGGAAGCGAAAATCACACTACAGCTTGTGGCGTCTCACATGACCACACAAGAGTGACCACACATGACCACACATGGCCACACGAGGGCGAGAAGTATTAAGCATGGAAAGCCATTGGGATAACTGTAATCTATTATAGGCCTTTGAGAATGTTTGTGGAAAGGATTAAATAAAAACATGTATTAATATTGTGATTTTCTTTCCGCTTTCAAGGATAATGCGATTAAGCTTTTAAAAAGTTTATATAAAATAAATCGACAAAACTTGTCTAGAGTATTTAATGAAACATGCATCAACACACCCACCCACACACACACACACACACACACACACATATATATATATATAAGGGAAAAATTTTGTTACGATCGTCATTCGTGATCGAGAGGTCTAAGGCGCGCCAAATCACATGGTGGCTTCTTGTGGATAAGAGTCGCAGGTTCAAATCCTGCCGAATGACACACATTTTCGAAATAAAAATTTATCGTAAATAATGTTTGATTATAAACAGAATGTCTACTTAAATCGATCAAAAATAATGTTCAAACAAATCATTTCAAATTGTCGGTTGTTTATAACCAGTTTCGTTAATTTTCGTTAATTTCCGTAATATATATATATATATAACTTCAAATATTACCTTTAGTGGGTACACGTATTTGAGTAGACGGCCCGTTTTTAAAACCTTATTTATTACGTCTAGCGACCCAAATTTAAACTTGACGATCCATACCGACCCGAAGAACTGCATGAAACACGCAGGTATGATTACCACTACATCTTTCACCCGGTTGAAGGTAAGTGACTTTATTGACCTTTTTTTTTTCTTTTTCACATGGCAAATTCTTTTGCATAATCAAAACATCTGAAGAAATTCTTTTTACATTGTTATGGAATTTTCTTTTGGATCCATCTATCGCCCAGTTCACACTCCACCCACGTCTATTGAACAGGTTAAGAGGCTCATCCCTTGTTCCTTGTTTAGGATGTGGTTTCCGGATTTCTCTTTTCCAATCTTTTCACTATTACGTAGCCCGCTGCACATCAGTGGCGTTACCGCCTTGCTCGGGGTGATACGATTAAAAAAAACAATATTGTTTATATATATATATATATATATATATATATATATATATATATATATATATATACAAATTTATAACAATTACATTTAAAATTTAAATCATAATTGTGTACAATTGTACGTTAAAGGCTGTGATAAATATATTTTTAATTGTACACTTTCTGGTTTTTAAAATAAATATACGTAAATTTTATATCTATAAAAGAAATAGATATCAATTATTGATTAGTGTTTTCTGCGTCCTTGCTCGGGCCATACTGACCAGGTCGTCACCACCCTGCCACACACTGATCAATTCCAACAGCTGCTGATCAAGAAGAAGTAGAAGAAGAAAAGAAAAACAAAAGAAATGTCTCAATAAATAAGAAAGGCAAAGTAATATTGACAAACATACGATAAATAAAAATGGTTCATCATTCTCTAAAATATTGTTTTCCATCTTCTTAACTGACCGGTCAGGCAGCAGGTGACGAGGGTTGGAAGTGAACTTTCGCTCCTCTTCTTCTTCTATGTGCCCTGTCCCTTCAGGACGTAGGCGATCATGGTTCTCCACGTCTCCCTATCCCTTGTGGCTTTTAGTATGTTTGCTCCTGTTACTCCTGGCAGCCTCCATTCTGTCATCCACCTGATCAGGCCCTGCAAATATGTTATCCGCTGCCTTCCTCTGTCTCACTTTCCTTCTATCTGGCCAGTCAGTATCAGGTTCTTCAGGCTCTCCTTCCTCATTGCGTGTCCCAGAAACTTCAGTTGTCTCTTCCTGATGCTCAGTATTAATTTCCTTTTTGTTGCCATTCTTTCCAACACCTCATCGTTGCTTGCAAGCTCAGTCCACGATATCCGTAGCATCCTTCTGTAGAACCACATTTCCGCTGCTTCCAGTTTTGTCCTCATTTTTGATGATATTGTCCAGCATTCACTGCCGTATTGAAGAACTGACATCACATAGCAATCTAGCACACTTTTCTTTGTTTCTTTGTTAGTACTTTACTCAGCTTCTGGAACGCGTCCTTTGCCATGCCAATTTGCCTTCGGATCTCGGTGTCGCACTTTCCATTTCCTGTTAGAACACTTCCTATGTATTTAAATTTTTGTACTTGCTTGATTCTGGTGTCCCCCACCCGTATTTGGCATTTTGGGTTGCACGTTTTGCTGATGACCATGCACTCAGTTTTCTTGAAGTTTATTTGCAGTCCTTTTTTGTCACTCTCCACCGCTACCTTCTGTAGGAGGTCTTGTAGTTTCCTTTCCGTATCTGTAATCAGCACTGTATTCGCTCATCACAAAAGCAAAAGACACACAGACACAAAATAAAAAAACGCAAAGAAAAGTTATTTGTCTTTTCATTGGGTTGAAATAGCCAACCAAACGCCGTCATTATGGGCGGGGCTTTTCTTTTCTTTTTCTTTTCTTTTCTTTTTCTCTCTTTATTTTTACTTCGGATTAATTGACTTAAAACTACTTCGCTGGCTTTGACGGTCGGGAAAAAAAAATTAAAAATAAATAAATTAATTAATTCAAAAGATTAAAAATAAGAAAAAAGATAACATTTATTGTTTAAATGCTAAATTAAAAAAAAGATAATAACATACAGTAGCTCGATTGTAGTCAAACGAAACAAAACTTGAAACAAAATTGCGAACAGACGAATGCTTTCAATATACATTTTTTTGAAACTAAAAATGGAGCATTCTAACCTTGAAAACCCTCAAAACATTAGTTATCGAAGCGCCTACTGCACTGTAAAGTGATAGAAAGCTCGGATATCGTGTATTTTAGCTCTACTAGGATTCCCATTATAATTACCTGTTCCAGTCTAAACTAACATCCCTATCGTTCAATTGACATCCTCCCCGATTTGGTGAACAGGAGTTGAGGTTTATGCTTTGTTTCCTATTTAAGATTGTGTTTCCGGTTCAGTCTCAACTAAAAATTTACTTGAACTTTATACTATAGTGGGGTTATCCATTCTAGTGGAGAGTAGTTGTATGTTGTTGCAGATTAACGGAATTTGGCCTCGTTGTAGATAGACCACTAGAAGTCATAATAAGGTTATAAAGTAAGAAAAGCAAATTGGGTTTAGAAATACCATTTTATATATACACATATCAATTGAGGTTTTTACAATTAAAGTAATCCTTTAAGTATAGTCCAACTGACGTTAAAATGTTCATGGCAATAAATGCTGAAAAGAGAATTAATGCTTAGGAATGTGGGAGCGTTATAAGTAAGGAATGTTTTTGATGTATCCGCTCCTTTGGTCAGTAAATAGTTTTGAGACAGCTAAGGATAAGATGATAGGGAAGGGAGACAAGCATAGTAATTCGCTTGACTTCGGTCAAGGGAGATACTAATTACTATCGTCTCTCTCTCGTCTGTCTGTGTGTGTCTGTCCAGGTCTGTCTGGCGATGCTTTCTGTATCGGCTTTTTATTTCGACTTTTTGGATCGCAGCAGATCACTTGGGAATTCACATCCGTATTTGATTCTGGGCTTCCCATTGGCTGATAAATAAAATTCGCGTAGGCTCGCGAACTGGAATTTAATATTTAATTAATTTTTAGTTTTCTACCGGAACACTGCGTCGAGCCGGCTGCGCACCGACGAGTTTTGGTCATTTTCTTTTTGGTTGTGAGAGTGCAAACATCCGGTCTCTAGCTTTGTTCGGTATCACCACAATACTTCTAATTTCTCCACATAAAACTTTGAAATTTGCTTTACTAATGATTTATTTTTTCTTAATAAGAGTAGAAAGGTTTGCATGTCGTCCGATTCACACTCCTCCCATGTTTAAAGTAAAGTTTTATCAATGGTTTCTGTTGTGGCGACTTGTGTACGAATCTTCGTCGCCAATTCGTTGTGGATTCCGGGCGAGGAACCGTACAAAATAATGAATAACAGAAACAGATATTGAGATAGAAAAGTAGGTTATATTGAACGTAATATACAAACTTGAACGCAGGTTAGTAAATCCAGAAATACTATTAGTAAGAAATAAATATATGCAAGTATTGAAGTGAAGTCGCTTGAAATAGTATATCCGTGTATATTATTTTAGCTGAGTGGAGCTCAGAGCTAGTCTGACGAAGTAGTCTCTGGGTAACTTCGGTATCTCTCGGTAACTTGCGTATCAGTTCCGGTACTCTCCGATAACTCGCACGGATCTCTACGATTACTCTCAACCCTCAACTGCTGTTCTCTCTATGGCGGGAGTATATGTATACTCAGTCGAGTTCATTATCATATACGAAAGGGGAGATCCCACAACAGTTTCCTGTTTAGGAATGGGTTTTCGGTTCCTTCTAAAGTATTTTCGCTCCTTTTCATTCGCTATAAGTCTTTGCATATTGGTAGCATTATCGCCTTGCTTAAGGTGAATTGATTAAAATAGAACTTAGGAAGCACCCACGAAGCCTACTATGCAGCGTATTACAATAAATAATAAACGACCTCACAGTACCATAATATTGTATATTCAGCTCGACCCTTTGACTAGTGCACCCTTGTACCAGTCTAAGATATGCTTAAAAATATCAATTGTAGCTAATTGTCAGATTATTGGGTTTTTTTTTTGGTTTTTTTTAATTTTTTTTTTTTTTTTATATCATTTCACTTCAGGACATTTGCGATCATGGGTCGATATAGATTTCGTTTCTTCATGACCTGTTAGCAGTCTTTCTTGGGAGAGTTATTAAAGTGGCACCCCGTTGCCTTCACCACAGTTAGGAATTCATTCAAAGTTGTAGTTCTCCTGGACTATCTAACATTCAAAGCTAAAGGGCTCAGTTTACTCCGCTGGAGATGGCAGGCATAAGAGCGGAGAACAGAGAAGGTAGAAGTTGAGCTATACTGGTAGTTCTACAGAAGGATGCTGAGAATACTATGGACTGAGCACGTGAGCAAGATGAGGTGTTGGAGAGGATGCAAACCAGAATAATATTAATTACCATCAGGAAGAGACGTCTGAGATTCCTGGGGCATGTAATGAGGAAGGAGGACTTAGAGAATTTAATACTTACAAGAAGGATAGAAGGCAAGTGAGATAGGGGAAGCAGCGAAAGACATTTTTGATGGGCCCTAGCAAATGGATGGTGGAGCGGGATTTGGAAGGGATCCCAAGAGGAAAAATATTAAGAGCGACAAGAGACACAGCCAAGTGGAAATCCATGATCGCTTACGTCCTGAAGAGACACGGCACATGAAGAAGAAGACGTTCACCCAGTACAAGACCCAAGAGTCAGACAAGAAGGTAGAGGGTTGCTATGTAGAAATTAGATGAGCATAAGGAAAGGAAAGAAATGAACTTCATGAAGCTATGCAGAAATGATAACGACTAAATCTTAGACTTGAAGTGGTCAAGAATATAGTGACTGGGAATACATCTTGCCAGAAGGCTGTTCGACAAAGCAGCAGTCCCTGGAAGACTCTGTCCTAATGGAACTTACTTATTACTATCGAGCCCAAAAATGGCACCTTCAGCGTGTTGTCTGAGTTTGAGGTTTGTTGTTGTTGTTGTTGTTGTTTTTGTTTAACGGCATATCAACCTCTGTGAGTTATTTAATGCCAAAAAGGTGGGGTTTTAAGGTATTTTTTTTAATGTTTAGTTATAGTAAGATGGTTGATTTAGTCCGATTTTAATTAAATTTTTTGTTTTTATTCTTTTTTATTTTAGAAACTGAAGATGTCTTCTAGTTTTGTAATCAAAAATGTTTTGCTGAGTATAATTCTTTTCCTTCAAAAATGTGTTATGGCAATAATTTTTCATGAAAAATATATTGTTGTTTATATTTTTCCTTCCAAAATGTATATTTTTTCTATAAAATTCTATTTATTCAAAAATGTATTCCTTGTTATAATTTTTTTTTCTTCAAGAATGTATTATGGCAATATTTTTTTTCCTTAAAAAATGTATTGTTGGTAATATTTTTCCTTCAAAAATGCATATTTTTCTATAAAATGTCCTAACGTGCCAGAAGTTATCGGGAATTTCTTCCCTTCGTATAGGAACCTTCTCTTGCTCAGTAAAGTACAGCAGCTCTACGTGGCATCGATACACGTGGTAGAAAGACCCTTAGAAAGATGTTGATTGATGGCATCTCAACAGTTGTCCACAGACAGGCCAGAGATGTCTATTTATTAAGTTTTTTGGCGACTTTTTGCTGGTGTCGAATATCTGTTCTGCTCGTTCTCATAATTCTCTTTCTTGCAATCTCACTCAGTAACCTTTTAATTGAGTGGCCTCTAGACTTTGTATTCAGTCAATGAAGTGCCATACGTGATACATGCTTGGGCGATCAAGTCTCTTTCGAGACATGACTCACTGGGCAGAAGATTATCTCGCAGTAGGTTGCCATTACATTCTGCGTTAGACTGGTTGCCAGCCAAGACTATGAAATCCAGTCTGTCCTGTTATTTAACCTATATAAATGGAGGAAAGAGACGGATTAATGCCTTTCCCAAAGGCATTTGCGCGTAAGTGAATGCAATGAATTCAACTGGAATTCGAACTCGGCTCCCCGATTTCTCGTTCCGAGCCGATATCCACTGCACCACAAAGGTGAACTATTAAAAACAAAGGTGACAACTTGCAAGGAACTTGCCATAATTGTGTGCAATGTTTGCATGCAAGCAGACATTTACACCACGTGCCGGAAATGCTCAATTAGGCCTATGTCGGATGAATATGGTAGTCGCACGATTCATCAGAAATCTCTAAGACGCTCCTCAAAACTAGCTCTGATTAATTAGGGCTTGATGATACAGTACAGGGGTACGTTGAAATGTTATTGGGGTACTTTGAATCTACTCAGCTATAAATTAACGGAAAAAAAAATCTTAACATATCACAGATATTAAATTTAAAATGAAGCTGTGGAGAGCCACAATTATGAAAAGAACGACATTAAAAATACATCCTATAAACGGTTTCTTTTTCATATACGAAAAGATAGATAGATAGATAGATAGATAGATAGATAGATAGATAGATATGAACAGGTTTAGATAGATAGATAGATAGATAGATAGATAGATAGATAGATAGATAGATAGATAGATATGAATATTAAACACTAAGCTGTACTGATGAGCTGTAATACAGCGAAACAGATCTGTCTGCGGATGACTATAGTATATATATATATATTAATGCAGGTTTCACTGAAATAGCGAAAGAAATTCTTTGATAATGGCTTATGTGAGCCGAAAGCTTAGACCCGATAAATAAAGCAACAATTTTTTTTTTTAATCATATCACCCCGAGCAAGGCGGTAACGCCACTGATGTGCCGGGGGCTACGTAAGAGTGAAAAGATTAGAAAAGAGAAAGCCGGAAACCACATCCTAAACAGGGAAAAAGGGATGAGCCTCTACACCTGTTCAATAGACGTGGGTGGAGTGTGAACCGGGCGATAGTTTAGTCTATCTACTCCAATTGAGAAAAAAAAAAGTGAAGATTGGAAGAGAAAACCGGAAACCACATCCTAAACAGGAAACAAGGGATGAGCCTCTACACCTGTTCAATAGACGTGGGTGGAGTGTGAACCGGGCGATAGTTTAGTCTATCTACTCCAATTGAGAAAAAAAAAGTGAAGATTGGAAGAGAAAACCGGAAACCACATCCTAAACAGGAAACAAGGGATGAGCCTCTACACCTGTTCAATAGACGTGGGTGGAGTGTGAACCGGGCGATAGTTTAGTCTATCTACTCCAATTGAAGAAAAAAAAAGAAAGAGAGTGAAAAGATTGGAAAAGGAAAAGTAAGCCGGAAACCACATCCTAAACAGGAAACAAGGGATGAGCCTCTACACCTGTTCAATAGACGTGGGTGGAGTGTGAACCGGGCGATAGTTTAGTCTCTCTACTCCAATTGAAAAAAATAATAAAAAAAAGAAAAGAGTGAAAAGATTGGAAAAGAGAAAACCGGAAACCGCATCCTAAACAGGAAACAAGGGATGAGCCTCTACACCTGTTCAATAGACGTGGGTGGAGTGTGAACCGGGCGATAGTTTAGTCTGTCTACTCCAATTGAGAAAAAAAAGTGAAGATTGGAAGAGAAAACCGGAAACCACATCCTAAACAGGAAACAAGGGATGAGCCTCTACACCTGTTCAATAGACGTGGGTGGAGTGTGAACCGGGCGATAGTTTAGTCTATCTAGTCCAATTGAAGAAGAAAGAAAAAAAGGTAACGGTGGGGAGTTAACTAGGTTTTAACTCAGTTAAAGTCCGGGTCAAAGAAATTTCTTTGAAAAAAGGTAAAGAACACTCGTTCAAATAACCATGAAACTATTATAAAATTAGCCACAAAAAATAAAACAAAATAAAATCAAAGCAAGAATATTTCAAAGCTGATCCTAAACCAAACGCACGTGTACTAACGCCAGTAGAGAAGAAGAATTATTTTATCTTTTGGCTGCGGAGTGGTGGCGTCAACTAGACAATGACCAGGCAAAAGAAGTTACTGCGATTTTTTGTTGTCTTTCAACGACATCACCATGAAGTATATCAGACGGTACGAACGGATCCTACACAAAATTAATAGACAGAACTTGTCTATATTATTCAATGAAACCTGCATTAATGAAAAAATGCTGCCAAAATACACACACACACATATATATATATATATATAGAGAGAGAGAGAGAGAGACAGAGAGACAGAGAGACAGAGAGAGAGACAGAGAGAGATGTATATGAACTTGTTTAGATAGATAGATATGAACTTATGTTCATATACTTATGAATATAAGTACATCTATCTATCTATCTACCTATCTCTCTCTCTCTCTCCCTCTCTCTCTCTCTCTCTATATATATATATATATATATAGTGTTTAATTGTGATAATGTTTAGCACCAAGGTTGTTGTATTTTCAGTAGTTTTATTGATAAAAAATTATTTTGCCAACCAGGTTTTAATCGTAAAATGTTCTATAAATACAGAGAGTTTGTCTTTTTAACTAAGCAGATTCCTGCCGAGTTTAATACTTAGTTAAGACACCGTTATAATGATCTCACTCGCCAAGGTTAAGACAAATAATTACCAATAATTATATATATATATATATATATATATATATAATTATTGGTAATCACTTATTGGTTGTAATTAAATTAGATGGGTATACAGTTGTATCAAAATATGCTCAATACATATATAATGTAGAGCTTTTAAATATTTTTCATTTGGCTGTCAGTTATTCACGCATCTTGGTTTCAACCTTTCGGTGTCTTCGGTAAAACATAAACTGTTGATATTAAACGTCTGAATTAAAGGTTGAAACCACTGTTGAGTAGCCAAATGTTCCATATATATATATATATATATATATATATATATATATATATATATATATATATACACAAAAATCTAGAGTGAGCCAAAACCTACCGCGGTTTCACACTACGTAGTGTGAAACCGCGGTAGGTTTTGGCTCACTCTAGATTTTTTTGTGTTTTTGCTCTACTATTGTATCTGTTCTTTCGTACTTTGTATTGAGCACTTTTTCTTGTGTTTGGTTCCGTTTGGGGTTTTTTCTTTACTGCGGAGTATTGAATGTTTTGTTCTTGTTCAGCGGGTTTCTTTTTTTCTCCCCATTTATCCGACGTCTTAGTACACCGGATTGTAACGGATTTAGGTTCTGTTTGTTAATGGTTTTTTCGGAGGTTTATTTTAGTATAAATTTACGGCCGGCATACTTACAGAGTCTATGTAGTTATTATATATATATATATATATATATATATATATATATATATATATATATATATTACTGTGCAAAAGTATTAGGACAAGAACTATTTTATCTTTTATGAGGCATACTTACAGAAGATAAACAATTTAATTAAAGCAATTTTATTTGATTTTCTCAATATATGCGTTAACAAGAAAAAATACTTGTTACAAAATTAATTTAATATTTAGTATAATAGTCTTTTGCTTTAATCACAGCCTTCATTCTGTCAGGCATTGACATCACAAGCTTCTTCAATGTATCTAATGGTATCTCCTGCCAAGCAGCTTGTATTTGTTCCCAAATAAGACAAAAGTCAGTCATATCCAAGGGTAATAGAATAATGAGTAGTTTTAAAATAACTTGTTTAATAGAAACTCGGAAAAAATAAATATAACTTCTTTTTAATACATTTCTTTTACACTTAGTTTTAATTAATCAATATTTATTAACAATTTACTTGGCTTTCACCCTGTATTTGAATTTCAGTGAGGTTTTTAGGAAAATCACCCCTGTCCTAATACTTTTGCACACTACCGGTAGTGTGCAAAAGTGTTAGGACAGGGGTGATTTTAAACTTTATTTTGATGCCTCATAAAAGATAAATTTTATCACTGATAATGAAATTGTATTACGTAAAGTTCTGATATTATATATAGATTGGTTGGTTGATTTTGTTTAGCGGCATATCAACACCTCAATGGGTTATTTCATACTTAAATCTAGTTTTCAGTTCGCCCTGAATTTCTTATAAAAAATATAAAAAATAAAAAATAAACAAAATCACAAACCCAAACGGGTCAAAAAGTTTTAATTTAGCTTCAGAAAGAAGTATTTTCGTGTAGCCAGTTGCATGTCCCATGCCCAAGAATAAGAAATCCTAAAAATTTATTCTTCATTTTTAAAAATAGAAAAAGAAACAAAATCTCTAAAAAATATTGTTTACGATAAAATCTTATAAAACTAAATGAAATTTAAGAAATAATTAAAGCCGAAGCATTTTCCAAACAAATTAAAATTTCAGCGATTGTTTTGCTAAACTGAATGAAACCTAAAACTTGTAAACCTCGACAAATAAAAGAAAAATGTTAACTCTAACTTCAACAACACTAAATATTTCAACACACATCAGTGTTGCGAATAAATTTTTGTAAATATAAAAGCGTGGGATACATTGCACATACATAATATTTATACTAAATTTTGATCTATTATATATATATATATATATATATATATATATATATATATATATATATATATATATATTAAAAAAGCTATTTTTACAACAGAATTTATACTGAAATTTAGTATAGAAATGTGTTGCAAATTATCTTAAAACTGAGTCAGATTTATTAAATATCATAAACTTTCATTATCACTACTGAATGCATTTATAGTGATATGGTAATTCTGAAAAAGGTTTTATATAAATGCATTACTATAAAAAGGTATCTAAAATTAATTTACAATAAAAATGCCTCGATAATGGATTTATGATAAAAATACATTATTATTGATTGTACTTTAAAAATATATCGTCAAAGATATTACGACAAATCAGACACTGACAGGAATTTTACTATAAATTGGCATTACAAATAATTCTACTACATTCTTGGATGGTTGATTTTGTTTAGCGGCATATCAACCTCTATGCGTTATTTAATGCCAAAATCTAAATATTTAGATTGGTTGATTTTATTTAACAACATATTAACCTCTATGGGTTATTTGATTTTGTTTAGCGGCATATCGACCTGTACGTGTTATTTAATGCCAAAATCTAAATAGTTGGATTTTGGTCGGTTGATTTTATTTAGCGGCATATCAACCGCTATGTGTTATTTGATACTGTTTAGCGGCATATCAAATTCTATGTGTTATTTAATGTCAAAATCTAAATATTTGGATATTGGTTGATTGATTTTTTTGGTGGCATATTAACTTCTATGGTTATTAGATGCTAAAATATTAATATTTTAAGCATAATTTTATGGCTTTAACTAAAGATAAATTTTATTACTGATAATAAATTTGTATTATGTAATGTTCTGATATTATATATAGATTGGTTGGTTGGTTGATTTTGTTTAGCGGCATATCAACCTCTATGTGTTATTTAATACTTAAATCTTAATATTTTGTATGTAATTTTATGCTTTCAACTCCAGATATTTTGTACATAATTTTATACTTTCAGGGTAAAAGTGTGTTTTTAGAATTATCGTTTGTAGATCGTAAAATGTATTGCTGGTAATTTTACTATATAATTGTATTTTATATATATATATATATATATATATATATATATATATATATATATATATATATATATTTAGTGTTGCCTTGATTGTCAATTAGCTATAACAATTTATTGTTGCACATTTTATTATAAAAATATACTGTTGAGTTTTGTTTGGGGGAGAATCATTATTTCCCATAGTTAGGACTCTAAAAGTTGCTAACACCTCGTGTCAGAGTAGACTTTCAATTGCCCGATCGAATGACTTGCCGCCGGATATAATTTATGATCATGCCCAAGACGAATAAAATGAATTCTAAATTATCAGAACTTAATAAGCAAACACGTTGAAACTTTCTTTCACACTATCATTCATGTGACGCTACTGAAATAACTCGTTAAGGGGTTAATCATTATGAAATAAAAATTGTTTGTTTCTTAATAAAGTTCAATCAATGCTGGAGAGCCACCCAAGGTAGAAGTTACTATTAAAATGGTAATATGAATGAAGTGTATGGAATGGATGAAGGAAGAAGTGATAGATTATGAGAATAAAGATGAGAGAAAACACGTAACCTTTGACTTGAAGAGGTTAAAGTTGTAATGTTCAGGGAAAGCATCCACGCCGGTGGTGGATGTCTTATAAGTGTTTCGGATAATTTCAGTTCTGTATAACTAAAACAAAGCAAAACGTACTGAACACTTACGTGATAATTGTCCTTTTTTTTTTTTTTAATCATCTCACCCCAAGCAAGGCATTCCACTGCCACTAATGCGCATGGGGCTACATAGGGGAAGGTAAAGAGAAGGAGTGGTTAGACATAGGGAATGTCAGGAGAAATGGAAGCAGGTTAGTGTGTTAGGAGGTGTCTATTGACCTTACATTTAAACTCCTGGAGATTGTATCCGTTGGGGAAGCAATCGTTTGGAAGGGAATTCCACAGTCGGGAAGTTCAAGGAAAGAAACTGTTGGAGTAGAAGTTACGGCCGCATTTTATCGGTTTCACTGTAAAAGGGTGGGATCTAGTTGCTAATCTAGTATCTCGTTCAAATTCGTATTTAGGGGGCACTAGTGATCTAAGTTCATCGGAGCAGAAGCCGTGGAAGTATTTATAGAAGAGACACAGGGAAGCCACGTCGCGCCGGTGGGAGAGAGACTGCAGGCGGTCTGCCAAGTCGGTATCTATCACATTACAGACCCTCCTCTGAACCTTATCGAGAAGCCCGAGGAGAATAGCAGGGGCACCCGACCAGATATGGCAGCAGTATTCAATGCACGGGTGGATGGTAGATTTATATATGTGCAGGATAGATTTAGACGGAAAAAACTTCCGGGCCCTCCACAGAGAACCGACTTTCATAGCAGCGGATTTAGCAATGGATTCGATAAAGTCATTTCATTTGAGGTCCGCTGAAAGTGTGAGACCAAGGAGGCGTAGTGTTTTACTCTCTGGGAGGCAAGCCTGGCCCATGCTCATGGGAGGTAGGTGAGATTGTCGATGATGGTTAATTGAGAGTAGCTTCGTTTTAGAAGCATTAAAATTTACTAGCCATTTCTTACCCCAGTCCAATATGGAAGTCTTTTTCAATCTCGGCTGCGAGGTTAGCTTTGACGCCTACACCAGATTTTTGTAGGAGGCGAGAGTAAATTGTGGTGTCATCGGCGTACAAACCTACTTGGGCTCTTATGGCATCAGGGAGATCATTAATGTATATCAGGGAGAGTGTAGGACCTAAGATGGAGCCTTGGGGGACACCTGCGTTTGTATGGTAGTTCTGGGAGGCATGTCCGTTTAATACCACCTTCATTGTGCGGTTAGAGAGGAATGACTGGATTAGTTCAAACAAATGTCCAGTTATACCATAGCTCCGCAGTTTACATAGAAGGCCAGCATGCCAAACTCTGTCGAACGCCTTAGATATATCCAATGCAACGGTTCGGGCTTCGCCATTCCTGTCGAGTGCCTGGTATATGTACTCGAAATGATGGATGATATTTTGTATGATAGCGAATGCTGGACAATCTCCTCAAAGATGAAGAAGAGAATTGAAGTAACAGAAACAAAGAAAAGAGTACTGGATTGTTATGTAATATCTGTTCTCTTATATGGCAGTGAATGCTGGACAATATTCTCAAAGAGGAAGAAGTAACAGAAACAAAGAAAAGAGTACTGGACTGTTACGTGATATTTGTCGCCATATATGGTTGTGAATGCCGGACAAATCTCCTCAAAGATGAAGAAGAGACTTGAAGTAACAGAAACAAAAAAAGAGTACTGAATTGTTATGTAATATTAATCTTCCTATATGGCAGTGAATGCAGGACAGTCTCCTCAAAGATGAAGAAGAGACTTGAAGTAACAGAAACAAAGAAAAGAATATTGGACAGTTATGTAATATCTGTTCTCTTATATGGCAATGGATGCTGGACAATCTCCTTAAAGATGAAGAAGAGACTTGAAGTAACAGAAATGTGTTTCTAAAGAAGAATGATGCTGAGGATAACATCGACCGAACATGTGAAGAAAGGCGAGCTTTTGAAGAGAATGGAAAGAAAAAGGAAACTTATATTTAACATCAAGAAGAGGCAGTTGAAATTTCTGGGGTACGTAATTAGGAAGGCAGGTTGGAGAATATGATACTCACAGTACAGATTGAAGGAAAGATGGGTAGAGGAAAGTGGCGCGTGACATACTTGATGAGCTTGAACGGATGGCTGAAAACAAAACAGGATTTGTAAAAAATAACAAAAAACAAAACTTGTTAAGAGCTACAAGGAACAAGAAGATGTGGAGGACCATAATTGCTTGTTAATTGTTTGGCACTAAATTTCCATGTAAAAATACGAAAAACAAAACGATTTGTCATTGATCAGGAAAAATGCATGGTCTAGTCAGATTAGGACTATCCTCTCTATTATAATAAAGACCGTTATATATATATATAAGATCTGCCTCCTTCTACCGAGCGCCCATAGCTCATAGCTCAGAGGTAGAATCGCCGACTGATGCCAATTCGGTCGGGTTTGAATCCTGGGTTAAAAGCACTCAGATGTCTAACCGTACCGAGGAGCTGTGATACAGCGAAACAGATATGTCTGCGGATGACTATATATCCCTCCTGTCACGCTCTCATGGAGAGAGAATAGTAAGGCATCGTCGACTCAGTTAATTCTCCTTACTACCAGTTATTAAACTTGACTACCATATATTAAAGCTCTTGCCGAGTGTTCGCTCTTTAACAGTAGCGTATTAGTTTATTTTTTTTGCAATCATTATTTCGTCGAGTAGTGAAGAATATATCTTTATCCTCTCTGTTAAAATAAAGACTGTTCTGTATATATATATATCCTGTCACGCTAATGTGGTTGGTGGGTGATTATTATTTTTTTTTATGTATTAATGTAAGATAGTCAATAGTAACTTAAGTACCATACGTGATACACGATTTGGGCGACATATCTCGAAAGAGACATGGCTGACTGGTTAGAAGATTATCCCACAGTAGGTTGCCATTGCTTTCTGCGGTAGATTGGTTGCCAGCCAATGCTATAGAACCTAATCTGGCCTATTATTTAACCCATAATTGGAGGGAAGAGACGGATTAATACCTTTCCCAAGGGTATTTGTGCGTAAGTGAATGCAAGGAATTCAGCTGAAATTCGAACTCGACTCCTCGATTTGTCGTTCGAGTCGATATCCGTTGCACCACAACGCACAGTCAATAGTAGGTACATCAATATATATGTTGCCGTCATTTTAGACGGCACGGGCTACTCGCTATTATATATATTTAATAATGTATTGTTGATGATTTAATTATCGTAAAACTGTGGCTTACATATGACAAGGACGAAAATCTAGAACACCCAATGACAGTTATTATAGGTTTGACATAAATGCATTACTGTTATTATAGGTTTGACATAAATGCATTACTGTTGATTTAACTATAGTAATAACTTGCAAATAATTCTATTATAGAATGCATTCAAATAAAAACAAAATGAAATAATTTCCCTATGTTATCAGTCAGTTAAGTGCCATACGTGATACACGCTTGGGCGATCATGTCTTGAAAGAGACATGACTGACTTGGCAGAAGATTGTCCCGCAGTAGGTTGCCATTGCTTTCTGCAGTAGACTGGTTGCCAGCCAAGGCTATAGAATCCAATCTGGCCTATTATTTAACCCATAACTGGAAGGAAGAGACGGATTAATACCTTTCCCAAGGGTATTTGCGCGTAAGTGAATGCAATGAATTCAACTGGAATTCGAACTCGGCTCCCCGATTTCTCGTTCCGATTCGATATCCACTGCACCACAACGCGCATTGTAAGTGTGCAAAAAGGAATTGTCAATTGTCAAGAACAAAAATAGGGTTACTGATAGAAAAGAGCTATGACAGGGTGTAAACGATAAATTGGCAGGAATTTCAATCCGCAATTTAGGTTTTTGAAAGCGGCGTTTTCAATCTGAAATGTTAGTTGCTGAACTCTTTAGAGTCTGAAGTCCAGATTAGCCACCTATAAATACTAACAAAATGAGTGCCAGTGTAGAATTTAACCATAGAATGGTTATTGCTGAATTGTTCCGCGCCGGGCATAAGACGTCTGACATTATCAGAGACACTGGCGCTCCTAGGACTGTTTACCGTGTTGTAGCAATCTTAATGGATGGTAAAGACATGCAAAGGAAGGCTCACAGTCCGAGAAATGATAAAATCCGCACCAGGAAATTTCTCAGTGGCTTGAAACGATCCATTGCAGCAAATCCATTACAGTCAATGATGGTACCGTTCGCATTTTTGTGGACGAGAAAACGTTCGTGGTAGACAAAGTCGCCAACCGCAGAAACTCGAGAGTTATCGCCATTGACCCTTCTTGTGTTCCTCCAGTCATGCAGAGTAAACACCCTACCGCTGTCATGGTGTTTGGAGCTTTTGCTAGCGATGAGAAAGTCATGCCCCCTCACTTCATTGAAGTGGGCCTGAAGATCAATATTTGAATATCTGAAGATTCTGGAGGAAGTTCTCTTACCCTGGATTAAGAAGAACTATGATCCCAACAAAGTGATGTTCATCCAGGACTCTGCACCTGCTCATGGGTCAAAAACAGTGCAGACCTTCTTGAAGAGAGAGTTGCCGCTTTTTGTGCCCTCAAATATCTGGCCCTCTAGTTCGCCAGATTTGAACCCCTGCGACTATTGGTTATGGGGCGATGTTGAGAAAGTCTCTAATGCTCGCCCCCATAACAGTGTGGAATCCCTGAAGACCTCCATGAGGCGAGCATTCCGCGCTATCAAGAAAGAGTCAGCTGTCAAGGCCTGTTGTGCTTTTAGAGCTCGCATTCAGCAAGTTGGGGACGCAGAAGGTGGACGCATAGAATAAAATGTTTGTATTTAATAAAACAGTTAAATAAACATACACAAAACTTACATGTCTTTAAATGTCCCTTCTTTGTCAACGTTTAAAGTCTGAGATTTCAAACTGCCAATTTATCATTTACACCCTGTATATGGATAATGTAAATTCATTAATAATAATTTTACTATACGAATGCATTACAAATGAGGAAGAAAGGGATTGTCAGTGGTCAAGAATAAATGCAAGCATTAATGATAGAATAGGGCTATTATATGTATAACGTAAATGTATTAATAATCATTTAAATATAGGACTGCATTGCAAATGAGGAAAGAAAGGGATTGTCAATGGTCAGGAATGAATGCAAGTATTACTAATAGAATGGGGCGATTATATGTATAATGTAAATGCATTGCTAATGATTTTACTATAGGAATGCATTGCAAATGAGGAAGAAAGGGATTGTCAATGGTCAGGAATAAATGCAAACATTACTGATAGAATATGGCTATTATATGTATCATGTAAATGCATTGCTAATGATTTTACTATAGGAATGCATTGCAAATGAGGAAGAAAGGTATTGTCAGTGGTCAGGAATTAATGCAAGCATTAATGATAGAATAGGGCTATTATATATATAATGTAAATTCATTACAAATGATTTAAATATAGGACTGCATGGCAAATGAGGAAGAAAGGGATTGTCAGTGGTCAGGAATGAATGCAAGTATTACTAATATAATAGGGCTGTTATATGTATAATTTAAATGCATTGCTAATGATTTTACTATAGGAATGCAATGCAAATGAGGAAGACAGGGATTGTCAGTGGTCAGGAATGAATGCAAGCATTAATGATAGAATATGGATATTATATGTATACTGTAAATGCATTACTAATGATTTAAATATAGGACTGCATTCCAAATGAGGAAGAAAGGGATTGTCAGTGGTCAGGAATGAATGCAAGTATTACTGATAGAATAGGGCTACTATATGTATAATGTAAATGCATTGCTAATGATTTTACTATAGGAATGCATTGCAAATGAGGAAGAAAGGGATTGTCAGTGGTCAGGAATTAATGCAAGCGTTAATGATAGAATAGGGCTATTATATGTATAATGTAAATGCATTACTAATGATTTAAATATAGGACTGTATTGCAAATGAGTAAGAAAGGGATTGTCAGTGGTCAGGAATAAATGCAAGTATTACTAATAGAATAGGGCTATTAGATGTATAATGTAAATGTATTGTTAATGATTTTACTATAGGAACGCATTGCAAATGAGGAAGAAAGGGATTGCCAGTGGTCAGGAATGAATGAAAGCATTACTGATAGAATAGGGCTATTATATGTATAATGTAAATGTATTGTTAATGATTTTACTATAGGAACGCATTGCAAATGAGGAAGAAAGGGATTGTCAGTGGTCAGGAATGAATGCAAGCATTAATGATAGAATAGGACTACTATATGTATAATGTAAATGTATTGTTAATGATTTTACTATAGGAACGCATTGTAAATGAGGAAGAAAGGGATTGTCAGTGGTCAGGAATGAATGCAAGCATTACTGATAGAATAGGGCTATTAGATGTATAATATATATTTTATTTTTAATCACATCACCCCAAACAAGGCGGTAAGGCCACTGGTGTGCAGTGGGCTACGAAAGAGTGAGTTGACTGGAAAAGAGAAAGCCGAAAACCACGTCCTAAACAGGGAACAAGAGATGAGCCTCTACACCTGTTCAATAGACGTGGGTGGAGTGTGAACCGGGAGATAGTTCAGTCTATCTACTTCAATTGAAAAAAAAAGAAAAGAAAAAGAAAGTGAGAAGATTGGAAGCCACCACCGAAGTCGAAGGAAAATGTACCGGAAACCCCTTCCTAAACAAGAAACAAGGCGATCACCTCTACTCCTGTTCAAAAGAAGTGGGTGGAGTGTGAAACCAGGTGATGGTCAGTGCTGCATTGCTAATGATTTTACTATAGGAATGCATTGTAAATGAGGAAGAAAGGGATTGTCAGTGGTCAGGAATTAATGCAAGCATTACTGATAGAATAGAGCTATTTATAATGTCAATGAACTGGTAATGATTTTGCTATAGGAATGCATTGTAAATGTTTAAGAATGGGTTAGTGATCAGGAATTAATAATATTTAATTAATAATATTTAATTATACAGTACTTTATTATTCTTATGTTTTCTTTACTCTTGCTTTAAAACATCTTCCAACTTTTAACCGTTACTGGGTATTGTACACCTTAAAATCCCTTTTTGTTCCAGCTATTTATTCATCAGCGAGAGATTAAGTCTTAATTCTTTTCGACTTCTGAAATTCCAATTACATTTTTTCTTTTTCTTTTCTATAAATAGTTTGACACGGATTAAATCTAAAATAGAAAGGGTGAAATCTGTTTTTGGTGACAGGACAAATTTTTAGGCCTGTCACCAAAAAAGGAAAAAAAAACAAACGGATATCCTCTTTTCGGAGTCAACACGTTGTTACTTGAAGATTTATTTAATTCATCTTTGATATTTAAGTTTTATCTTCTTTTTTTGTGTGCCATGTCCCTTCAGGAGGTAGGCGATCATGGATCTCCACTCACCCCATCCAATGTCGCTCTCAACACTTTTTCTCTTAATATCTTCCCCAAACACCGCTCCGACATCCACTTGCACAAGCTCATGTATTTGTCTATACTTCTGAGATGAGGTAGTATCTATACTATTTAGATTGTTCGGACTATTATCCTTATCTTTATTGCCATTATTACGACGTTTCGGCCATTGTAAGCTCTGGCCTTCTTTAGGTGCTAGAAATTTTGAACCGAACCCTTAATTACGATCCCTGGGGTATATCATTCTCATTTCATATGCGATGCTCCTTCTGGTAGTCATGTAGTTATCCCCCTTTAACTTATTATTTGTTCATCACTGCTGGTCAGTCAGTTAAGTGCCATAGGTGATACACGCTTGGGCGATCATGTCTCGAAAGAGACTGACTGGGCAGAAGATTATCCCGCAGTAGGTTGCCATTGCTTTCTGCGGTAGACTGGTTGCCGACCAAGACTATAGAACCCAATCTGTCTTGCTATTTAACCCATAACTAGAAGGAAGAGACGTATTAATACCTTTCCCAAGGGTATTTGCGCGTAAGTGAATACAGTGGATTCAACTGGAATTCGAACTCGGCTCCCCGGTTTCTCGTTCCGAGCCGATATCCACTGTACAACAAATTGAACTCAAAACTCTTTTTGTCAAGTTACTAGAACTAACCAACGTCTATATCCACTGGGCCACATGTTTTTGAAAAATGAGAATGATATACCCCAGGGATCGTCATAAAGGGTTCGGTTCGAAATTCCTAGCATCTGAAGAAGGCCGGAGCGTACAACGGCCGAAAAGTCATAATAATGGCAGTAAAGATGAGAACAATAGTCTGAAGAATCTAAATAGTGCTCAGCAAGTATGTCTTACGTTGATTTCCCCTGTTTCTCTTGCCCTCTATCCACCCCGTGAGTATCAGATTCTCCAAACCCTCTTTCCTCATTATGTTTCCCAGAGACTTCAGCGGTCTCTACCTGATGTTAATTATAAGTTTCTTTTTCGTTTGCATCCTCTTCAGAACCTTGTCGTTGCTCACATGCTTGGACCATGTTATCCTCAGAATCCTTCTGTAGAGCCGCATTTCTCTTGCTTCGATGTTTATCTAAAAGTAGAATTTAAATCGTTTACAAACGTATATAATAATTTATAATTATTTTATAATCATCAGTATTAATACTATTATCATTATCAATATTGTGATTATCATTATCATAAATATTATCATTATTATTAATATTGTCATTATCATTATTAATATCATCACTATTATCATTAACTAGCAGTATAGCCCGGCGTTGCTCGGGTGTAACGAAAGCTTTAAAACTATTCCATGGTCCTGGAGCTCAGACTCAGCCTAAAAAATATTTTTGTGAAGTTTGGTGAGAATCGGATAAAAATTGTGGATTTGTATAAAGGACATACAGACAGATAAACAGACACACGCAAACATTTTGCCTTTTATATATATATATATATATTGTCGATTTTCTGCACTATTGTAAGAACTGCAACCTTGAAACTTCTGAATATCGTTTCTTATGTCTTTGTCTATGCGTGTATCAAATTTGATTAAAAATTTGATTCTATAACCCTTTAAAACTAATCCATGGTCCTGGAGCTCAGACTGTTTGGACGTTGGCACGAAAGACTAAAATGTAATAGCTGTTTCCATTTAAAGCGAAAACGTAGACTGAAAGAAAAATGAATGGATGTAAGTCAAATTTTGATTTCCTGGTATCGATATCAAATAAGTTTTTTTTTGTCGTAAACTGAATTTTGAAAGCTAAATAAGTCCTCTGAGTAAATGGTATCATGGCTGAGACTAAGAACTACAATTATACCTACTTAGAGCCAAACCCGAAGCAAAAACTAAAATAAAACGGCTGAAAAAATACAGACATACAGGCAGATAAACAGACATACACACAGACATCTTGCCTTATATATATATATATATATATATATATATATATATATTATCGATTTTCTGCACTATCATGAGAACTGCAACCTTAAAACTTTTGAATATCGTTTCTTATGTCTTTGTCTATGAGTGTATGAAATTTGATTAAAATCGGACCACTCCTTCTATAACCCGATTTTTCGATTATCGATTTTCGATATTTATCGGGGGTACCTCGACACAAAATCTAGCTAAGAACACTCGCAGACACTTATAGTAGAACTGTGTAAATTTTCAAGAAAATCGGTTCAGCCGTTTCGGAGTCTATAGGTAACGGACACACACACACAGACGCAGACACACACACAGACGCAGACACACACACACAGACGCAGACACACACACAGACGCAGACACACACACACACACACACAGACGCAGACACACACACACTGACACACACACAGACACACACACACACAGACGCAGACACACACACACACACACAGACGCAGACACACACACACACACACACACACACACACACACACACAAAGTTCCATTTATAAATAAGTTTAGATTTAGATATAGCATCCTTATAGTAGAAAGACACTTGAATATTTCAGGGCTTTCCTATTTGAATTTTCTAATGAATCTTAATTCTTCAGTGAAGGATTGAATAAGCTCATGGCGAATTCTACGTCAATAAAATGTCCGTAAAAATTTCCTCATTATGTCGTTAAATATTTGTAGTATCGCAACTTCAACAAAATATTGCAAAAACAATCATAAATATGAGTGCTGTTCGTTTATTTTAAGAATTAATATTCATCAGAAAAGAAGAATGGAATATTATAAAATTTTCATTGTCACTTCTAGTTGATAATAATAATAACAATATTCTTGTTTTGTTTGGCTGATCGGAAATTTAGCTTGAGACGGAACCAAATACCCAGCTGCCTACAACCAGTGGAATGTTGTGTCATATTTTCATCATAATATCGGAATTTTTTGGTGTATACAGTGTCATACGTGATACACGCTTTGCGCGATCATGTCTCGAAAGAGACTTGACTAACTGGGCAGTAAGTCAACTTTTCCCGCAGTAAGTCAACTGGTTGCCAGCCAAGGCTATAGCACCCAATCTGTCCAATTATTTGACTCATAGGAAGAGGGGAAAAGATGTATTATATTATTAAGTAATAATTAGTGGGGGATCAGTTTATTATTGCATAACAATAGAAAACAGATCCCCCGCTTTAGTAGAAGCCTTAATCTTGATTCCAACTATTATATTCAGACAGTCAATTAAGTGCCATTCGTGATACATGCTTTGGGCGATCATGTCTTGAAAGAGACATGACTGACTAGGCAAAAGATTATACTGCACCACATCAACTGTTTAGTACCTATGGGGCCCAGACCACTAACAACAATGAGTATGACCTCCCCCACTCAAAAGATTATGCTGCAGTAGGTTATCATTGCTTTCTGTGGTAGACTGGTTGCCAGCCAAGGCAATAGAACCCAATCTGTCCTATTATTTAACCCATAACTCGAGGGAAGAAACGGATTAATACATTTCCCAAGAGTATTTATGCGTAAGTGAATGCAAGAAATTCAACTGGAATTCGAACTCGGCACCCCGATTTGTCGTTCCGAGTCGATATCCACTGCACCAAAACGCACATACAGTCTTCTATAAGTGACCGATCTTGACACTGACTCCAATTTTCTCCAGCCACATCAACTATTTAGTACCTATGGGGCCCAGACCACTAACAACAATGAGTATGACCTCCCCCACTCTTAAGTGACGACACTTCCCATTTTAAATTATCATAGTTTTCCTGTTTTTCTTTTTTGTCAATTATTCTATTGTCTCACGGACATGAAATATCCATAGTGATTCAGGTTTTCACTTTTTTACTTACCACTATAATTATTATTATTATTATTATTATTATTATTGTCCTTTTCATCATAATTTGATTTCTGCTAGGGTCTCACAACCTACCAAATCTACGGAAAGACCTAAAGCAAGTCGTAGTGTGTTGTTATGGCAACATTTGATTTTTTTTCTATTTTCCATAACATTCCTAGCGTTACATAGACACAAGCTCCCCTTAGCGTGCGGGCTGTACTTAAGATATTTTTTGTATTTCTCTTAAGCTGGGATATCCAGGAATTCTTTTAGTGTGTTGTTTTGTTCATTTTTTATCATTCCAAGTGCACCTACTATCACTGGTACTATTCTTGTTTTCAATCTCCACATTTTTTCTATTTCAATTTTCAGGTCTTTATATTTTGATAGTTTTTTTTCAAATTCCTTGGTTACTATGCTGCAATACGCTGGACAAGCCATATTAATTAGTAGGAAAGTTTTTTTTCCTTTTGGATTTTGACAATAATGTCCGAGCTATTTGCTTCAATTTTCCAGTCTATCTAGATGGTGTAATTCCATAGAATAGTGACATCTATTTCTGTAACCGGTGCTGGGTGATGTTCATAGCGGAGTTTGTTTACATATTATTATTATTATATGTTTGAACATTATTTTTAATCGATACTCGTATTTAAGTAGATTTTCTGTTCATAATCAAACTATATATATATATATATATATATATATATATATATATATATATAGGCATGATTATTTACGATAGATTTTTGTTACGAAAATGTGTGTCATTCTACATAGGGGAAGCCACCAATTGATCTGGCGCGTCTTAGACCTCTCGACCACGAATGACCAACAGTCTAAACGAAGTCAAATCAAGCCTATATATGTGTGTCATTTGGCAGGTTCGAATCTTGCTGAATGACACACATTTTCGTAACAAAAACTTATCGTAAATAATCATTCCGGTAGAAATAAATATATATACTGTTTGATTATGAACAGAATATATTATTATTATTATTATTATTATTATTATTATTATTATTATTATTATTATTATTAAATAAATTACTAAATAATAATAATAAATACAAACGAGATTTACATTTAGTAGATTCTGTAGAAAACCAAAACTGAACACAAGAATCAACTTGCAGTAAACAATATGAAAATGAAAGAAAAGGGTAAAGTTCTTGAACAGATGAAACAACGTTGGCAAAACAAACCACTTCATGGCTTATATCTAGAACGTGCTAATAAAGCCGAGTCGATAAAGTTAACACTCATCGATGCTTACGAGAATTTGGATGAAAGACTGAAACAGAAAATAGTCTTTTCCCTAAGAACCTTCAGGCAAATATCATACATAATAATGTAGATCCATAATGCAGGTCTTGTGATAAATATCAGGAAGCCATAATTCCAGGATGCTCTGTACTTGCGCCAAATAAATATAGAAATCGCCACGACAGAGTGGGGCAATATTTACACTGGGCAATGTGAAAACACTTTGGAGAATATGTAGACAATTAGCTTAAAGCGCGGGGCTGTAGAGTTCAAAAGGTTGGACTAGGTTAACTAATAGAAAGTAAGTCAATGATTCGTAGGGAAATGAGTTAAGAGGGTAGGGAATTAAGACGCCGTGAAAAGTTAGATTTTTTAGTGTCAATTATGAAACATTTGAGTGTATGCATTTGTATTATGACATGTCGGCAATTATATAAATATATTATCCTATGTTTTACTCACGACCATGAGTTTCATATCATACTGGCTTATCTTTTATTTGAATTATTAATAGAGTTCCTTTCTTAATGCTCGTTATGGGTAAAATTGCATGTACTAATATTTTTATATTTATTAAATGTAT